>SJYG01000600.1:737691-761866 GCA_006410535.1 Litocranius walleri | reverse complement strand
CTGAGTCAGCAACAGCTGGACCACAGAGGGGGCTCTGGGCAGGGGGGACGCTGGACTGCAGAGAGGACACTGGGCAGGCCCCGAGTCAGCAACAGCTGGACCACAGAGGGGGCACTGGGCAGAAGGGATGCTGGACCGCAGGGGGGGCGCGGGGCGGGGGGACGTTGGACCACAGAGAGGACACTGGGCGGGCCCCGAGTCAGCAACAGCTGGACCACAGAAGGGGCGCTGGGCCGGGGGCATGCTGGACCACAGAGGGGGCGCTGGGCGGGGGAATGCTGGACCACAGAGGGGACGCTGAGGGTGGGAACGCTGGACCTCAGAGGGGGCGCTGGGTGAGGGGGATGTGCAAGGTGGGGCCTGCCACCACCACACACACGTGCACATGTACATGCACACACGCACAAGTGTACACACAGTGCGCTCACCTGCCTTCACACACACGCATTCACACACGCATATTCTCACACGTCTGCACTCACGCTCACACTCACACGCACCCTCCTGCTTGGGGGAACCTGAGGGCAGCCCTCTTCTCGAGCCTCCCCCACCCCTAAACTGGCTCCCCCCACCCGTCTGCACCTGGACAGGCCCTCGAGGTCACAGGGGCCGCTCTCACTGTGTCCTGGATGCCTGCCTGGAGATGCAGCCACCGAGGGGACAGCACGCGCGTTTCAGACGTTCCACACACACACACACACACACACAGACACACACACACACACACACTGCTGAAATACACGTGGTTCTGACAACAAGGTCATGAAAAAGAGAGAAACGTGACAAAGGAAAAGTAAGTCGTTTCCTGAACAAATGCCAAAAGGCTCACCAAAATATTGCTGAACTAAGTGTGGGATATATTGGAAATATCAAATAAGATTTAGGCCAATAATGCAGGCATGGTTCTTGTTCGAAAATGTTGCTGTCATGGACCACACTGATATGTTGAAGGAGACAAAAGTATAACCGTCTTAGCGAATGCACACAGACTGTTTGGTAAAATTACAAACCCATTAGAGATTTTTAAAAATACAGTTATGACAAAAAAGAGAGGTTCCTTAGTGGAGGGAACGTGCAGCAACGAATAACCCAGAGCAAACATCACAGTTTAAGCTGAAACTTCAGAGTCAGAAAGAGGACTTTGGTGTTTGCAAGTGTTTTTCTTACACAGAACTATACTTGTATAGGAGAGTCTAGCCAGATCAATAATAAAAGAAATAGAAATATAATTGTAAAGAAGGAAATTAAACTGTCATTATGCACAGAGATGTGGTTATGTGTGTGGTGCTAAACTACTTCAGTCACGTCCAACTCTGCAACCCCATGGACTGTAGCCGCCAGGGGATTCTCCAGGCAGAAATACTGGAGGGGGTTGCCATTTCTCCCTCTATCAATGCATAAATCAGAATCATTCCCAGACACCATTTTAGAGCTAGTTGAAGACTCCAGCAAGGTTGCTAGATGCAGATCAATGGAGCAGTCAGTTGCACAAGCGGCAGCTTGGATGCCCGTCGACGGATGCAGGGGTGAGGAAGGTGTGGCACATGTGTACATGATGGAACATTAACCGTCCACAAAAAGGAGCGCATCTGAGTCAGCCCCAATGAGGTGGGTGGACCCAGAGCCTATTATACAGAGCGGAGGAGATAAGAACGAGAAAGAAACATCGCATGTTAATGCGGATATACAGAATCTAGAAAGACAAGTGCCTACGATCCCATGCGCAGAGCAACAAAGGAGGTACAAACACAAAGAACGGGTTTTTGGACACAGTAGGGGAGGAGGGGGTGGGATGATTTGCGAAACGGCAATGAAATATACACGGTACTGTAGGTAAGAAAGAGAGCCAGCGGGAGTTTGTTGTTTGATCCAGGGAACCCTAAGCTGGTGCTCTGTGACAACCTAGAGGGGCGGGAGAGGCAGGGAGGGGGAGGGCAGGGGCACCGGAGGGAGAAGACATGCGCGTGCCTGTGGCTGATTCATGCTGATGTATGGCAAACCCACAATACTACGAAGCAATTATTCTACAATCAAAAATAAAATATAAATTAAAAAAAGAAAATGTAACTTTAAAAGGACACCTCTCATTTCTCAAATGCTGACTGGGACACAAACAAGGACCCAGAGGCCACCTTGAAGAGGGTGCCCCCGGCTGAATTTGGAATAACTTGAACAACAAAATGAATGATGACAGGATGGATGGTAATTCTTGGAATGAGTTAAAAGAATTCACTAATCTATTCTGATGCTAAAATTATGGAAGAGTGGGGAGTGAAGTCTTCCAGAGAATGCTGATAACTAAGAAGAAGCAATGCAACAGAAAACCACTGCTCTGCCTCCAGCACAGACTTAGCAACAGGCGCTAAAGCCACCAGGCACAAGAGGCGGGGGTCGGGATTTCACAAAGCCTCAAAGAATCGCTCCCCAAACTAGCTATCAGTTACAACAGCGAGAGACGCCTTTATCATGGAGAGATCTGGCAGACACCACCTTAGCCAAGTGGGCAAGCCCGCTACCGTGACGCCAGGTGCCTCCCTCTGACGGTGGGGGGCGGCTCACCTGTAAGCCCACCTGGTCTGCTGGTGAGCTGGCAGCTTGACTCTCAGGAATGGCTCGGAGCAGAGAGCAGTCCTTGGTCAGCTCCTAAATCAGATCAGAGGGAGAAAGCACGGCGACTATTGCGACTGGGCCACCAGCAACTCCCGAGTGTGGGCCACGTGCTGGGTGATAGAGCACTGATGTTAAATTTCCCTCGTGTGACCCTTGCACGGTGTCTATGCTCTGTTCTTAGGTAATGTAAGCTAGCGTGAAGTGGCACGAGGCAGGCAAAATGTGCACAGATCTTTATATGGGGGAGGGGGGGAAGCAGAGCAGACACGCAGAACCGCCAGCTCTGCACCTGGAGGAGGCCTGTGAGTGCTCACAGTGCTGTTTTGGTACCTTCACTGTAGGTTTTAATTTTTCAAAAAGTAAGAAATGAAAAGATGCTATTTAAATAGCAAATGGAAGAAAGGTCTCCAGTAAGAAATGCAACAAGAATTCCAAGGCCGTATAGAGTAGACTGCAACCGCACCGAGGACCACAAGGCCAGTGTGAACATGAATGCACGCATGCGTTGGCAAAGAGTCTCTTGCCTCAACTCCACCCAGGCCCCTCTGACCTCTCAACTAGCCCTCAGCTGCACCTGTAGTAACCTGAAGAAATACTCACCTAGTTTCTAACAACTCAAGGCCACACCCCAGGATGAGCCTGGACCCCTTACAGGGCCTGAGGAAACTCTGGGAGCCAGCTTGTCTGATGCTGACAAGCCCTGCATCCGGCCTCTGCAGGACGGCAGGTGCCCCTTCCCTGAACGCCGCATGGCAAGCCCAAGTGCGCTTCTCAAGGACCACTTCCCCATTTCACCTGCGCCCCTACACACCCCCTCCCTAGTCCCCAGTCTCTCCTTTAAAGCTCTCAGCCCCCAGGGCACCCACAGAAGTGGGGTCCTACAGTAACAACTGGACACCCAGAGAAGTCCAGTACAGTCAGCGCTCGCAAATCTCAGCAACCAAATGCTCGGTGGAAAAAAGCAATGAGAGTCTCTCCATGAGAGACTCGTTCGGAATTATTCATTTCATTCATGGATCAAATTCAACAAAACTAAACTCAAAGCTTAGAACCTGTTACCCTCCAAATCACTGCAGATGGCGATTGCAGCCATGAAACTAAAAGACACTTACTCCTTGGAAGGAAAGTGATGACCAACCTAGACAGCATGTTAAAAAGCAGAGACATTACTTTGCCAACGAAGGTCCATCTAGTCAAGGCTATGGGTTTTCCAGTAGTAATGTATGAATGTGAGAGTTGGACTATGAAGAAAGCTGAGCGCCAAAGAATTGATGCTTTTGACCTATGTGTTGGAGAAGACTCCTGAGAGTCCCTTGGACTGCAAGGAAATCCAACCAGTCCATCCTAAAAGAGACCAGTCCTGGGTGTTCATTGGAAAGACTGATGCTGAAGCTGAAACTCCAATACTTTGGCCACCTGATGCGAAGAGTTGACTCATTGGAAAAGACCCTGATGCTAGGAAAGATTGAGGCAGGAGGAGAAGGGGATGACAGAGGATGAGATGGTTGGATGGCATCACCAACTTGATGGACATAAGTTGGGTAAACTCCGGGAGTTGGAGATGGGCAGGGAGGCTTGGTGTGCGGCAGTCCATGGGGTCACAGAGAGTCGGACATGACTGGGAGACTGAACTGAATGAAACTGAACCCTTGAAAGGACAGGCAGGAATTGCGTGACACAGAACTCAGAAGGTGATCACCTGTCCTCATGACGGACAGGGGTGCAGGGTACACCAGGCCCTTCAAAGTCCAGGTAACACCCCCTCCCTTAAATTGCTGGTGGGTGCAGTTTATCCTTTACACTGCACGTGTAAGTTGTACGTTGCACGATAGTTCTTACACGAGGCTGCCGGATGGGCTCACAGGCAGCAGGTCAGGAGTGGCTCCAGTCCTCAGGGGCTGCAGGTGTGACCTTGGATGTGGTGCCCATTGGAGGACCAGCAGCGGGAACCACAGCAAACAGCGGGTGCGTCCCAATCATTATCTGCCTTAAAACAAACAAGCGCTGGGCACAGCCCTCGCCTGACCTGCTTGTGAGCAGCCCCCTCTTGCATCCTGGGTTTCCCTGCATCTCTTCTTAGATGTCCCCAGGGGGAAAGATGGGGATCTGAGAATGCTTAGAAAAATAAAAAAACACACACTGAGGATCCACCAAAGCCTGAAGACACCAAAGCGGACCGCATCCCGTCCACGAAGTCCAGAAAGACTGTTCCTAGCCCTTCCGATCCCTCAACACCCCAGCGCTGGTGGGGCCGGGTCAGACTGTGAGAGGGTACGGTGGGTGGGCTGAGCCTGGCCCCAGAGCAGCAGGTCCTGATCCCAGGGCTGTGAACGCGGCCTTGTATGGAAAGAGGACTCTCCTCCCCAGGGGAGACCTCCTCTGGGGCTGGAGGATCTGGGAAGGTTTGGGGGGAACGTGGATTAGATGCTCCTGGGGTCCTGGGGCGTCAGGGCTGTCGGGGGTCCACACAGGCCGGGCATCTCCACACGGCTCCTGCCAGGCCCTCCGCCTTCACCCTGCCTCTTGGCGCCCTGTCTCCCGAGGCTCGGTGAGAGAAGGAATATGTGCTTCCATCAGCACGCTTCACTCCCCTTAGACATGCTTCTCACGCTTCACCACATTCATACGTTTAATTGAGCAGGTTGATTTGAGAGACGACCGTGTCCTTTTCCTGGCCGTCTGCTCCCCATGTGCAGTTTGGAAAGATGGGGACTCATGTTTAGAGCAGATTTATAAGAATGTCAGCGCCTGCGATCCATCATGGCGGTGGTTCCTTCTTCGCTGTAGCCTGGGCTCAGAAAAATCACAAAGGGCATGTGTACTCAAATCACACGACGCATTTGAAAAGACTATTTCAACAGCTCAATGAAGCTGTGGAATTAAAGAGGAAACTCGAGCTTGACTCACAGTGAGAACAGACACGCGGCCCAGCTGGGAAGGGGAAGGCCCAGGACGGGCTCACTTGTTACGCAGCGATATTTGTTCACGTCTTATCCCAAACGCCTGCATCTAAACAGTAAAGCCTTCTCTCTCCTGCCCTTGGCAGAGAACGAAAGCCTCAAGGCAGTCATTGGAAAGACTAAAATAAAGCAGAATCTGCGTAAACAAACTCGCCTCCCACCAGCTCTGAGGCACAGCCGCTCTGTCTCCATCTTGAATCACAGGTAAGCTCAGCCCCCAGCTGGACAGGGAGGCAGGCAGAAAACACGGGCGTGCAAAGCTCAGACACCTGGTCCCAGCGGTGGAGGGTGGCCTGCAAAGGGGCCTTGAATTCCAGACGGAAAAGTATCAATCACAAGCCCCAGTCGCTGGTTCAGAAGTTCACTTCTTTCTGAGGCCATTTTGATAGTGTCTGAAGTCCTGTTCCTGTAGCCAGGACCCTCCCTGCAAAAGCCTCTCCACATTTTTGCCCCAAGAGTGATGTTGCCCACTTGGGAGAGGCCCCAGCCTCATGCATCCACTCTCTCTGTTTGTGGGGTGAATTGTGCCCCCCAAAAGCTATGTTGAAGGCATCCCCCCAGTACCTGAGAATGCCGACTTTATTCAGAGATAAGGTCTTTACAGATGTACTTGGTTACAAGGAAGTCGGACTAAACCAGGGAGGATTGGGATAGACACTTTGAAGATGCAGTCAAGCTAAGGTGGGGTCATTCTGGATGAAGGTGAAAGTGAATGCAGCTCAGTCGTGTCCAGCTGTTTGCGACCCCAAGGACTACACTCCATGGAATTCTCCAGGCCAGAATACCGGAGTGGGGAGCCTTTCCCTTCTCCAGGGGATCTTCCCAACCCAGGGATCAAACCCAGGTCTCCTGCACTGCAGGTGGATTCCTTACCAGCTGAGTTATCAGGGCGGGCTCTAATTCCTATACGACCGGGGCCTCATATGAAGAAAAGAGACAGACACGCCGGGAGAACACCAGTGACACGGAGGCAGGAACCGGAGTGACGCGTCTCCAAAGCAGGAACCCCGAGTGCCACAGGCCACCTCAGACGCTGAGAGAAGACGTGGAACAGTTCTGGGCAGGACTTCAGGCAGGACCAAGTCCACCGACACTCTTGATTTCAGACTTCTGGCCTGCGGGGCTGTGAGACGACGCACTCTGCTGTTCTGAGCCCCCGGTGCGTGCTGCGATTACCCCATGCTGCTAAACGAACACGATCATGTTCACAGAAAAACCTGTCCACGAACATTCACAGGAGCTCTGTTCACAGTAACCAGACGTGGAGAACAACTCTGCTGTCCTTCAGAGAACGAACAGCCCAACAGTCCACTGTGTCCACACCCCGGAATAACACTCAGCAATAAAAAGGAGCCAACACTCGAGGCAAAGAGCAATCTGAGCGGATGAATCTCCGGTGAAAAAAGCCGGTCCCAAGAGGCTGATTCTATTTACGTGAATTAGTGACGTGATAAAATTATAAAAGTGGAAGAGACATTGGTGGCCAGCAGAGACGAAGCAGAAAGTGGAGAAGGAGGGAAGAGGCGTCCCCACGAAAGGCAGCAGGCAGGCCCTGGCTGCGATGCTCTGCCTCTCAGCAGCATGCCTGTCAGTCGCCCCGCTCTGAGGTCTGTGCTGTGGTCATGCAGGGTGTGGGAAGGCCATCCACAGAGTCCCCAGGATCCTGCGGTGCCATCTGTCACCGCTATGCAGGGATTTGCAGGGATCGCATCATAAAAAGTTTATTAAAAACAAAAATTTTAAAATCGATCCACGTGTTATTGTTCAATTTGAGAAGTAGTTTAAAATACTGATTCTCTTGTATCTCCATCCCTAAGCAACCTACAATCTCATGGTTAACTATGAAGACAACTGGCAATAATATAAGACAGAAATTAAAGGTCTTCCACTTATGCTCCGAGTTCCCCAGGACAAACTAGACCTGCGATGACTTGTCCCAGTGCCTGTCTCCAGTGCTGAGGGCAGGGACCCTTCTTTCCTGAGATTGGGATGGTCCGATGATGCCCGAGGCTTGGAAGCCTTCAGAACCAGGTGACATTCACACTAAGCCCATAAGAGAGTTTAGTGTTTGGCAAGCAGACAGGGGGTCGAGGAGGAGGAGCAGGTGCCCTGTGTTGATTGAGGACCAAGCTGTTCTGGGAGTTGTTTACATGGGTTAGCCCCTGTGCCCAGTAAGGTCACGACCACTGAGACCAAATGCTGGAGAAGCCACCGTGGGGAGCTGCGTGGCTCTCTAGGTGCCATAGCTTCTCGCACTACACCCAGACATAGCCTCTGACCACAGGGGCCTGGGTTATGGGAACGTGCCTCTCAGGGAAGAGCTGGGACCAGGCCTGGGGCAGGGGCAGGGGGGGGCATGGAGGCAGGAAGGAGCCTGGTGCTCAAGGGAGAGCAAGAGAGCCCAGGGGACCCGGGACAAGCAGAGCTGAGGACAAGCTTCCCCCAGCCAGACCAGCTGGTCCAGGACACAAGGTTATACTTCCAGCTAAAATGCCGAGACATTACTTTGCCAACAAATGTCCGTCTAGTCAAGGCTAAGGTTTTTCCTGTGGTCATGTATGGATGTGACAGTTGAACTGTGAAGAAAGCTGAGCATAAGGCCATCCACAGAGTCCCCAGGATCCTGCGGTGCCATCTGTCACCGCTATGCAGGGATTTGCAGGGATCGCATCATAAAAAGTTTATTAAAAACAAAAATTTTAAAATCGATCCACGTGTTATTGTTCAATTTGAGAAGTAGTTTAAAATACTGATTCTCTTGTATCTCCATCCCTAAGCAACCTACAATCTCATGGTTAACTATGAAGACAACTGGCAATAATATAAGACAGAAATTAAAGGTCTTCCACTTATGCTCCGAGTTCCCCAGGACAAACTAGACCTGCGATGACTTGTCCCAGTGCCTGTCTCCAGTGCTGAGGGCAGGGACCCTTCTTTCCTGAGATTGGGATGGTCCGATGATGCCCGAGGCTTGGAAGCCTTCAGAACCAGGTGACATTCACACTAAGCCCATAAGAGAGTTTAGTGTTTGGCAAGCAGACAGGGGGTCGAGGAGGAGGAGCAGGTGCCCTGTGTTGATTGAGGACCAAGCTGTTCTGGGAGTTGTTTACATGGGTTAGCCCCTGTGCCCAGTAAGGTCACGACCACTGAGACCAAATGCTGGAGAAGCCACCGTGGGGAGCTGCGTGGCTCTCTAGGTGCCATAGCTTCTCGCACTACACCCAGACATAGCCTCTGACCACAGGGGCCTGGGTTATGGGAACGTGCCTCTCAGGGAAGAGCTGGGACCAGGCCTGGGGCAGGGGCAGGGGGGGGCATGGAGGCAGGAAGGAGCCTGGTGCTCAAGGGAGAGCAAGAGAGCCCAGGGGACCCGGGACAAGCAGAGCTGAGGACAAGCTTCCCCCAGCCAGACCAGCTGGTCCAGGACACAAGGTTATACTTCCAGCTAAAATGCCGAGACATTACTTTGCCAACAAATGTCCGTCTAGTCAAGGCTAAGGTTTTTCCTGTGGTCATGTATGGATGTGACAGTTGAACTGTGAAGAAAGCTGAGCACCGAAGAATTGATGCTTTTAAACTGTGGTGTTGGAGAAGACTCTTGAGAATCCTTTGGACTGCAAGGAGATCCAACCAGTCCCTCCTAAAGCAGATCAGTCCTGGGTGTTCATTGGAAAGGATGTTGAAGCTGAAACTCCAGTATTTTGGCCAAGCCTGATGCGAAGAGTTGACTCATTGGAAAAGACCCGGATGCTGGGAGGGATTGAGGGCAGGAGGAGAAGGGGACGACAGAGGATGAGATGGTTGGATGGCATCACCAGCTCAATGGACACAGGTTTCAGTGAACTCCGGGAGTTGGTGATGGACAGGGAGACCCTGGCGTGCTGCAGTCCATGGGGTCACAAAGAGTCGGACACAACTGAGCCACTGAACTGAACTGAAAATGCAGAGAAGAACTTCATGCAAGCCCATGGTCCCCATTACAAACCTCAAGGAAATCGCGTCTTTAAAGCTATTTCCAGAGGATCCATGAGAATAGCCCGCATATGGAAGGGCCAGGCCACCAATATAATTTCTTGATAAAATACCCGTTTTGCCACCTCGACAGCAACTGAGCTTCCCCTTGTGGCTCAGATGGCAAAGAGCCCACTCGCAACATGGGAGAGGCAGGTTGGTCCCTGGGTTGGGAAGGTCCCCTGGAGAAGGGCACGGCAACCCACTCTGGTATTCTTGCCTAAAGAATTCCATGGACAGAGGAGCCTAGTGGGCTACAGTCCACGGGACCGCAAACAGTTGGACGCAACTGAGCCACTAACACTTTCACTTTCATAACCATGACCAGGAGAAGGGGACGACAGAGAATGAGACGGTTGGATGGCATCACTGACTCAATGAACGGGAGTTTGAACAAGCTCCAGGAGTTGGTGATGGACAGAGAGGCCTGGTGTGCTGCAGTTCATGGGGTCGCAAAGAGTCAGATATGACTGAGTAACTGAACTGAACTGATAACAACTGACATGTAAGCTATACCAAAATAATAGTCATAACAATGGGACATTTAGTGGGCAGAGGCTTAGCTACAGTCAGCCTGCAAATTTTAAGGACAAATCTATGCCAGGTCTTGCGAGGCCCTAGAGGCCAGGGTGGAGATTATGGGTTTATTCCAAGTGGGAGAGAAGGGTGTTAAGAGGGCTTTACGAGGGGCCGAGATGTAAAGTAATTTACACTTCATAAAGATAACCGTGGTTCCCAAGTGGAGAATGGACTGTGGCTGCCCAGGGGCCTTTAGGATGCTGCTACGGGACAGGTTCCTGTTCACATGGGTGGACAGTGAGGGTGGGGCCCCCAGACGGCGCAGGCCTGGAGGTGAAGCCATGGAATGGAGGAGACATGGACCTGAGCGGAAAGCAGCTGAAGGATGCTTCCCAGGTTTCCGCCCTTGGTCACCTGGTGGACCGCGGCGCCAATGGCGAAGATGAGAAAGAGCAAGGGGGGACCCTGCTCGAGGCTTCTGCGTGCCCACGGACACTGGGGGGCGGGGCACTGCTCCAGGGAGAGTCAGGACGACAGAAACAGGTCAGAAAGCTGGCAGACAGGAGCCAGGGCCCAAGGTGACCTCCCTGAAGAGAAAGAGCAGAGGAGGGGAGGAAGTGGAGATGCAGCCAGCCAGGCCTCCGAGCAGAAGCAGACGGGGAGGGGAGGGGAGGGGCGCTGGGTGGGGGCTGAGGCCCTCACAACAAAAGATGCTCCTTTCTCCTCATTCTTATAGCTGGAGGGTTAAGACCCCGCAAAGTCACCACACACGCAGCAGACCCACTAAGGTCAGATGACAGTTTTTCTAACAGAAAAATAGCTAATGCCTCAGAAACTTTCAAGGAGTCGTATCAAATAATTATGCATGCAGAAACTCCAAAAATGTTAACTAGCAGCAGACAAATATTCAGTCTCACGCACAATGTTTGAACCGGGTAACCAAGAAGAGGAGCAGGATTCCATACTGTTTCTATTTAACATTCAATTTAAGAAGAGAGAGGCAGTGTTGGAATACTACTCGTGCCATGAAAACAAAGACGGATATTTTAATTGTATTTTTCATAATTTTCAAACTCCAGTGGCCTAGGATAAAATATGGGGAAATTTATTTGACAACATTACAAATTAAGCAAAGAATTCCAAAAATATTTGCAAAGATGCTTCCCTGTCCTAAGGGACCCCAGCTGTGACCGCCTGTGCCAGCTGCAAGAGTGCCATCCAGGTCTTGGCGGGCACCCTGGTCTGGGCGTGTGGTCTCTGGGTCCACAGCTGTGATGAGATGCGGTGTCTGCTCCTGCTGGTAGGCACCTCACCCACCTGCCAGCCCGACAGCATCTTCCTGAAGCTGCAGGCCTGCGGAAGAGACAAGAGCATGCAAGACGCCCACGGCCTCTAACTCTTAGCCCTTCTGAGTGCTGGGTCTCCCTGTGGACATCAGACGCGCTTGTCAGATGTGCTTCACACATACTGGAAAATGATGCGGAGCAAAGCCAGCTCTTTACTGGGCCAGAAAACAACCCCTGCACAGGTTCCTCCAGTGACCGCAGCCTCTCGTCAGAAATGAGGCAGCATCCCAAGAAAGCACCCTGCCTCAGAGACTGCCAAACTGCAGTCCTGCGGGGGGTGTATGTGTGTCTATGTGTGCATGCCTGTGTGTATACGTGCATGTATGTATGCATGCACGTGTGTGTGCGTGCATGTAGGCGTGTGCATTTATGTGTGTGCATGTATGCATCGTATATACTCATGTGTGTACACGTATTTATCTGTGTGTATCCATGTGTGTGCATGTATGCATATGTGTGTTTGTGTGTGTGCATGTACTTATGTGTGCATTTGTGTGCATATGTGTTCATGTGTCTCTGCGTGTGTGTGTGCATACATGCCTGTGTGTTCATTTGTATGTGTGCACGTGCATATTTACCTGTGCTGTGTGCCTGTGCATGTCTTCATGTGTGTGTGTATGTGCATATACATGCCTGTGTGTGTTCATGTGTGTGTGTTCATGTGCACGTGTGTGTTTACCTGTGCTGTGTGCCTGTGCGAGTCTTCATGTGTGCGTGCGTGTATGTGTGCATCATGCCTGAGTGTGTGTGCATGTGTGTGTATTCATGTATGTGTGTGTGTGTTTACCTGTGCTGTGTGCCTGTGCGTGTCTTCATGTGTGCGTGCATGTGTGTGCATGTGTGTATTCATGTGTGTGCATGTGTGTGTGTTCGTGCATGTGCACGTGTGTGTTTACCTGTGCTGTGTGCCTATGCGTGTCTTCATGTGTGCGTGCATGTGTGTGCATCATGCCTGTGTGTGTTCATGTGCGTGCGTGTGTGTATTCATGTATGTGTGTGTTTACCTGTGCTGTGTGCTCTGTGCATGTCTTCATGTGTGTGTGTGTGTATTTACCTGTGCTCTGCGTGTGTCTTCATGTGTGCATGTGTGTATCATACATACGTGTGTGTGTGCATGCATGTCTGTGTGTGTGTTCGTGCGTGTGCGTGTGCATGTCTTCATGTGTGTGCTGCCATTACCATCCTTGCCTCTGGGTCCAGCACCCTCACGTCTCTACAGGCCAAGGACCCAGGTGAGAGTGAGCTGGACGTCCCAGGTTCTCCGTGTGGCAGACTGTGGCTGGAGCACTGGGTCTTGGAGCAGAAAGCCTTGCCAGGGTGGGCAGGCTGCTGGGTCCCTTCTGCCCTCCTGCCCATGAGGCCCGAGGCTGGGGGATCGTGCTGCTGCTCAAAGCCAAGGACCAGAGCAGGGCCAAGACAGCGCTGACCCTCTTCTCTCCACACGAGGCAGAAAATGAGTCATGTTTACAGGACAGGAGAGTGAGGCTCAACTAGTAGAGGGGCCATGAGGACCGCGGAGCCAGCAAGCAGCAGGAGCACGAGGCAAACCGGCTCCCTCCCTCCTCCCAGCTGCAGCCCGCCCAGAGAGGAGGCTTCTGCTCAGAAGGCCTGCGGGGTGACTCGGCCAACTCGAAAGAGCCACGGCATCCGAACCTTCTCAGCAATTTCTTCCCCAAAGACAAGCACTATGCAGCACTGGCCTCCGCTTTGGAGGTGAGAGCTTGGCCTCGTGGCCGAGTCTGAACCCCATGGGGTCCAGAGAAAGGAAGCATATTATGAAGCTGAGCATGGATCTGAGAGTAATCTGCCTGCTCGTCTCCTGAGGCGCTTTTCTCGAGGCCCCGACGCCCTCCTGTAGGGATTTTCCGGAGTGACCCCCGTGCTTGCTGAAGCAGACGAGTCCCTGTGACGTCCTGTCTGCCTGCAGGAGCCTCTGGAGAGGTTAAGCTTGTCTGAGTTGTGAACAAAGGATATTTGGTTCTACAGAGAATGGACAAGACTTCATTTGACTAAGAAAGATTTTTAGAAGAGAAGATTATATTTCTTAAGTCATAACAATGTGAGGATTAAAAAAAATCTAAGGAATTAGCTCTATCCTTACTTTACCAAGACATTTTAAAAAAAATTTTCGACTGAGACGCCCAGCGGTCAGAGCCAAGATAGACTTGGTGCTGCTTTTTGCTCATGAATCAGTGCCTACATGGAAGGTCACCAAATTGAGCCACTTGAAACCCAGCTCCTAAGCATCTGCACGCTGTCTCAACCAGGCATCAAGAGAGGAGGGAGTGCCCAGGGCATGATGGGAGCAGCTGTTTCCGGGTCTGCCCAGAAGGTGCACCTGCCAGGCATCAGGGCTCAGCGCTACCCCCCCCCCCCACTCCCTCCTCCCGCAGAGAAGGCTGGAGTGTTACAGCCTCTGCAATACTGACTGTCTGGGGCGCATCCGGGTTCATCAGGAGAACAACACAGATTCTTACTTCCTGTGTTTCTAGGTAACAGACCCAGAGACCACAGACCACTCTCTCCTGCCTGCACCAAGGCCGCTAATGCAGTCAAGGGCACAAGAAGGGAGAGGGGGCTTACTGAGCTCTGGTTTAAAGGCCTGGATCTTAGGTTATTGATGCTGAAGCTGACCCCGATACTTTGGCCACCTCATGCGAAGAGCTGACTCATTAGAAAAAACCTTGATGTTGGGAAAAATTGAAGGCAGGAGGAGAAGGGGATAACAGAGGATAAGACGGTTGGATGGTATCACTGACTCATGGATGTGAGTTTAAGCAAAGTCTGGAAGATAGTGGAGGACAGGGGAGCCTGGCATGCTGCAGTCCATGGGTTTGCAAGGAGTCAGACATGACTGAGCAACTGAACAACAACAAAATTCATACAACCAATGGGAGAGAGGGAGGCTACTTCACCTCAAGGTTCTAGAAACAAAGGGCTTATATCCCCAGGCTAAGCTCTAAGACATTTCTGTCTATACCTACCAGACAAGAAATCTCTGGGCAAAAAGTGCCACCAAGGCATCATGACCCAGATAACCACGATTGTGTGATCACTCAACCTAGAGCCAGACATCCTGGAATACAAAGTCAAAGGGGACTTAGGAAACATCACTATGAAAAAAGCTAGTGGAGGTGATGGAATTGCAGCTGAGCTTTTTCAAATCCTAAAAGATGATGCTGTTAAGGTACTGTGCTCAATATGCCAGCAAATTTGGAAAACTCAGAAGTGGCCACAGGACTGGAAAAGGTCAGTTTTCATTCCAGTCCCAAAAAAGGCAATGCCAAAGAATTGCACACATTTCACACGATAGCAAAGTAATACTCAAAATTCTCCAAGCTAGTCTTCAACAGTACATGAACTGAGAACTTCCAGATGTTTAAGCTGGATTTAGAAAAGGCAGAGGAACTAGAGATCAAATTGCCAACATCTGTTGGATCATAGAGGAAGCAAGAGAGTTCCAGAAAAACATCTACTTCTGCTTCATTGACTACACTAAAGCCTTTGACTGGGTAAATCACAACAAACTGTGGGAAATTCTTAAAGAAATGGGAATACCAGACCACCTTATCTTCATCCAGCGAAACCTGTATGGAGGGCAAGAAGGAACGGTTAGAACTAGACACGGAAAAATGGACTGGTTCCAAATTGGGAAAGGAGTTTGTCAAGGCTGTATATTGTCACCCTGCTTATTTAACTTATATGCAGAGTACATCATGTGAAATGCCAGGCTGGACAAAGCACAAGCTGGAATCAAGACTGCAGGGAGAAATATCAATAACCTCAGATATGCAGATGACACCACCCTTCTGGCTGAAAGCAAAGAGGAACTAAAGAGCCTCTTGATGAAGGTGAAAGAGGGAAGTGAAAAAGCTGGCTTAAAACACAACATTCAAAAACCTAAGATCATGGCATCCAGTCCCATCACTTCATGGCAAATAGATGGGGAAACAATGGAAACAGTGACAGACTTTATTTTGGGGGGGCTCCAAAATCACTGCAGATGGTCACTTCAGCCATGAAATTAAAAGAGACTTGCTCTTTGGAAGAAGAGCTATGAGAAACCTAAACAGTGTATTAAAAAAGAGAGACATTACTTTGCCAGCAAAGGTCCATCTAGTCAAAGCTATGGTTTTTCTAGTAGTCATGTGTGGATGTGAGTTGGACCATAAAGAAGGCTGAACACCAAAGAATTGATGCTTTTGAACTGTGGTATTGGGGAAGACTCTTGAGAGTCCCTTGGACTACAAGGAGATCTAACCAGTCTATCCCAAAGGAAATCAGTCCTGAATATTTATTGGAAGGACTGATGTTGAAGATGAAGCTCCAATCCTTTGGCCACCTGATTGGAAGAGCTGACTCATTAGAAAAGAAAGACTCTGATGCTGGGAAAGATTGAGGCAGGAGGAAAAGGGGACGACAGAGGATGAGATGGTTGGATGGCATCACTGGCTCAATGGACACGGGTTTGAGTAAGCTCTGGGAGATGGTGAAGGACAGGGAAGCCTGGCCTGTTGCCGTTGATGGCATCGCAAAGAGTCAGACACAGCTGAGCGACTGAACAACAACAGTGCAGGTGGTATGAGGACCTCTTGGCTGAGTGACATCAAGCAGATCCATGCAGAGCGTCCGTGACAAAGCCAAACAGAGCCAAAGAAATCCCAGTCAGTGGCAGGCTCAGATCACGCCTGAAGGACACCATCATCCGGGCAAGAGGGGACACGGAGGCCAAGGGCCACCCTGCACGAGGACTCCCCTTTCCTTGCAGCCCTGCCCCTCCGACGTCTGGGCCCGAGCTCTCCTCCTATGGGGACCGTCGGGGGTGCCCGTCCATGCCCCCCTCTCCCCGCTCAATTCCATGCTGCACAGCAGCGACCTGGGCAAACAGTTAAATCTCGAATCCTACTCTTCACAGCTGGCTCGCGGTGTCAGTCATTGACACAGCTCTCAGGGCTGGGACCGCATCTTGTTCGGATCGATCTCGCAGCTCACACAGGGCCAGGGGTTTAATAGGTGTCCACTGATGGGTCAATCATTGTCACTAAACCTTCTGAAGATTCGTTAGCATGAGAGTCCTTTCCTTCCCCTAAATCACATCCTTCCCTTCTGCTCACAGAATATGCCAGTGTCTCATGGAGACTCAAAACTTGAGTATGGGGGCCACTTCCCCAAATTCTTTTTCCAAATAACCTATTTTAAAACATGGTCCCTTTTGAAAGAACAAGTGTGGCTGTCTAGCTGGAATTTTTTCCCATGGGGAAACCCCTTCCCCAAACTAATCCTGCCCCGTCCACTTCATCCAGACGCAGCCCACCCTGGAGCCCCTCTCCACCCCTACCCACACAAGGCTGTCTGCTTCCTCTACAGGCATGAGACCCAAATCAGGCCAAGAACGGCCTCCTCCTGACTTTGGGCAGAACTGAAACATGAGAAGCCGCTCCTCGTCGCGGGGCGAGGTCTGGCAGCCAGTGGGCACCTCGCTGCTTCCGGGTGGTGCCCGTGGCAAGAACTCACCCGCCAGTGCAAGAGGCGTAGGAGACGTGGGTTGATCCTCGGGCGGGAAGATTCCCTGGAGGGGGGCGCGGCAACCCGACAGTGGCAGTGCTCTTGCCTGGAGAATCCCATGCACAGACGAGCCTGGCGGGCTGCAGTTCGTGGGGTCGCGGAGAGCCAGATACGGCCAAAGCGAGCACAGGCATGCGTGCAGTCACCTCAGTGCCCCTGGAGAAGCCCACTTCGGGCTGAAGCCCAGCAGCGCCGGGGTGGGGGCACACGAGGGCAGCAGAGCTGTTCCTGGAGCCGTCCCCCGGACATCTTTCTCGCTTGGCAGGATGGAGAAAGCCAACTGGTGCTCCACCCTGCAAGTAAGCCACACACCCGCGATTCCTGGCGAGATGCGTGTCCTGCAGGACGCTGACACCCGGAAGACCAGCTGCTCAGTCAACACCATCCTTCAACAGGCCCCATGAACCAGCGACCGTTTCTGGGGAATAAATTAGACAGGGTATCCTTCGGTAGGGTTTTGATAGAATTTAGAGGAGGACTTCAGTCACCTTTATTTTTCAAGATAAACTTTGAGTCTTCACATAAAGGTCATTCCAGCAGGGCTTGTCCTGCCTTTGCCCTGCTGTCACCTAGCGTAATCGATCCTGTAATTGATGGAGTCTCAGGCTAGGAATTTAAACTAAGAAAATGGAAATAGACAAAATGAGGGCCAAGGAGGGCAAAGGAAGCGGAGGTCCTGGAAGCCCTTCCGGGGCCACGTCCACACAGCAGTCAGCCCGCACTGGGGGTGGCTGCCCCAGCTCTGCCCTCGTTCTTGCCTTAGAAAGCTCTGCGCCCCTTTCCACGGGGCCCTGGCACCACAAAGCTGACACTGCGCTGTGACTGGACACAGAGGATCCAGGCAGCAGGGACCTGCTGGGGGCCCAGGTGATGGAGGAGACCCCGCTCCAGGGGCCACACAGACAGCTAAACCCCAAGGCACCCTGCCTGCCTTTTAGCCACCTGAGAGGAGGGCTACAGTGGCATCACTCCCCTAGGCATCCGTCTGCACTCCTGCACCTCCGCGCCCCAGGGACCACTGGTGGGGCTCACAGCGCCTCTGTGCCGGTGAGGAGACAGCCCGCCCTCCCGCTGGGCCCACCTCTCCACCACGCCGCCTTTCTCGACCTCTCTGTGCCTGCTGCTGAGAACTTAACAGTTATCTGGACAGAAAATAAAAGTAGGGCACCGAGTGAAGAGGCAGCCTGATGGAGAGAGAGGAAGAGGTGTTTAGGGGAGGTGGGGAAGGGGCGGCGCAGAGCCCAGCAGAGGCTCGGAGACCTCCGTGCCGTGCCCACTCAGCCCCAGCAAGCCCACAGCTCTGCTGCTTTGCAAGGACCCGCCCTTTCCGTGGCACGATTATGGTTCCAGTAGTGAGCTGGATGGATTATCTTCAGCAGCGACAGGGGCGCCTAACAAGCCACCCAGACCTTGGGCTCTGAAGAACCTCCTTCTTCCACTCTCACCCGTCACACACCCGCCAGGCAGCCACTGACCTCGGCTGGGCTCGGCCATGCTCGGGGACCCCCGCCTGCCGTGTGGTTCAGCAGCCAGAGGACTCAGCGTCCTCACACGCCCCTCACCGCCCTCCGGCCAGCTGACCCGGCACGTTCTTCGAGTGAGGGCCAGACAGGGCCAGGCTGGGAGAAAGTCACTCCACCTGGGCCTCTGAGGACATCGGGGTGCCCTGTGCCTCTGCGCGCAGGTGAAACAGTGGCCACGTCAGCAGCAGGGAGGAACGAGCCCATTCAGAGAAGGGGTTACCAAGGGGAAGGGGCGAACCGCACATGCCCCGAGTGTCCTGGTTGGCTGCTGCGGCGGACGGGCTGTTCACTCCTGGCTGGCCAGCACTGAGGGGCGGCGCTATGTAAGCTGTGATGCTCTGCGAGGTGCTGTGTGAGGGGGATGCTGTGTGTGTGAGGGGGATGCTGTGTGAGGTGTGATGCTGTGTGGGGGTGATGCTGTGTGAGGACTGATGCTGTGTAAATAAGGTGTGATGATGTGTAAGGGTGATGCTCTGTGAGGGGTGATGTTTTGTGAGCGCTGATGCTCTGTGAGGTGTGATGCTGTGTCAGGTGTGATGCTGTGTGGGGGTGATGCTGTGTGAGGGGGAGGGATGCTGTGTGAGGGGGATGCTGTGTGGGGGTGATGCTGTGTGGGGGTGATGCTGTGTGAGGTGTGATGTTGTGTGAGGGGGATGCTGTGTGAGGGGGATGCTGTGTGAGGAGGATGCTGTGTGAGGGGGATGCTGTGTGAAGGGGATGCTGTGTGAAGGGGATGCTGTGTGAGGGAGATGCTGTGTGAGGGGGATGCTGTGTGAGGTGTGATGCTGTGTGAGGTGTGATGCTGTGTGAGGTGTGATGCTGTGTGAGGTGTTGCTGGGGGCCAGCTCTACAGGCATGAGACCCAAATCAGGCCAAGAACGGCCTCCTCCTGACTTTGGGCAGAACTGAAACATGAGAAGCCGCTCCTCGTCGCGGGGCGAGGTCTGGCAGCCAGTGGGCACCTCGCTGCTTCCGGGTGGTGCCCGTGGCAAGAACTCACCCGCCAGTGCAAGAGGCGTAGGAGACGTGGGTTGATCCTCGGGCGGGAAGATTCCCTGGAGGGGGGCGCGGCAACCCGACAGTGGCAGTGCTCTTGCCTGGAGAATCCCATGCACAGACGAGCCTGGCGGGCTGCAGTTCGTGGGGTCGCGGAGAGCCAGATACGGCCAAAGCGAGCACAGGCATGCGTGCAGTCACCTCAGTGCCCCTGGAGAAGCCCACTTCGGGCTGAAGCCCAGCAGCGCCGGGGTGGGGGCACACGAGGGCAGCAGAGCTGTTCCTGGAGCCGTCCCCCGGACATCTTTCTCGCTTGGCAGGATGGAGAAAGCCAACTGGTGCTCCACCCTGCAAGTAAGCCACACACCCGCGATTCCTGGCGAGATGCGTGTCCTGCAGGACGCTGACACCCGGAAGACCAGCTGCTCAGTCAACACCATCCTTCAACAGGCCCCATGAACCAGCGACCGTTTCTGGGGAATAAATTAGACAGGGTATCCTTCGGTAGGGTTTTGATAGAATTTAGAGGAGGACTTCAGTCACCTTTATTTTTCAAGATAAACTTTGAGTCTTCACATAAAGGTCATTCCAGCAGGGCTTGTCCTGCCTTTGCCCTGCTGTCACCTAGCGTAATCGATCCTGTAATTGATGGAGTCTCAGGCTAGGAATTTAAACTAAGAAAATGGAAATAGACAAAATGAGGGCCAAGGAGGGCAAAGGAAGCGGAGGTCCTGGAAGCCCTTCCGGGGCCACGTCCACACAGCAGTCAGCCCGCACTGGGGGTGGCTGCCCCAGCTCTGCCCTCGTTCTTGCCTTAGAAAGCTCTGCGCCCCTTTCCACGGGGCCCTGGCACCACAAAGCTGACACTGCGCTGTGACTGGACACAGAGGATCCAGGCAGCAGGGACCTGCTGGGGGCCCAGGTGATGGAGGAGACCCCGCTCCAGGGGCCACACAGACAGCTAAACCCCAAGGCACCCTGCCTGCCTTTTAGCCACCTGAGAGGAGGGCTACAGTGGCATCACTCCCCTAGGCATCCGTCTGCACTCCTGCACCTCCGCGCCCCAGGGACCACTGGTGGGGCTCACAGCGCCTCTGTGCCGGTGAGGAGACAGCCCGCCCTCCCGCTGGGCCCACCTCTCCACCACGCCGCCTTTCTCGACCTCTCTGTGCCTGCTGCTGAGAACTTAACAGTTATCTGGACAGAAAATAAAAGTAGGGCACCGAGTGAAGAGGCAGCCTGATGGAGAGAGAGGAAGAGGTGTTTAGGGGAGGTGGGGAAGGGGCGGCGCAGAGCCCAGCAGAGGCTCGGAGACCTCCGTGCCGTGCCCACTCAGCCCCAGCAAGCCCACAGCTCTGCTGCTTTGCAAGGACCCGCCCTTTCCGTGGCACGATTATGGTTCCAGTAGTGAGCTGGATGGATTATCTTCAGCAGCGACAGGGGCGCCTAACAAGCCACCCAGACCTTGGGCTCTGAAGAACCTCCTTCTTCCACTCTCACCCGTCACACACCCGCCAGGCAGCCACTGACCTCGGCTGGGCTCGGCCATGCTCGGGGACCCCCGCCTGCCGTGTGGTTCAGCAGCCAGAGGACTCAGCGTCCTCACACGCCCCTCACCGCCCTCCGGCCAGCTGACCCGGCACGTTCTTCGAGTGAGGGCCAGACAGGGCCAGGCTGGGAGAAAGTCACTCCACCTGGGCCTCTGAGGACATCGGGGTGCCCTGTGCCTCTGCGCGCAGGTGAAACAGTGGCCACGTCAGCAGCAGGGAGGAACGAGCCCATTCAGAGAAGGGGTTACCAAGGGGAAGGGGCGAACCGCACATGCCCCGAGTGTCCTGGTTGGCTGCTGCGGCGGACGGGCTGTTCACTCCTGGCTGGCCAGCACTGAGGGGCGGCGCTATGTAAGCTGTGATGCTCTGCGAGGTGCTGTGTGAGGGGGATGCTGTGTGTGTGAGGGGGATGCTGTGTGAGGTGTGATGCTGTGTGGGGGTGATGCTGTGTGAGGACTGATGCTGTGTAAATAAGGTGTGATGATGTGTAAGGGTGATGCTCTGTGAGGGGTGATGTTTTGTGAGCGCTGATGCTCTGTGAGGTGTGATGCTGTGTCAGGTGTGATGCTGTGTGGGGGTGATGCTGTGTGAGGGGGAGGGATGCTGTGTGAGGGGGATGCTGTGTGGGGGTGATGCTGTGTGGGGGTGATGCTGTGTGAGGTGTGATGTTGTGTGAGGGGGATGCTGTGTGAGGGGGATGCTGTGTGAGGAGGATGCTGTGTGAGGGGGATGCTGTGTGAAGGGGATGCTGTGTGAAGGGGATGCTGTGTGAGGGAGATGCTGTGTGAGGGGGATGCTGTGTGAGGTGTGATGCTGTGTGAGGTGTGATGCTGTGTGAGGTGTGATGCTGTGTGAGGTGTTGCTGGGGGCCAGCGTGAGGAACTCCACCCATGGCAAAGGTCATGAGGAAAAAGAAGCTTGGCATATGCAAAGGCGTGATCAAGCCTCAGGAAACCCCCTGTTCCTGAGCATCTACCCCCAAAACCAGAGTACTTTACGGGGAGCTCTCCCCCATAACCATTCCTCTCGGAGAAGGAGTTAACTTGCAGCCCCAGTTAATAAAAATTCCCGGGCGTGACAAGAGTGTTTCAACTTATGAACTCTGAAGATTCTCTGGCCTGCCTGATCAGGTTCGTCCGGCCGCATGTGATTGTTTATAGCCTCCCAGCTGTGAGAGGCATGGGATGCTTTAAAACTTTCTAAATACAGATCTTTTGAGAAGTTAGAAGATTATTAGTATAGTAATAGTGGGTTGATTAGGAATTATATTGGTGAAGGGTTTTTTCATTTGTCATGCCAATAATTACTGCTAATTCCCTGCCCTGGGTGTGACAAGGGTGTCTCAGGTCAAACCTCTCTGCTGACAGACTAGCTTGTGTGACAACCTCTCAACCATAAACAGCACAGAGAGTTTGGAGTATTAGCATAGGGCTTTTTTTTATTGTTGACTCAATGATTGCCGCCAGGCCTCCATATCCTTAGGCACCTGGGAATATATTAATCAATGTATTTGGAATATAGAAAAGGAAATATAGTGGGTTTTGATGTTAGCAATATTAGACTTTTTGAATTAATGAATTCTCTCTTTTGTTATAGACCACTGTACTTTTTATAAATCACTGTGTCCTTGCTATGTAAAAATGTAATTTTATCACTATCTTAAGACTAAGTAGATCTTAAGGGGAACATTGGTGAAAGGATTTTTACTTGTTAGGCTGATGTTTGCTGCTAAATCTTCATATTCCCTGCTCTTATAATATAACTAGCATATAGGAGAAATAAGTATTAACCTTTAAGTATATAGGAAAAATAAGTATTAACCTTTAAGATTAATCATGTTAAACCTTAGGTTAAGTAAATTCCTTTCTTGATTGTAACTCACTACACACTCACCCCACAGGAATGCAACTTTATTTGGAGGGTGGCACCTGATTTAAGAAAAAAATCACCCCTGGAAAAATAAGTTTTCTGGTTAACTGACTGGTATCAGAAAGGGCCATAAAATGTCAGCAGACCTCATGGCCAGAAGATGATGTAGAAACTCATAAGCCCTTTGTATAATTTTATATGAAGCAGCTGACTGTGACAAGGGTCAGGTCTGCTGACCCCCGCGTGACTCTGTATTTATCCCTATGTATAACAAAAGGTATAAAAACAAACCTGAAAAATAAAGAAATGGGATCAGTTTCTGGAAAGCTGATTCCCCCGTGTCGTTTCTTTCTTGCTCCCCGTTTTCCTGGCTGAATTCCCATCTGGTATGGGGGTACGCACCAAGCCTACTAACTCTGCCTGGGCTTCTAAGATCAGACCGGGGAGGCCTCAGTGCCTCCTCTCCTTTGGGAGAACAGAAAGACGCCTGTGGCCTACATAGGTGGTGATTGGTATTCCACTTAAACCAGTTATTCAGCCTCTTTTTCTCCACTAATTTTCCTACTACACTATCTGCTTTTAATCTCTCTATATATCTGTAATTAAATAAGTTTTTTTCCAGGACGCCTACTCCGTCCCCACCTTTGAATCACCCTGGATACACCGGGGTTGGACCCCAGCAGGTGTGATGCTGTGTGAGGGTGATGCCGTGTTAGGTGTGATGCCCTGTAAGAGTGATGCCATGTAAGGGTGATGCCATGTAAGGGTGATGTTGTGTGAGGGGTGATTCTATGTGATGGTGATGTTGTGTGAGGGGGGATGCCATGTGAGAGGGATGCCATGTGAGGGGTGATGCTGTGTGAGAGGGATGCTGTGTGGGGGTAATGCTGTGTGGCGGTGATGCTGTGTGGGGGTGATGCTGTGTGAGGGTCATGCTGTGTGGGAGGGATGCTGTGTGAAGAGGATGCTGTGTGAGGGGTGATACTGTGTGAGGGTCATGCCGTGTGAGGAGTGATACTGTGTGAGGAGGATGCTGTGTGGGGATGACGCTGTGTGAGGGGCATGCTGTGTGTGAGGTGATGCTATGTGAGGGGTGATGCTGTGTGAGGGGTGATGCTGTGTGGGTGTGATGCAGTGTGAGGTGTAATGCTGTGTAACGGTGATGCTGTGTGAGGGGTGATGCTGTGTGAGGGGGATGCTGTGTGGGGGTGATGCTGTGTGAGGGG
>SJYG01000600.1:698701-733547 GCA_006410535.1 Litocranius walleri | reverse complement strand
GGGGGATGCTGTGTGAGGGGGATGCTGTGTGAGGGGGATGCTGTGTGAGGGGGATGCTGTGTGAGGGGGATGCTGTGGGGGGGGGATGCTGTGTGAGGGGGATGCTGTGTCAGGGGTGACACTATGAGATCATGGCTTGTGCACACGTGCACCCCATGTTTGCCAGCAGCTTAGCCACGAAGGGCACATACTGTGGGTTCAGTCAGCTGTATTTGAATCCAAGCTCTACCACTGGCTGGGGGACAGACTTTGGCCAGTTTAGTTAATCTTCCCTGTTTATATTTCACAGCCCCCATCTGTAAAATAGAGATAAGAATCCACGTTCCTGAAAAGGTTACAGCAAAACAGGAATATTTCAGGAAACACATTTAATGGCACCTACTGCAGAGTAAGTTGTCAGTAAATGTTGAGTACCATCATTCCTGTGCTCATGATAATGACGCTGCTGGTAATGCCTGTGATGGTGATGGTGGTGAGGGTGGTGATGGTGATGGTGGTGCTGATGGTGGTGCTGATGGTGCTGATGGTGCTGATGGTGTTGGTGCTGATGGTGCTGATGGTGGTGGTGGTGATACTGGCAGTGATGCTGATGTTGGTGATGGTGGTGATAATGGTGGTGATGGTGGTGGTGGTGATGATGGTTGTGATGGTGGTGGTGATGATGGTGGTGATGTTGGTGCTGATGGCGGTGGTGGTGGTGATGGTGGTGATGATGGTGGTGATGATGATTATGGTGATGGTGGTGCTGATAGTGGTGATGATGGTGGTGATGGTGATAGTGGTGATGATGGTGGTGATGGTGGTGGTGGTGGTGATGATGATGGTGGTTCTGATGGTGGTGGTGGTGCTCATGGTGGTGCTGATGGAGATGATGGTGGTGCTGATGGTGGTGCTGATGGAGATGGTGGTGATGCTATTGGTTCTGATGGAGATGGTGGTGGTGATGGTGGTGATGATGATGGTGGTTCTGATGGTCATGGTGGTGCTGATGGAGATGGTGGTGATGGTTCTGATGGAGATGGTGGTGATGGAGATGGTGGTGATGATGATGGTGGTGATGTTGGTGATGATGGTGGTGATGGTGGTGGTGATGATGATGGTGGTTCTGATGGTGATGGTGGTGCTGATGGAGATGGTGGTGATGGTGGTGCTGATGGAGATGGTGGTGATGGTGGTGGTGATGGTTGTGATGGTGATGATGGTTGTGATGGTGGTGGTGGTGCTAATGGTGATGGTGGTGGTGATGGTTGTGATGGTGGTATTGGTGGTGGTGGTGCTGCTGATGGTGCTTTTGATGATGGTGGTGGTGGTTCTGATGGAGATGGTGGTGGTGCTGATGGTGGTTCTGATGGAGATGGTGCCGGTGCTGGTGGTGGTGGTTGTGATGGTGATGATGGTTGTGATGGTGGTGATGGTGGTGGTGACGATGGTGGTGGTGATGGTGGTGATGTTGGTGATGATGGTGTTGGTGATGATGGTGTTGGTGTTGGTGCTGATGGTGGTGATAGATGCAGTGATGATGATGATGATGATGGGGGTCACGGTGGTGGGGATGATAAGGGTCCTGATGGTGACAGTAATGATGATAACGATGTTTTCATGTGGTTCCCCCGACACCCTTACCACTTCCCTCTATTTTCTAAATTCTCTCTTCTAATGTCAGTTCTTATAACGTTGGTACGAGTTTTCTAAATGAAAATATGTATGCATACTGTGTTTTCTTGATGGGAGTGAAATACCACTAATTAATGGGCAAAGGATTCACAAATGCTCATCATTGTATCCAATGAAAAGACATTAAAAGTGAAAACTATCAATTCTGTAGAGCGGTTCACCCAGCAATCCCAAATTAAAGACATGGGGCTTGCAAGATAGGAAATGGCAGGCTTTTTTTTATCCTGAACATGGTGAATTATTATTAGTTATAATCATATATGGATTTGAAGTATCTAAAATGAAAATATAAATTACATCACCCACGATCACAAACAACAGGGGAATGTCTATGCTCATGTTACACAGCTGCTTTCCTTTAATGTAACAGGCAGCCTGTTCGTGTCCCAACACCCAGCTTGACAAAAGGCACACTTGAAGAACTTCGCGTTGCTGCCAGCCTTCTACTATTCACCAGTTACGTTCTACGTAACATTTAAAGGCAGACTAGTTTTGCACTTTGTTACTTCTGTGAACTGCAGTTCATACTGGAAAACCATCTTCAGGGAGGAAAGTCACCCGGTGTGCTTTCTGAACTGGGCAGGCTACACCCAGTCGGTTAAAACTCGCGTCTCTGATGACGTGCACCTCGTGGCTGCAGCGGCACCTGGACGTTTCCTTCTGGGGGCTGGGGTGGGGGCAGGGGTGTCAGCCTGGCTCAGGAAGACGAGGAATCGGGTGTTGGTGTCTCCTGGACTCAGCATCCATTCAGCAAATGTCCCGGCTGGGAATCCAGGAGCCGGGTCCCCAGTAGTGGTTGGAAGGAAATGCAATAACACCCGGCCCCCGCCACCCCCGCTGGAGGCCCTGTCCAGAGAGGACAGGCCGGGTGTGCATCAGAGCGGGTGGCCCCTGCGGGCGGATGGCCCATGGAAGCGCTTGCGTCTGGACTCCGCCAGCCCCTCCAGGGCAGCGATGCCCCCGACTTACATCACCAGCCATCCCAACACCTTGTCAGCAGGACACCGGGTGGCCCCAGGACCGGAAGGCCTGGGCTTCAGGCTCAGAAGGGAGCGGCTACATTGCCAGGAGAGAACTCTGTTTCCTCATTAACCTCCTACATTTATTTCTCAAAGGAGTAAAGAGAGGCATCTTCTGACAACAGGAAACTAGGCCCAGAGCCGTTCCTTGTCCAGGGGGATCCCAGCAAGAGGGGCCAGCACAGCCCAAAGGGGCCTGATCAAGACTGTCAAAGGCTTCACTGCATCAGTGTGGGCAGGTTTAGAGGGAACAGGACAGAATGAGGGCATGCCCGGGCTGCTGACTGTGGTCCCTGGCCCTGGGAACAAGGGGAAGGCTGTTGCCAGGGAGACGCTGCCAGACCCTGTGCCCTCCCTCAGCCTCTCCCCCACTGGACGCCTCATTACTGGAGTCAAGGACAGGGCCAGGAGCGTGGAGCTCCCAAGCCACTCCCGCACAGGGCAGGATGAGGGGCACACAGTAGGGCAGTGTGGGAAGGAGCCCTCTATCCCTGAATGAATTCCAGACTCTCGGGACTTTTGGAGCCTCTGCTCCTGGCCCATTCGAGGCTGAGTGGTGGAGGCACCCAGCGATGGAGGTGGTATCTCGGCCTCGAGGGGCCGAGGGGAGGGGACACCTGTGACAGCCGGGCCAGCCCATCCCCCCGCCCAGTCTCTGCACCCCTGGATGGAGCGTGCAGACCACGGGCCCAGTCCACGGCCCCCAGCCCAGCCTGGCCGCTCCAGGGGCTCTGTAACTTCCTAACCTCTGGGAGGGGGGTGGTCAGGCTGTTCCTCCCACGTGTACGAGTGTGCAGAGAGGGTGTCGCCAGGTTAAAGGCAAGCACTCCCTTTGAAAGCTGTGTCCTGAGTGCCCATGCATAAACGCAGTCCACACGGCCCGCAGCTGGGGACGCGCGGACAGGCACGTGACTCGGGGACAGAGCCCTGCAGGCCCCAGAGCGGAGCCCCGGGCGATGATTTTAGCCCTTTCCTGGGGTGGGGGGGGACCCACGAGCTAACATCCTCCCTGAGACGGACGCCTGGCGGCCAGGGGGCCTGCTGAACGGAGTGCAGGGGCCTCGTCCAGGTTTCACCCCGAATTCCTCTCGCCAGTGACTGCAGCTGCTGAGGACTAGGTCCCCCTGAGCTGGGGGCTCTGAGGCCCTGTCTGTTTACAGTGGGGGTTTTTTCAGGATGGGGAAGGTACCACAAAGGGAAACACGAATATCATGTCATTTGATTATTCTCCTCAAACATCCACGGGCCCCTCTCCAGGGAGCTGCACTGGACACTTATTTGGTGAAACATGTAAATGGGTTGAAAGGAGAGCTAGCGGTTACAGGCCCTGGTCAGACCATGGGCTTCCCCATCCCGCCTTCTCCCAATCACCGCTCTCGGGACGTTCTTCTTGCTTTTCCTTTCAGGGAAGAAAATCAGGCATAAGTGCTGCCCAGGAGAGTGGGAGGTAGGGGATGAAGGGGACAGGGGTCTCGTGTTTGTGAGACCACGTGGCCACCCCCAGGGAGGACAAACCGGTGGAGGTCAAGGCGGTTTAGAGAGGGCGGAAGTCATCCCAGGCGGCTGTCATCTTTCCCTAAAGAGCCTCCGGGCGGTGAGGTTCCTGTGCCCCTGCTTCCGCCAGCTTCCTGGGGGTCCGTCTTCTCCACGTGGGCAAAGAATCCAGCCAGATTCACATCCCAGAGCAGGAAGGGGATAAAGACAGGACAGAGTGGGCCATGGTGCCCGGAGCAGGCACGCCTGGTGATGACACGCGGGTTCAGAGACAAGCACGCTGTTCCAAGGCCTTCTGATATTAACCCAAACACTCCTACCAGCTAATATGGGCACAACTGGATCCCAAGACAAGCAAGCCATTTGTCACTGTGGGGACACTTTTTCTTCGGGACACAGAAAGCAATTTTAAAAAGTAATAAAGTACTAAAGGGGAGTGTCAGGTCAGAACTTAGACTTTTTTTTAATGTTTTATGTCTCTGTTTTTCTAATGCCTTAGAGTGCTAAGCGAATCCTCATCATGACCACTGGTGTGCAGACGTTTCTGCTTTGCTCTTGGGGACGAAGGCCCTGATCCCTGCAGGCTCTGCCGATGCCCGCGGCTCGGACAGCTCCATCACTGGGGGCAACACCCCACCCTGCATGTCCAGCGCTTCCGGGGCAGATGGGGCGCCTGCTGGCCCAGACCCAGACCTTCCGCAGCTCGCTTGGGGATGCCCCCCAGACCCTCCTCAGGATGCGGTGTCCCCGCTGTTAGGCTCACATGGCCCCACATCCGGAGAACAGGCAAAGAGACAGGCAGGCCTGGCCCAGAGCACAGCGTCTACACCCCAGGAGTCGGTGTCAGCCCGCGGGGAGCTCCGGGCTCAGCCCCGCAAATATCCCATTCGCTGTCCACCCCCGGCTGCCCACCAGACCCCACCCCTAGACCCCCTGCATGGCCCCTTCCGGGCAGGCCAACCCCTGCAGAGTCCGCTGGAACGCAGGCAGGCGAAACGTGCGGACTTCGAGTCTGAATCCTCAGGAGTCAGCATCCTCCAGAGGCCCCACGCGGGCCCAGGAGGCCACTCGGATCTCAGGGGCTGGGGCAGGCCTGGCTGCATCGGTCCCGGTGGGGTGGCGGGCAAGCGGCTGAGAGCTGGGGTGGGGGCAGTCGTCTATTCCACAATAAAATTCAACTACAGATCTAATCTTTCCACCCAATGAATACGTGTGCACGCTCAGTCACCTCAGCTGTGTCCGACTCTTTGCAACCCCATGGACTGTAGCCCACCAGGCTCCACGCTCTGTGGGATTCTCCAGGCAAGAACACTAGAGTGGGTTGCCATGCCCTTCCCCAGGGGACCTTCCCCACCCGGGGATCGAACCCACGTGTCTCCTGCATCACCCACTTTACAGGCAGATTCTTTACCACTGAGCCACAGGGAACCTCATGAATATATGTAGTTCCAGCCACATCACTGTGCTGTTCCGTGCACTTGGGGGCAGGATGCAGAGAGCTGGTCTAGCTGCTCAAGACCATGGGGCTGCTTAGTGTTAGAAGCAGAAACGTCCGAAGGGTCAGTCACCCCAGGCGGCCTCTGGGCTGGGCTGTCGCTGGCTGCGGGTCTGCATCCCTCACGCACAGCCTGCAGCCCCAGCCCCTGGTGTGGTGGCACTGGGGATCCTCTGGGAGGTGATCAGGGTTAGACGGGGTCATGAGGGAAGCGCCCTGTGATGGGGCTGGTGCCCTGGATGGAACACAGAGAGCCTGGAGCTCCATCCTCACCCCGTGTGAGCACGTGGTCAGGAGGCTTCCGTCCACGAGCCAGGAACTCCTGCCCAGATGCCACAGCTGCACCTCCCTCCCTGAACACCCCCCGCAAAGCTGTGAGAAATCGCCATTTGCTGCGGAAGCCCCCAGGCTGTGGTGTTTCTGTTACAGCCGCTAAGTCCCTAGGATGAGGTCCCACTCGCCCTCCCCCTGGACTCTCACTGTAACACCTCCACTGGGACCCATTCCCCCTGCCAGGCCCACCCTCTAGGACCCCAACCCCCAAACCCCACTGGCCCAGCCCCGGCCTTTGCCCATCTGGAGAGGCCCCTTCACTCACCACCACCATGCCAGACAGATCACTCGCCTGATGCTGCTTCTGCGACTCAACACATTTTTAAAAGCTAAGCCTATTCATTTGCTTTCTAGTTTCAAGGAAGGGAGAGGGCTGATTTTATTTTCTTGGGCTCCAAAATCACTGCAGACGGTGACTGCAACCAGGAAATTAAAAGACGCTTGCTCTTTGGAAGAAAAGCTATGACCAACCAGACAGCATATTAAAAAAGTAGTCACATCACTTTGCCAACAAAAGTCCATATAGTTAAACTATGGTTTTCCCAGGAGTCACGTACGGGTGTGAGAGCTGGACGGTAAAGAAAGCTGAGCACCAAAGAAATGACGCTTTTGAACTGTGGTGTCACAGAAGACTCTCGAGAGTCCCTTGGACTGCAAAGAGATCCAGCTAGTCCACCCTAAAGGAAATCAGATGTGAATATTCATTGGAAGGACTGATGTAGAAGCTGAAGCTCCAATACTTTGGCCACCTGATGTGAAGAGTCAACTCACTAGAAAAAACAAACAAGCAAACCTTGATTCTGGGAAAGACTGAAGGCAAGTGGACAAGAGAGAAGCAGAGGATGAGATGGCTGGGTGGCCTCACTGACTCAGTGGACATGAACTTGAGCAAACTCCGAGAGACTGTGAAGGACAGGGAAGCCTGGTGCGCCGCAGTCCACGGGGTGGCAGAGTTAGATGTGACTTAGCGACGGAACAGCAAATCAGGAGTTGGGAGGGAGCACTCTGCAGCTCAGGGACAGCCCTCTCTCCCTCCCGCCATGCCCCGCGCGGCCCTTCTCCGCGTCGCCCTTCCCTTCTGTGTGCCCTCACACTCCCCTCCCTCCCTCTCAAGTGGCTACTGCAAAGTTGAGAGCAAATTTTAGCATCCAGCGTCAGCAACCTTCTCCAGTCCTGAGAGATATTCTTATTCCTCCTTCTCATGATTATTAATTTATGTATTCTTATCTATTGACCCTTATTATTATGGTCGTTATTTCACATATGACCTAATGTGAGCTACCCCGAATCCTTCTGGAGTTAGGCAAATATAAATAAATAATAGCTCCATATTGAATGCAAGACATCACCTGAAAGTATCTAGAAAGAAGGAGAAAGAGGAAGTCGTGATATGAAGGCCTCATGATTTTAATCCTTAAAAGCTTTTCAAATATAACTGAGGACTCCACTCACACGGGTCCTTGGGTCTTTCTCTGTCAAGGAATTCTATGACCTTCTTGAAACTGAAGGTTTTGAAACAGCAACACATAAAAGGTGATGGAAGGTGCTATTATTTGATGACGGTAAGCACAGCTCAAGAGTAATGGGTTTTTAATCCTACAGGGAGGCTTCGGGGCTGGCAGAAACCACACACCTCTCACTTCCCAGGCTCCCGTGTGCACTGCCCCGCAGGGCTCTGAGCCGGAACGCCGGGGATTGACTGAGGACCCTCTGATGAACTCCAGACAGTCTGCACCCACAGCAGAGCGAGGCTGCTGCAAAATCGATCCGAAACCTGGGCGCCGAGGAAACATTGCCGCAGGGGGCAGGCTTCAGTTTGTGTTTTTAACTATTGCTTAACTCAGAGGGGCAACTAGATTCCTATGAACACTTTCTCAAAGGAAAAAGCAAAGCCTAGTCGATGCAAATAACGGATGACAATATGGAAAGAGGCCTGAGGCCTCACCTGCCTTCTGAGCATCTTGGCACAGGGTCCAGGCCCTCACCCCGCGGGGGGCGACCCCTCAGAGGGGTCAGAGCAGGTGAGCACTTCCAGCCGGGACGACAGGCAAACCAGAGAAGCGTTTCCTGCCTGGATCACACAGACAGCAGAGGCTCTGCCGCGGCTGAGGGCAGACCCTCAGGGGCCCCGGGCCTTCCGCTTCTGCATGTTAACCCCAGGGTCTCGCCCACAGCACGGCAGAGAGGAGGCCACCTTTCATCAGCAGCAGAGGAACCAGCAACACAGGAGAAGAAGCCGCACTCATGTGAAAACACCCGGGAGCTCCCAGAGACAGCCCCAGCATTGGAGGTTTCTCTGTGAACTTCACAGTCCTGGGGCTACCGCCACCAGTGTGTCCAGCAACCCAGGGACACCGTCCACACCGTGGTCTGTGTGCATGCACCAGTGTGTCCAACAACTCAGGGACACCGTCCACACCTTGGTGTGTGTGCATGCACCAGTGTGTCCAGCAAGCCAGGGACACCGTCCACACTGTGGCCCGTGTGCAAACTCGACCACAGCGCAGGGCTGGTCAAGCTTGTGGCTGACCTGGAGCTGCTGGGAGGAGCCTCAGGTGCTTCCAGGACCTCCTGGATCAAGTCTCCACAACGCCGGCTCCCTCTTGGAAGCCAGTTTCTAGCGTAAGCAGCACGTTCACACTCAAACAGGAGGGTGGGAACACTACGCGGTGCAGTCTCATTGTCTGGGGGCCTTTCCATCCCGAGGTCGCTGGTAGTCCTGACACTTCAGGCGCGGTCCCTTGTTTTAGCACAGATCACCCCAAAGCCACAGATCACTGACAGATCATCCACTATGCAAATCAGCTGCTATGCCTAGCAATTAAAGCCAGAGTCACAGCTAAACTGCAGTTCATTGGGATTTTATTTTTCATGCAAAACAGCAAAAGCCTCAAGCTGAACAGACACAAAGACCAACGGAATTCTCCTCATCACTCTAAACAGATAGACCATTAGGGGTGGCGAGGCATACTTGCCAGTCAACGCCTCCTCCCGATGAAACGGAGTCATTTCCTTTCCTGTCTCCTGCCTGAAATAAATGCCAATAGAGGGAAAGACTACGGGCGGGGGTGGGGGGGATCGGAAGTGAGGGGGAGACGATGAGGCTGAATCTCTGGGTGGAGAAGTGAGAGGGGAAGCGTAGCAGGCGCGCTTCGCAGCAGCTGCACCGTCCTCACAGACAAAGGAGCTGCTGGAGGGGAGAGGGAGAGCCCCCCGAGTCCGGCCCGCGCCCCACCCCTCCTCCAGCCGCTTCAGCGCTCTGGCCATAGGGCGGGGCTCACACCACCTTGGCAAACCCGCCAGCAAAGACAAAGACTCTGGAGCACAGGAGGCCAGCCAGGCGTGTCCTGGGCCGACACTGCACAGGCGTGACCGCTCGCCTGGGCCACTTCACGGCCAGAAGGGAGGCGTCGCGGGACCGTGGACACCCCCCCACACGCCCCCCATCACCCGCCGGGAGCGCTGTTTCCTCCGGGCGGCGGCTCCTAACTGCGCTGGGGACGCGGCACCAGGTCAGCGCCACAGCTCCCACGGGCTGCCGAGGCCACGGGGCCTCAATGTCATCGCCCGCCGGGGCCGCGGAGCCAGATGGCCTGTGTGACAGGCCCGGAGTGCGAGCCCGGGATGCCGGCCGCGAGGACAGGCACCAAGGATAAACCTGGGCGAGCGGGAGGCCGGGCTTTGGACGGAGGCCACTTCTCCAGGCCCTGGGGGAGCAGAGGCTGTTTCCCGGAGCCGCACAGGAGGCGTCGGGTGCTTCAGAGCACGGGGCTTGTGGGGAGCCGGCAAGCTCGCTGCCGAGGCAGCCCCATCTGCCGCTGCCCTCCCGCTGTCCCCGGCTCCGGTCCCTTCAGACTGGGCACGGGGACTCTGGGGGCCTCCCAGGTGGAGCCCCTCACCAGCCAGAGCCAGATGGGGGGGCGGTAACAAAGCAGTGGAACCACCCCCCAGGGGGACTTACGGCCCGGGGCCAGCAACCTCACACCACCCCGAGCCCCGAGCTTTTCTCTTTCCGTTTTCCTGAAAGCTCGGTTGCTCAGTCGTGTCCGACTCTTTGTGACCCAGTGGACTGCAGCCCGCCAGGCTCCTCCGTCCATGGGATTCTCCAGGCAAGAACACTGGAGTGGGCTGCCATGCCCTCCTCCAGGGGGCCTTCCCGACACAGGGATCAAGCCTGCGTCTGTCTGCGCACTGGCAGGCGTGTTCTTTGCCACTAGCGCCGCCTGGGAAGCCCTTCCTGAAAGCACCACCTGCCATTTCTAAATAAGAAGCTGTTTCAGCCCAGGGCACAAGCTGCCCTCCCCAGGCAGGACTGACCCCGGGACCACTCATCCCGAGACCCCCACGCACAGGGTCAACCGCTGACCTCTGTGCTCTCAGCTCCCCCAGACCTCCCCCAGAGGACCCCCAAACAATAAGAAGCCCCGCCCTCCAAGGGCAGCAGGATGTAGCCCCGAGCTTGTTCCAGGAATGCCTGGCCCCCAGGGGAAGCTGACAGCCGAGGCTCAGCGCCAAGCAGACAGCGACCTCCAAGCTGACCCCTTGGGGGTGCGGCAGATGCACCTTCGAGGGACCCAAACCTGTGGCAGAGGCTCTTCTGGAACCACTTCCCTCTGGGGGCCCGCCCCCAGGCGGACTGTGTGCCCCAAGGCTGACCTGCCTCTCTGCACCCGGGGCCTCCCTCCTCTCCTCCATGAACACCGAGGTCATGCCCGTCCGCAGCGAGGTGCTTCTGGCTAGAGCCCAAAGGGGATGAAGAGGTGAGGCACCGGCACCCAAGGACTCATCGTTGTTTCTCCCGCTTGCTGCCCCTGACCCCCCAGAGACCCCCCAACACATACCCCAGGATGGGGGTGCTGAGAACACGACGGGGCTTCTATCAGAGACCCCCCAACACACACCCTGGGATGGCAGTGCTGAGAACATGGTGGGACTTCTATCAAAGACCGCCCAACACATACCCAGAACGGGGGGGTGCTGAGAATATGGTAAGGCTTCTATCAGAGACCACCCCAACACACACCCAGGACGAGGATGCTGAGAACACAGCGGAGTGTCTATCAGAGACACCCCCCAACACACACCCAGGACAGGGGGACTGAGAACAAGGCGGGGCTTCTATCAGAGACCCCTCAATACACACCCAGGACGGGGGGTTGCGCTGAGAACAAGGCGGGGCTTCTATCAGAGACCCCCCAACACACACCCTGGGATGGCAGTGCTGAGAACATGGTGGGACTTCTATCAAAGACCGCCCAACACATACCCAGAACGGGGGGGTGCTGAGAATATGGTAAGGCTTCTATCAGAGACCACCCCAACACACACCCAGGACGAGGATGCTGAGAACACAGCGGAGTGTCTATCAGAGACACCCCCCAACACACACCCAGGACAGGGGGACTGAGAACAAGGCGGGGCTTCTATCAGAGACCCCTCAATACACACCCAGGACGGGGGGTTGCGCTGAGAACAAGGCGGGGCTTCTATCAGAGACCCCCCAGCACACACCCAGGATGGGGATGCTGAGAACACAGCGGAGCGTCTATCAGAGACCCCCCCCAACACACACCCAGGACAGGGGGACTGAGAACAAGGCGGGGCTTCTATCAGAGACCCCCCCAGCACACACCCAGGATGGGGGGACTGAGAACAAGGCGGGGCTTCTATCAGAGACCCCCCAGCACACAGCTGGGGACCAGGGGGGTGGACTGAGCACACAGCTCTGTCCTGAGCCACGAGGTCTCGAGTCCATGTGCTTCAACAGTGCCCAACTCCGTCCCCGCCAGGCTGTCAGAAGCCCTTCCTCGACAGAGGGCAAGGACCCTCTGGCATCAAACCCACACCTCGTCAGCACATCTGGGCTCCCAACAGCCACTAGGGGCCAGAGTATCCGTGGGATCAGGCAGGCCCCGGAAGCTCTGGCCCCTGAAACTGAACAGGAAGGACTCAATTCATGACTCGTTTGGATCTCAGGTCTCAGTTCAGGGCCTAGAAGCAGGCGTGGTGATTTCTCCTCCCTTTCCTCATGTGCCCCTGGGAATCCTTATTTCCCCAGGTTTGGAGATGTAAACCCTCCGAGGGTGTGTTTTCCTTCTGCATTTATTTTTTCAGTCATAAAATCTACATCTCTGAACAACTGAGATTTATCAAGTGCAATGTGTTAAGCATGCAGGCACAATTTAAAGATGTGGGTTGTTTTTTTTAAAGAAATAAATAATTTCTTTCATTTTTAAAGAAATAAAGATTATTCCCTTTGAGGGGAGAGAAGGGCCCAGAGTGTATACAGGAAGAGGGTTTATTTTTACTCTGTGACTACACAACTGATGGTTTAGTTTTGAGCGTGACTTACCTTTTCTTTGCAAAAAAGGAAAATTAAAGTAATTTAACTGTCCATTGCTGGTTATTACTGCACAGGCTCCGAAATATTTGCCAAAATATACATGAAAAAAGAAAGACATTCATTGCAACATTCTTTGAAATAGCAAAACACTAAAACCACTGAGATGTCCATGAACAGAGGGCAGAAGCAGGCAGAGGTGGGCAGAGGCTGACGCCTGCAGCTATGAGAAGCAAAGGGGGTGGGGTCAGTGCGGGAAGGTCCCAGGAGGGTTTAAGCAGGAAAAAAGGCAAGTAAGGCGCTGACTGCTGTACCTTATGTTTTTCCACTTAAACATTTTTACAATAAGTAACAGTTCTCTCAGAGAAGGCAATGGCATCCCACTCCAGTACTCTTGCCTGGAAAATCCTACGGACAGAGGAGCCTGGTAGGCTGCAGTCCATGGGGTCGCTAAGAGTTGGATACGACTGAGCGACTTCACTTTCACTTTTCACTTTCATGCATTGGAGAAGGAAATGGCAACCCACTCCAGTGTTCCTGCCTGGAGAATCCCAGGGACGGGGGAGCCTGGTGGGCTGCCGTCTATGGGGTCGCACAGAGTCGGACACGACTGAAGCGACTTAGCAGCAACAGTTGTCTCTGGGAAAGAACCATAGAAATTCAGTAGGCGCCTTTGGTGAGATGGAGCAGGGGGGAAGGATTTTGTTTTTTATTCTGTTTCCTGAACTAGGAGAATTTTCTCCCGTTGTACCTGTGCGCTGGGAGGAAAATGGACACGTTCTGTAACTCAGACGTACCCACCAATGTCCCTGGTTGGACTCGGTGCAGAGTCAGCATGAGATTTCCGGTCAAGACATCAGGTTCCCCCCAAGGGTTCAAAAGCCCCCTTCTCAGAACCCCCGCTCTAACCCTGAAGGCTCTGCAGCCCGACCTCCTGTGGGCTCAGAGGGCGGCTTCTGGAGGGGAGGGGTGGGGCCTGGGGTCACACGGTCTCTGCTTTTCTCCCAAAGGCCCAAGGGAAGCGCTCAAAATAGAGCAGGAGCGGAAGGAGAGAGGCCCACGGCCTTGGAGAGAGCTGGGAAATGAAGATGTTTACTGTCTGAGTGTCTCAGTGGAGACAGAGATTCCCTCTGTTCTCCTCTTTCACTTCATCAACATTTAAAATAAAAACAAATACTTTTTTTAAAGATTAAAAAAAACAAATGTTTAGAAAAACCCACAATTATCAACTTGACCAAGAAAAGGAAGTTTGAAAATGAAACACATTCCAGCAGCTGGGTGTGAAGGCTTCACGGAAAGGAGGATCTGGGCTGAGCACGGCTGAGGAACAAGAGTGCTCTAGAAAGGCGGGAGGAAGGCACACTGGGTGGGGGAGCAGGTGGCGACAGAGCGGGGCCACCAGCGGGGAGCCGTCGCCAGGAGCTCCACCAGCTGGGGAGTCACCTGGCGTAGCTCCCCTGAGACCCAGCCAGGCTGCTGCAGGAAAGCTGTCTGTCCCTCTCCACTGCTGAGTAGCGTCCACAGCATGGAGCGCCATGTGGATGGCCGCTCACCCACAGCTAGGCTTTTCTATTCTCCCACTACCACAGATGAGGTTGCTATGAACATTCACGCCCAGATCTGTGCATGAATATCAGTGTTTGTTTCTCTGGGATAAATGCTCAGGAGTGCGGTCGTTGCATCAAAAGGTAGGTAGTTGCCTGTTTAGCTTTTTATTAATAAGGAAACAGTTCCCCAGAGACTCTGAACCATTCGCATCCCACTAGGACAGGGGACTGAGCTTCTCCACCTCCTTGCCAGCGGTGGCGTCGTCAGCCTTTCGTCTTACACGTTGTGACGGGTGTGCCATGAAACCTCACCAAGTGCGGTCTGATCTGCTTTCCTCAACGGCTAACGACCTTGTACATTCTTCACGACCTTATCTGCCATCCGATGAGCCTCTTCGGGGAAATGGCTGCTCCTGTCTCCTGCCCACTTTCTAGGTGGGTCGGTGGTGATGGCGGCTCTTCAGGCTGATGCTTATGTACTCCAAACGCAAGTCCTCTTCAGTCACGCGATTTGCAAATATTTCTCCCAGTCTGGCATTTTTCTTCTCCTAACAGGAAAATTTTAAATTTTGATAAAGTCCAATTTATCCGGTTTTTCCTTCATGGGTCATGCTTTTGGTGTCAAGTTTGTAAACTGGTGTTGGCCCTGAATTTTCTGGTTTTGTCTGAAAATTCTATAGCTGTGCATTTACATTTAAGTCAGTAATCCATTTTGAGTTAAATATTCTAAGGCGTGAGGTTTTGATCAGATTTCTTTTTTAAAATATATAGATGTTCAGTTGCTCGAGTACTGATGGCTAAAATAGCATTGCTTTCTGCATTAAACTGCTTCTGTACCTTTGTCAAAAATCTGTCGCCACCAAAAATGGCAGAGGACAGAAATACCAAACATTGTCTCTCCACGAAAGCAATGATTAAACTGGCAAAAACAGGCTGACTTTTGGAAACTCTGGGAATCTAATAAAAAATGTACAGTACCCAGGGGAAGCTTCTTTCTTAATGAAGAAGGAAGTTGCTGAATTTCAGGAAAAGTGTTTTGATATTTTAACTGACCTGCTTCCATCTCCCACTCCCCCCAGCTCAGTGAGGAGCCCCACCTCCCACCAGGGAACAGCAGCGCCCTCGTGCTGAAGAAGCAGTTGCTGGGTTTCCCTCCCTGGCGGCCCCTGAAGGACTGACTCAGGGCCAGCCTTTGTTCCACTGCCTGGGACCCCTCCCAGGGATGACCCAGCACCCAGGAGATATTTGCCCAAAGTATTTAAAGCCACATGTGGTATCTGAAGCCACCTGGAGCAAGGCGTGCCTGACTTGGAGAGCAATAGACACACTGGAATGCCAGGAAGGAAGAGGTGGAGGGAGGAGACACCTGGGAGAATAGTTCAATTCGGTTCAGTTCAGTAGCTCAGTCGTGTCCGACTCTTCGCGACCCCATGAACCGCAGCACGCCAGGCCTCCCTGTCCATCACCATCTCCTGGAGTCCACTCAGACTCACGTCCATCAAGTCCGTGATGCCATCCAGCCATCTCATCCTCTGTCGTCCCCTTCTCCTCCTGCCCCCAATCCCTCCCAGCATCAGAGTCTTTTCCAATGAGTCAACTCTTCGCATGAGGTGGCCAAAGTACTGGAGTTTCAGCTTTAGCATCATTCCTTCCAAAGAAATCCCAGGGTTGATCTCCTTCAGAATGGACTGGTTGGATCTGAAAAGCACCTTCACACCCCAGGGAACCTCGAAGTCCACAGACACATGCAGGGCTGAGCGCCTGAGGGGACCATCAGCTTCACCTCTGCCTGAGGCTTGGGCTCCATGAGAAGAGAAACCAACTGTGGCAGGGTGTGAACAGCCTGCTAAGCGCTGAAGGAGGTTAGGTTGGTTGGCTTCTTTGTTTTTGGCTCTAGGCATTTAAGAAAATCTCTGCCAAATCACTCAGACCAGCAGCAGCACGGAGCAGAGACAGCAGTGACCATACATAACAAAGAGCACAGTCTTCACAGAAGACACGTGGGGAAAGCCACGAAAAATCCAAACAAGAGCGACAGGAGACCTTGGTTGGGGGACAGGGGTAATTTCCACAGTTGTCATGCTATCATGTATTATTAAGTGGCTAGTTTTCAAATGATTATGGCAAGAAAAAGAAATAAAAGGCATACAGACTGGAAAGGAAGAAATAATACCAATGACATGATTGTCTACAGAGAAAATCTCAAGGAGTCACTGCTTCCAGCTTGAGCCAAAGGACTGGGCGTCTCTCTGTGTAGAGAAGCAAGCATGTGTCCAAATAAGTCATATTTACACTTTAGTGAATACCATCACATGGGTCACTGTGAATCTTTAATATTGCATTTTCAAGTTACTTCCACCATATTTACTTAAAATGACAAAATTATAATACATAATCTCTTTACTTGCACACTTCAAAAATCTAAATGTTTCTTTATTTTGAAAACCTCACATAATTAGAAAGAAAAATTGAACATAATCAAATATCCTATATCCAAGGGTTAAAAGTACAGTTATTTCCTCAGGGTTAATTGGGCCTTCTAATTACTAATTACAACATGTATGATCACATATTAATCTTTTCTTAAACCTCAGGGCCTTCCTGGTTATTTTCATTGCCACGGCTCCTGCCATAATATTCTCTGCCGTTTCACATAGTCAGGCTTTAATCAACTCTATTTTTCCTCCTTGTCACAGGATGTTGAACAGAAATTGCTGGTGTCTTGGATTTTGGATTCACTGAAAGGCAGAACGGGTCCAGCTGCTGTCAGCCCATTATCTGAACCAAACCACACGGAGAGAAGAGAGAAACTCGAAAGGGACCCTGAGGAACGGGAGTGCTGGTGGAGCCTCAGGAAGAGCCCAGGCGGGCAGAGGGCTCTTTGGAAGGACTCCAAGGCTTTCCCCTCCTCTTTCTGCGAAGTGGCAGGTCCCCCATTTCCCACAAGGTGAGCAAGGAGGGCTCCCGGAGGAGCTGGGGCACCCACAGGAGGGGTGGCTGCCCCTCATTCAGAAATAATCTGTGGCAAGAAATAAGACTATTTCCTCTGTGTACCCATTTATTTCAGCCCATTTAGAAATCAGTCACGTAATGAAAAATTAAACATACAAAGGATGAAGTTAAAAAAATACCCAGATGTCCTCCGCACAGCTCTGCCATGGTGACAGTTTGCCTTATATGATTTATATTAAAAGAAAAAAATATTTAAACATCAGTGATAAAAACTGAACCTTCATTTCCACCTCTAAGAGTCCATAAGCCTCATTTCCTCAGATTAAACCACTCTCCTGAACTTGGCATTTATCCCTCCAAACGTGTCGTTAGCCCAGCTCTGCACATGCATCGGCCAAGCTGCAGGGACGGTTCTATAATTAGCCTTCTTTGTTCACCATTAGATTATTGAAGCTTACCTACATTACACACACAAAAACCTGTGTACGGAGAGAGAGAGAGAGAATTTAGGCTCATTTATTTTAATTGCCGTAAAGCTCATCTCTCAGTATGTCCTAACTCAGTCACTCATCTATCAATGGCCACTTGGGTTGCCTTGACTTTGGGTGATTATAAGCGATTCTGCAATACACAGCTTTATGCATGCCTCTTCATATGTGTGAGAGTTTCCCTGAGGGTGTGACCCTGCACTTACTGACAAAGTTTTATTGTTTCGTTGCATTTATTAATTAAATTTTATTTTTAAGTTAATTTATTTAAGCATCTCTATCCCATGTCCTTCTGCTGATGATTCAGCCAGATTTAACAGATGTCAGCTTAGTGTTAACAAGTGCCCTAGTGACCAGGACTATGGATGAAAAAGGCAAAGTTCTCTCCAACATGTGGCAGATTTAGTGGGGAGCTAGATCACAAAAGGCAGTCCGATAAATAAATAATGCGGCTTCCAAGCTGATAAAGCGAAAGGGTAAGAGAGAAGAGAAAGCCGAGGTGTGAGATGAATGCCTCTCTAAAGGGATGGCCCCCAGTGGAGGCTCAAGTGAACTGAAGGAACGGGCCACGCAGATGGGAGAGAAGCTCCCGACAGAGGCCGCAGCAAGAGCAAAGACCTGGGACCAACAGTCTCAGCATCGCCAAGAAAGAGCAGAGGAGCGAGCAGACAGACGCAGCGGCGACTGACGGAGCCACACAGCCAGAGGCGAGGTCCACGGGGCAGTCCCCGCAGAGCGGCCGGCGGAGGGGCCCTGGGGCCGCCTGGGGCCACGGCCACACCCAGGCAGGCGGCGGTGGCCGCTCGGACGAGAGGAGCCGCGTGGAGGTTTGACTTGGAGAACACGCTGAAGGCCGGTGTGAAGGCCTGCTCTACAGAGTCCCCGGTCTTCAACATGTCCCCGGAATCCTCGGGTTGCTGGAAAGACTGGCTTCCCGAAGAAAGTGGATCCCCGGGGGTTTCTGGTCCAGCCCCGGGGCCACAGTGGCAGCTCCCCCCACTGGCCGGGGTTCACTGTGATGGAGACCTCCTGCTGCAGGGGGCATCCCAGCCCCCAGCAGGGAACGTGAGCGACACTCAACCCAGCCTCCAGGAAGGTCCACCCAGGCCCCCAGAACAAGCCCGAGCAGGAGGGCCTCTCAGCCCACGGTCAGCCTCTCCCCGGAGTCCAGTTTGGGTCCCACACCTCCTGGGACCCGCAAGACCCTCCCCACACTCTCCTGCCAGTCAAGCCTGCCCCTTACTCAGCAGAAACCTTCTGTCCAGTCTTTAGGACCTTCGGCCAACGATCAGTACAGAAATCCTTTGGTTTAAACCAGTGATCAGTACGGCCTGGAACCAATAGGCTCATTCACGGGAGAGGCTAAAAGGGTAATGAGAGTCTCCACTTGACCATTGCCTGGGGTATTTTCATATTTACCATCTTTAAAATAAGAACGAAGTCTGGGAGGTGAGTAAGTGACAAGGGCTGGCTCACCAGTGAGGGAGGTGAGGCTGCCTTCCCAGTGACCCCAGTTCACCTCTGGGCTGGCATGAGTGGGGACCCCGGCGCCTCTGGCTGTGACCTGGAGCTTTGAACATCGGGTAGCCTGAGAGGGGCCGTGTGCGGCGGCCAGAAGGTAGGGTGCTTGAACTCGAGTCCCCTTCTCTATGTTCACACGGCTCTCACGTGGTCTGCAAGGCCAGCACTGCTCCTGGGAGTGCAGTACTCACCCCTCAGGTTTTCCCAGGTGAGGCCCAGGCAGCTGTGCACCTGCTTTCTCCGTCAACCAGAACCTTCTAGCAAAGACAGAGCCCTGCAAGTCAGGATTTCGGGGCTTTACACTGGATTTTCTCAGCAGTGGCTTTGGTGACACATTTCAGCCACAGTGATTCTCTGTGGGGGCCATCCCACCCCTAGTGGCCTCCTCAGCGACTCAGAAGATAAAGAATCTGCCTGGAATGCAGGAGCTCCAGGTTCGATCCCTGGGTTGGGAAGATCCCCTGGAAAAGGAAATGTCTACTCACTCCCGTATTCCTGCCTGGGAAATCCTATGGACAGAGGAGCCTGGCGGGCTACAGTCTACGTGATTGCAAAGAATTGGACACGACTAATCAGCTAGCACTTTCCACCGTCTTTCCAGCCCTGGAGGATGTCTAGCAGTCTCCTGGGCCTCCACCCATCAGATGCTGGTAACACCTTTTGCAGCCACAAGGATTGAAATGTCTGTAGGCATCACCAACCGGCAAACCACCTCCAGCTGACAACTGCTGATGGGGTGAATGACGGCCCAGGGGGTCTCCACTTTCCCACGGGCCCAGGGAGTCTAGAGAGGCCCCCAAACCCAGCCCCCTCCATCAGTCAGGACTCCATTGCCCCTCAACAGTCACCCTCCTCTTCAAGCCGTCGGAGCCTCCTGACCGCCGTTCCGGCATCTCCTCCACGTGCGGCCTGGGGACCGTGCTCATACAGCTGGGCGCACACTCTGAGGCTCCATCCCATCCAGACCATCCCGACGGCCTTGCTCTTTCCAAGCCGCAGCTCCCAGACGACAAGGTTATTTTCTGCAGAAAAGCCCACAATCTGGCACATGTTGTCAGGCCTCCAAGGAGACACAGGCAGGGCTGGAGCGTGGTATTATTTCCTGTTCTGCGTTTTCAAATGCCTGCTAATTAAAGGATTTCATTTTGCTCTGAAAAGTCCTCATTCTTTTAGGAAAAATGTGCACGCAAAAGGCACTATTGTAGAAACATAATCCTGCTCATTAAAAAAAAAATTCCCTCCGAAAAAAGCTCATTCCCTTTCAAGGGCTGTTTTTCTTAACCTTCATGGTGAATAAACATCATTTTTCACCGTAAGGAATCTAAATTCTATACAGATTGAGAGCATTGCCAGGAGGTAACTTGCTGGGCAGCTGAGGAGATCAGTGCGCAGCCTCTCCACCTCGAGGGCTCTCCCCTCAACACCCCTCTCCCTGCCCCTCCCCGTCATGAGCCCCATCACAGCCCCTCTGGGGGCTGACCCTCCACGACCGCCTGGCCCAGGTGGAGGGAAGGGTAGATGAAACAAAGGTCTCTCTCCGCTGGGGAGAGACCCTTCTGTGCGGCGTGGCTCTGTTAACACACATTCACCACGTTCGTGAGAGACTAATGGCGTCCGTCTGCACTGGGCCCAGACGTCCCCCAGCACTCCTGACCTCTGGAACCTCTGTCCCATCCCCTGCCCGCGGGAGCTGCCCCCGGCAGGCCCCATGTGTCCTGCATGGGCACACGCAGCCAGGCCCCGACCAGGACCGCAAGCAGAGTACACACTGGACCCCGAAGCCCATCTGCACGGCCCCCTTCTCTCCCTGCCCTGCCGATCCCAGGGCTCAGCTTCCCCCAATTCAGACCTTTGCCTTCTCAGCCCAGTGGGACCAGCTTGCCCCGTTGGACTCCAGTTTTTGGTGCCAGATGGGGAGCTTCAACCAGGCTAAGATCCAGGGCAGCCACAGGGCACACCGTGCCATGTGCCCCCTGACCTGGGGGGGTCAGAGCCTCTCATTGCCCATCGTCCATGGCTGAACACAACGTTCCATAAATGCTGCCTGGTTCCCGGCTGTTTCTTGTTGGGTATGTGGAGATTCCTGGCTGTTTCTAGTTGGGGTACGTGGTGATTCCTGTTTCTTGTTGGGGTGCATGAAGATTCCTGGCTGTTTCTTGTTGGGGAGCGTGGAGTCAGTCCAGGATCAGTTTCTCTGCCGCGACCAGAAGCCGAAGTCCTCCCCGTGTCTTTCACTCAGCACTTTTCTCTCGGCTTAGCTGGGATTACTGGCACAAGAACCTTGTCTAAGCCGCATAACAGCGTCTGACATCTTCTCACTGCAGACGGGTTCTGTGGAACCATCCCCCGCGGTGTCCTCAGGCCAACAGCATCCCCACAGAGTGCAGTTCAGCAGAGAAACCTTTCTGGAGGGAATGCAGACTGATAAAACACAGCCCACACGCAGGCCTCACTGGTCCGGCTCCGTCTAAGGGGGGCTTTCAAAGCACCTAAACCAACAGATTTAAACCTGCAGATTCCAACCTGCAGATTCCAGAGATGTCTCACCCTCAGAGTCTCTGTGAGGCTCCACTAAGCTGTGTGAGTTCGGGAAATGGCCACGAACTAAATAGCAGACTGTTCTCAGATGAGTTTAGACGCTGCTGCATTTTATGAAATACAGTTCCGCTATAAAAGTATAAATAAAATGCATGGTAGTTTTATTTACTTGGGTTTTTTATTTATAGTTTTTATCCAGCTTTTTTTTTTTTCTCAATCAGCAAATGTTTAAAGATAACCAACAAAAGCGCTGGGCAGGGGCACTGGCAGTTTTTGAGAAGATAAAGGGCCTCACCGTCTCGAACATCAGGAGGCGCTGGTCCAGGAGCAGGTGACCGCACCTCTGGCCACCCCCACCCCATAGATGTGTCATCAGCCTTCGGTCCACACTGGCCCAGGGCACATGGAACCCGACGCTACACTCCCCAGGAGAGCCAGAGTGCAGACTCAGGGCTGCCGGCCGAAACAGGAACCCCCTGCCTTTATCTCAGGCAAACTGGGGATGAGGGCCATCGTCTCCCTGAAGAAGTTAAAGAATGTATTCAGAAGAGCCAGCCATAAAGGAGCAATGAATCACAGGTCTGCTCAGAGGCCAGCCCCCAGGAGAGACGGGCCCCACGCTGTCAGTGCTGGTGGGAGCCCCCGCCCATTTACACGTGGGCACACCCCACAGTCTGCAGAGGCCAGCCCCCAGGAGAGACGGGCCCCACGCTGTCAGTGCTGGTGGGAGCCCCGCCCATTTACACCTGGGCACACCCCACAGTCCGCAGAGGCTGGAGATGCGCACAGGGCGAGCAAAGGAGAACAGAAGCCCTTCTGGTGAACTACTCAGCCTGAGCTCTTGGCCGCGGCTGTGCGCACTCTGTGCCCACGGAGGGCCCGGGCGAGACCCTCAGCTGTCTCCACCAGGGGCCGGACGGCCCACCCTCAGCCACCTCCCCTCCCCAGGGGCTGGGCGGCCCACCCTCAGCCACCATCTCCCCAAGGGCAGGGCAGCCCACTCTCAGCCACCACCACCCCACCTCGCCAGGGGCAGGGCAGCCCACCCTCAGCCACCACCACCCCCACGGTTCAGCACCGGAGATGCTGAAACAAGCACTGAGGCCCGCATGCTGAAACTGGGGAGGGAGCCTCGAAGCGAGTCCTCCACTGGCTTAAACTGGAGCCTGGTTTCAAGGCAAGAAAGAGGGGAAATCTAAAGAGCAGACCACGGAGAGAGGGTGGAAAGGGGTAGGCAAAGTCAGGAAGGGCAGGGAGGAGCAGACGGGGCAGGTCCAAGGTCGGCGCGGCCTGGCCTGTCCACCCAGAGGGGGCCTGACACTGCCCTGGACAGTGCCCACCTCTGCCCAGGACACAGCGCCATGCCCCGCCAGCCTGCCAGGCATCTCGAGGGCGGACGCCGTGGTGCTGGGGACACCCCGCCTCCTCCTGGCTGCTCCCTGCTCCAGGGGTCTGCATCCTCCCTGGGGTCAGCCCCCTGGACCCCACCCCACCCCCACCTCCATGGCTGCTTTTTTTTTTTTCTCAATCAGCAAATGTTTAAAGATAACCAACAAAAGCGCTGGGCAGGGGCACTGGCAGTTTTTGAGAAGATAAAGGGCCTCACCGTCTCGAACATCAGGAGGCGCTGGTCCAGGAGCAGGTGACCGCACCTCTGGCCACCCCCACCCCATAGATGTGTCATCAGCCTTCGGTCCACACTGGCCCAGGGCACATGGAACCCGACGCTACACTCCCCAGGAGAGCCAGAGTGCAGACTCAGGGCTGCCGGCCGAAACAGGAACCCCCTGCCTTTATCTCAGGCAAACTGGGGATGAGGGCCATCGTCTCCCTGAAGAAGTTAAAGAATGTATTCAGAAGAGCCAGCCATAAAGGAGCAATGAATCACAGGTCTGCTCAGAGGCCAGCCCCCAGGAGAGACGGGCCCCACGCTGTCAGTGCTGGTGGGAGCCCCCGCCCATTTACACGTGGGCACACCCCACAGTCTGCAGAGGCCAGCCCCCAGGAGAGACGGGCCCCACGCTGTCAGTGCTGGTGGGAGCCCCGCCCATTTACACCTGGGCACACCCCACAGTCCGCAGAGGCTGGAGATGCGCACAGGGCGAGCAAAGGAGAACAGAAGCCCTTCTGGTGAACTACTCAGCCTGAGCTCTTGGCCGCGGCTGTGCGCACTCTGTGCCCACGGAGGGCCCGGGCGAGACCCTCAGCTGTCTCCACCAGGGGCCGGACGGCCCACCCTCAGCCACCTCCCCTCCCCAGGGGCTGGGCGGCCCACCCTCAGCCACCATCTCCCCAAGGGCAGGGCAGCCCACTCTCAGCCACCACCACCCCACCTCGCCAGGGGCAGGGCAGCCCACCCTCAGCCACCACCACCCCCACGGTTCAGCACCGGAGATGCTGAAACAAGCACTGAGGCCCGCATGCTGAAACTGGGGAGGGAGCCTCGAAGCGAGTCCTCCACTGGCTTAAACTGGAGCCTGGTTTCAAGGCAAGAAAGAGGGGAAATCTAAAGAGCAGACCACGGAGAGAGGGTGGAAAGGGGTAGGCAAAGTCAGGAAGGGCAGGGAGGAGCAGACGGGGCAGGTCCAAGGTCGGCGCGGCCTGGCCTGTCCACCCAGAGGGGGCCTGACACTGCCCTGGACAGTGCCCACCTCTGCCCAGGACACAGCGCCATGCCCCGCCAGCCTGCCAGGCATCTCGAGGGCGGACGCCGTGGTGCTGGGGACACCCCGCCTCCTCCTGGCTGCTCCCTGCTCCAGGGGTCTGCATCCTCCCTGGGGTCAGCCCCCTGGACCCCACCCCCCCCCCCCCCCCATGGCCGTGGCTTCAGGGCAGGGCTCTCCTATTGCTCACACACATTTTATTTACACACGTTTGTCTTCTCCAGGGAGCCTCACAGGATACATTTTATTTTTTTTCCCTACTCCTGTAAAAGTGGGTTTTCATACATTATTCATGATTTATGGATTCCCAGAAGCATGCAGCCTGTTCAGTGCGGAGGGGAATGACAAGCGAGCTTTGTCAGATTCCAGTGGGAGCTTCAGGGATTTGCTCTCAGCTCACTTTCTTGACATAAAATCAGGGGCTCTTCTCATTTCAGTATGGAGCGACGGTCTCTGAGAATGAAAGCTGTCACTGTCTTCACGAGAGCCTTCGGGAGCTCCCGGGGGGGCCTGGGCTCCGGCGGGCACGCCCCACCGAAGCTGCAGGACAGTATTTCTCAAGAGGGGAGCGGAGGGAGGGGGCGGGAGGCACGGCTGGGCCAGCTGGACGGCGGCCCCCGCCCGCGCGGCTCTCCCGGGCGCTAAGAGCAAGGCTCCCACCGGCAGAAGCCCTGGAAACCCGCCTCTGAGGAAACCCCAGCCTGAGAAAAACGGCCTGCGGAGTCTGTCAGCTGGGGCTCCGCGACCCAACTCACCGCCTCCCCAGACCCGACACCTGGAGTGAAGCCCCAGGCCCAGCAGGAGCCGCCAGGCACACAAGGCCGCGGGCAGGGCTCAGCCAGCCTCTCGCAACCACGAGGAGCGCTGCGACCACCGACATCGGAGGGGAACGCCTAACACAAAATAACAAAACCGAAAGCAGGCAAAACCTGAACACGCAAGAAAAAAGCGGACATCCTAAGTTATCATCGCAAGGATACAGACGTCTGCGTGAGATCATATATGTGTGCAGCACATTACGTGCGGTGCCATATGTATGCATGTGAGATGATGCGTGTGTTATCTGTGTGAGATGATACACATACAGAATCCATGTCGATGATACGTATGTATAGGGCCTATGTAAGGTGATACCTGTATATACCATCCATGTGAGATAATAAAGGCATGTATCAGCTACATGATGTGGTATTACGCAGAATCCACGTGAGACGATACATATGTATAGGGTCTATGTGAGATGATATCTGTGTACGGTGATGAGACAGATGGTGCAAAAAGTGAAAAAAAGGGAAGTCGCTCAGTCGTGTCCGACTCTTTGCCACCCCACAGACTGTAGCCTATCAGGCTCCTCCGTCCATGGGATTTCCCAGGCAAGAGTGCTGGAGTGGATTGCCATTTCCTTCTTCAGGGGACCTTCCTGACCCAGGTCTCCTACATTGCAGGCAGATGCTTTACAGTCTGAGCCACTAGGGAACCTTGTGATAACCATTGAATTATTTAAATCAAGTCATACAGTTCAACCTAAATATATACAGTGCTGCATGTCAACTATATCTCAATAAAATGGGAGGGGGGAGTGGCAAAAAATTAGAGATAGGAATATAAGAAGAATTTTAAAAGAAATTATCATTACTTTGCTCATAAAGAAAAGAACAGAAAATGAATTTGCAAAATGAGACCACTATATGGAAGGATGGTTGGAAAGCATCACTAATTCAATGGACTTGAGCTTGGTCAAACTCTAGGAGATGGTGAGGGACAGGGAGACCTGGTATTCTTCAGTCCATGGCGGTCAAAGGGAGTCAGATATGATTTAGCAACTGAACAACAACAAATCCTACCCACCCCCCAAAAAAAAATCAGAGAAAAGGAAAAAAACTCTTGGAAATTAAAAAGCAGAATAGCAAGCACTGAAAATACAATAATAAGTTTAGAATACAAAGTAGAACAAAACAAAAAAGGTGGAAAATCAGAATTAAAATACAAGAAAAGTACAGTAACGGTTCAGGAGATTCACTATCAGGAGAAAAAAAAGTAGTATCCCAGGAAAGAGAGAGGAGCAGAGAAGGAAATCATCACAGAATTAATGCAAGAAAATTTCCCAGCACTGAAGGATGTGTGTTCCCAGGGGGCACAGCACTAATTCAGCCCAGCCCAGCAGGCAAAAGTGCCAACTGCATACAAAGCCCCACAAAGGGCTCCAACACCAGGCTAAAGAGAAGACACCACGCGGCACGGTGGCGAGCAGAGCAGCTCAGGTGCCACCCGCCTGCTCCTGTGCGAGCGGGACGAGCTGGGCCCGCGAGTCCCTGGTGGTCTAGGCCCCTGAGCTCAGCACCTGTGCGAGCGGGATGAGCCGGCCTCCACGAGTCCCTGGTGGACTGGGTCCCAGCGCTCAGCACCTAGGCGAGTGGGACGAGCCGGGCGAGTCCCTGGTGGACTGGGCCCCTGAGAGCCATTGCGATGACTTGTTTGTTACCTGCTTCCCTCTCTGTCCTGTGAACTCACGGGGGAAGGACCATCCTAGCTTATGAAACAGCAGATGCTAACCCTCTGGCACAGCTCTGGACAGAGCAGGTGCTCAGGAAATAATGATAAAGGGGAGGGGCACAGGGAAGTCAAGCGTCAGACTGAGGACAAAGGCAGCCACCCCAGGCAACACCCTGACGATCCGATGACTCATGACTGGTTCTGTAAATTCCCTCCTGTGTCCAGGCACTGGAGACACACACACGCATGTGTTTCAACACCCCTCACACAGCTACGTGCGTCCCCTGCTGCCTGATACCCCGGCAGTGACCTCGCCAGCGCTGAGCGTCGTGAGTCAAACAGGGCGCCCGAGACAGACGCCACCCACTTCCAGAGCCCAGATCCTCCTGGGATCACGGGGTTCGCCAGGGACCGCATGGGGTGAGGGCCGTGCCCGCGGCGCACCTGTGGTCCTCACCTCCAAGGGCTGCCCCCAGGCAGAAAGCTGCTCGCTCGGCTCCGAGCTGTGATGAGCTCACAGCTGGAGCAGTTCGCCTCCATCAGCCTTGACTGATAAGCCTTGAAGAGCGTCTCTTTCTACCTCATTACGGTGCTTCCACCGCTGCTGAGCTGCTGGCATAAACATGAGCTCCTCCTCCACTTATAATAACCTCATCCTCGTTTCTTCTTCCTGAAGCAGTTACAGTGTAATGATGTCATGTATTTAAGCTTGATAAACATAATTACTATCAACATTTAATTGATTCTTGATTACAATCAATTATATTTCTGAAACAATCAAGCATCCTACAATTAAAAATAATTGATTCATTAGCACACCCCCTTACTTGACAATTACACAAATGCATTATTTATGTAATTAGACACATTTACAGTTCATTATTCCACATTTCATGCCATTGTTACAAAGCTCCTAAACTCTCCGGCTTACTTTTTAATCTTCCTTTGGCTAATACTGAGACACAACACAAAGTTTATTCGAATGGATCCAGTGAGAAATTGGGAGTTACCTACAGCAGCACAATTAAATTATAAATCAGAAGCCCGACTAGCACATCAGTTCAAAAACAATAATTAACTGATTTATCCCCCATATTTTCTGGGAAGATGTGAGGGCCCATGGTAGCTGGGACCCACTTGCTTCCAGTTAAGAGGACAAAAATCTTCCAAACGTGAAGTGAAGGAAGGAGCACGAGAGAAATAAGGAAGCCTGCTGACCCAGCTGGGTCCAGGGCAGGAGCTGACCCTCCCCTCCCTGCAGGGCCCTCTGACCTCCCGCCCCCAAAGGACACGAAGCACTCTGCCAGACGGCTATCACGGCCATCATCACAGCCTGAGCCGCTCCCTGCTCTCCAGACACCGCTTTCTCCATCTTTCCCAGTAATGCTTGTCCCACTGAATTCTTCTTTCCAAACAGTCCACCTGGCACGTGCATTTTCCTTGTCCACTCCCAAATTTCACTTGCATGAAAGTAAGAACTCACTGAAGCACCTGAATCCACACTGGAGCTGAAATATGGGAAGGGAGGGCCACGCCTGGGAGATGGGCTCACGGAGGTGAACGGGCTGGAGCAGCTGACCCAGCGGCTCCACCCCCACCAGGGGAGAAAGGGCACCAGAGGCAGAGGCCTCCATCCCACAGGGCAGCGGGGCGGCCGGCATGGCAGACACAGGGGCGGCGGGTCTGTGATCCGGGCAGTCAGTCAGAGGCGTGTCTAAGCAGAGGCCTCGAGTCCCAGGATAGAAGCTGGAGTGGCGGCTATGGAAATTGCCTCCTACCAGGGGTGCCGCACCTGGGAGGGGCAGGGCAGAGGCTGTCCCACAGCGCCAGACAGGCGAGAGGCCAGCGGGGCAGGCGTGTCCAGGAGCGCGGCGCTCACACACACACACACACACACACACCAGGACGCCACACTCACCTGGGCTCTGGGGCCCCCTTCACTCGACCCTCCCTCTTCACCAAGGCAGCTGCGTTAGGGGGGGAAAGTCCTCGAAAGAAATAACACATCTGGACACTTAACGGACACTCCACTTGCCAGTGACAATAGATTCTGAGACCCACATCAAAACCCGGAGAAAATTTTGACTTCCGTGGATAAAGCTTCCTTCAACAATCTAATTTTTTTAAAAAAGGGTTTCTTTCTTTAAAGTATCAGCCTGGCCTCAATTTCCCTTACACAACAGTAAATTCTAGAAAGAAAGCGAAGTCTTCACTGAACAGTGAAAGGAAAGTTGGTGACCCTGAAATTCTATACCCAGCTAAGATTTCAGAATTAACACCCAGGCCAGCAAATATTGGCAAAGGGCATTCAAGCCACATCATCAAACAACCCTGCATCAGATGCAACTGTTATGTGTTTTTCTTGAAAGTGGAAACATTTGATGTAAAAAGCTGACAGCCTGGTGACAATGCAATGGGGAGACACACACAGGAGCTAGAAGGAGAGGTCAAAAAATAAACGCACCAGGTCCCCCGAGTCACACAAGCAGGGTCAGTGACGCCAGAGTGGGTTGCCATTTGCTTGTCCAGGGGATCTTCATGACCCAGGCCTCCTGCACGGCGGGGAGACTACCATCTGCGCCACCAGAGGAGCCCAACTTAGACAGCCAAGATCGATAACAAGTTTCATTCTTAATGCTGATATTTAGACAATATACGCTTTTCTCTTTTCCAGGAAAATGAGTCACCATAATTGAATCAATAAGCGATAGCAAAACACTGTGGGTGAAATTGAAAGTGTTGGTCAAGAATTATCTCTCACGAGGCACCAGCTCCAGACATTTCACAGGCAAGGCTTTCCAAGTGCTGTGGAGCAGATCATTTCCAAGCTGGATAAACGCTTCCAGAGAACACAGAAAGATGGCGAGCTTCCCAGCGGTTCATTTCCCAAAGCCAGCATATCCCAGAGACATGAGTGAGGACAGGCTGAGAAGGAGACTGAAGGCAGGTGTCCTTCACGAAGACAGATGTGAAACCCACGCAGGAAACAGGATAGAGCGTATTAACAAGAGCATCTGCTGTGCATGCGAAACAGTAAGGATGGATCCGGAGCAGGGTCCTTTCATGCCAGCTGATGACTCACCCCAGACACAAAGGAAAGGAGGGGAGCCCCACGGCGCCAGCAGACGGGGGCTCTACCTGCCAGAACGCTGCAACAGGGGCTCCCCGGAGGAGGGCATGGCCGCCCACTCCAGTATTCCTGCCTGGAGAACCCCCATGGTCAGAGGAGCCTGGCAGGCTGCAGTCCAGGGGGCCACAAAGAGTAGGACACGACTGAGCAACTAACACTTTCCCCAGCAGTCTGGCGGTTAGATCTGCCTCGCGATGCAGGGAAACACCAGTGGGACCCTTGGTCCAGGAAGATCTCACAGGCTTTGGAGCAACGAAGCTGGCACGTCACACACTGAGGAAGCCCTCTGGGGCCCGCAAACCACTACTTACCGAGCCGCGTGTGGCAGTGACTGAAGCCGTAGGCCTTGGGCCCGTGGCCCCCAGCAAGAGAAGCTGCTGCAGAAAGAAGCCGAGCATCACACCCAGAGAGTAGGCCTGCTCTGTGCAGCTACCAAAAGCCTGGAGAGGCACGCAAGACCCAGCGCAGCCAAAGACAAGCCTACCTACTTAAAAAAGTGTCTAAATAGGCTAAGGGAGAGAGGCACTATCCTGACAAGATTAAAAATGCATCCTCGAACCGCAAAGCCAACATCCAACACTCAACATCAACCCACAAGGAAGAACTTTCTGCCGACTGTGGCCAACGTCCTGCGGCCCCACAACAGAATGAGGAATGGGAAAACAGACTGTAAAAGAATGAAGAGCTAGAGAGAGATGATTTTGCCTGTTTTAATTCGTAAGGGAGAGGCAAGACCGTCATCTCTTAAATATGCTGGAAAAAAATCCAAAGATGCACTGACTCTTTAGATTCCACAAATACAAAAATAAAAAGCAATGGTTTTCCTACCAGCCAGCCCGAATAGTTTGGGCAAATGGTGAAAGAATCCTATTCGCAGTAGCACGGCTGAATATCTGGAAACGAACCTCACAAAATGTACTTTGGGCTCAGAGGATTGAAGCCACATGCGTGCAGAGCAGAGAAACACAGGGAAAGGTTTGGACCAGCGGATAAACGCAGTGCATCCCACATCAGAGGACGCCCCGTGGCTCAGATGACAGAGAGTCTGCCTGCAGTGAGCAGACCCGGGTTTGATCCCTGGGTTGGGAAGATCCCCTGGAGAAGGAAAGGCAACCCACTCCAGTATTCGTGCCTGGAGAATCCCATGGGCAGAGGAGCCTGGTGGGCTACAGTCCACGGGGTCGCACGGAGTTAGACACGACTGAGCGACCGTTACACACTTTCCACATTAGAAGACTGGTGTTAATATGTACACACTTACCAAACTAACTCGTGAGTTGGGTGCAAGTCCATGAAAACTGTAATGGAAGTGTTTGCGTCGAGTCGGCCGTGAAGGCTGCGAGGAAAGTGAGGAGAATCACTTGGAGGCACGGGGACCCCGCTCCCTGGGGCCCAGGGCTAGAGCGGCTGAGCGCAGTTGGCACGCTGGGGCCGGCTTCAGGTGTGACGGCCCGGGCAGCACGGTGTCAGCCGGGAGCCGGGCTGCCGCCTGGACAGCCGGGCAGGACCTGCCTCCACGTCTGCTGAGGGGCCCTGAGCCACCCGTGAGACTCCTTCCCTCATCCCTGAAGCCGGGGCGCAGCGCCCACAGCGGCAGCCTCCACAGGCACCTGGCGCTGAGACGGGTCCATGCGGCGCGCGTGACGTGAGACAGACGCGGGGTGAGGCGACACGCGTTAAGTGGGCGACACTGGACGGCCCGCAGCGCTCACACGGCACCCCCAGCGTGGGACAGACCAGGCTCAGGGGGACGCCACCAGGGAGGGGGACAGGCAGGGAGGCGGAGAGATGCAAGGCGGGAGAGCCGGGACGGGCAGCCACTTTCAGAATCAGCAGCCCTCGAAACGCTGAGAGCGCTCAGTCTCCATCTGGGGTCAGTGCAACCGGGTCCAGACCCTCCACAAACCCAAAGTGAAGATCAACTCGTCGGGGCAGAAATAATCTCCATCCTGAGGCTGGGACTCCTCTGCCCCCAGCCTTTAGCCTACGGGAAGCTTCAGAAAACAATAACGGGAAAGCTGAACTATATGCAACAAATATCATCCTTGTTCCACATTAAAAAAATATTTTCTAAGGAAGCAGATCTGCTGTTTAGCAGCACAGAGTCCACCTGGATCCCAGAGCACGCGTGCTGTGCTCAGGGGAGCTCCAGCCCACACCCCGCCCCAGGCTGTGATGGACATGCACGGACAAGGCCTCCCTGCCTCCGTCCCGCACTGCGAGCTCAGGCTCCCATTTGCAGAAAACACGAGGCGCTGAAGTCTCATACCGCATTCCTCAGGAAGAGCATCCGAGAGGAGGAAACGGCACAGCATGAGTCCAGCCTCCAGAGGAGCCAACATGCCTGACAGCTGATCTGGAGACGCTCACATTCATCCCCGGGGGCTGCTGACCTCAAAGTCAAGCCGACTCCAGGCCCGCCGTGCCCTCTGCAAGGATGTGAGGGATTTTGAAAATCAGCAAACGGTTGCAGCTGACAGGACAGCCACCCCTAGGTGGACATGGGGGGGTCATCTGCTTCAGGGGTGCCCCCCACACCTCCCCACCGCGTGTCTCCTCAGCCACCCCCAGCCTGGCAGCAGCTCATCCGGCCCCCAAAGCAACCTGCTCCAAGACCGAAGATGCCCATAGGCAAATCATGCCATCTCTAGAGGAGCCGTGCACCCACCTTTCAGCTGAGGAAGCAAAGCTCTGCCAGCGCGTGACTCGCAGGAGGGGCCCAGCTCTGCCCGCTCGAGGGCCCAGGGGCGGGGGGCTCCAGGGAGGTGCCCAGAGCCCGGGTCCCGGGTGATGGCAGGAAGGCCGCCTCTCCCGGCCACTTCCCACGCAAGCCCCTGCTCTGACCAGGCGGCCCCCACCATCCTCGCCCTCGTCGTCAGGACACTCCTGTCGTCTGCCAGGAGTTCCTTGACCATCACCCCGTGAGGATGGACGGTGGCTTTGGTCCGCCATCCCCCAGGACCGCGCACAGCCTCGGCCGGGCCAGGCCAAGGACTGACCCCAGGATGGAGGCCCCGGGCGGGCATGCAGGAAGGAGGGAGGGGGCGGGTGTGGTCCTTCTGTCAAAGGATTTGCACAAAAGGACCGAGGTTCCCTCCTGCACCTTCTGCCCACTGTCTGAAGATCCTGGCCCCGGACAGATTCTGTGAATTTACTGAAACCCGTCATCTGTGAAATGGGCAGTGCCCACCCTCATTGCTAGGCTGAGTTTTTTCAATAAGGACGTTGTGCAGGTTGAGAGGCTGTGTGGGGTCAGGGATGGAGGTTGCACGGGTCAGACAGTGGCTGTGGGGTCAGGGCCAGAGGTCACATGGGTCAGACAGTGGCTGTGGGAGGTCGGAGAGGGGTTGAGTGGGTCTGGGAGGTCACATGAGTCACACACAGCAGCGGTGAGCATCACGACCTCAGTCTCAGAGGCAGCGGGGTTTGAGCAGACAGGAAATGAAAGCCTGCTTCCAGAGACATGAAATGCGGGCCTCCTGCTGGCAACGGGGTGAGCAAGATTAGAATATTATTCTCCGTAGAGATATGACTCTTTTAAAATTTCGCTGAAGTACCCAGCTTTAGACAGGAAATCAATTGTCTATTGTAATCAGTCAAGGAAAGGAAATAAGGCCCTGTCCACAGGCCGCTGTCTTGGGCGTGACTGATTGGAAACAGAGGTTGACTCCCTGATGAAAGGTGCCAGAAAGTGGCCCTGGAGCCAGGCTGGGCTGAGCTGGGCGGTGGCCAGTGGAGACACTCGGCGACTCAGGGACAGCTGAGGGCACGTGGCCTCTTCCCAGCCAGTCAGCCACCCCAGGAACCGAACATCAGGGTGGGCAGAGCACCCATCCCCGCCTGACCTGGGCCGACAGCCTCAGGTCGGAGTCAGAAAGCCGTGTCCAGGCGCCTTCCCGAGGGATCAGGGAGATGCCCGCGCAGGAGCAGCGGCGGCCGGTGCCCTCATCGGAGGCCCTCGCTGGAGCGTCTGATGGACGTGGCCGCACGGGGACCCTGGGCCTGGCGTCCTCCGGGAGCACACGGTGCCCGCTTTTCCCACGGCTCCTGCGGGGACAGAGCGCAGACGCGAGCACACACCGCTCAGAACAGCTGTTCCGGGCTGTGTCCTCGCTTTCACGATTTCCTCTTCAGGAAGGCGAACGGCCTCCTCTGCAGGACTTGTCTTTGATTTGCTGGCACTGGCTGGATAGGAAGCGGGTCTCCGGGAGGAGCGGCCGCCTGGCTCCTCTCCTAACTCCGGACCATCTGCTCCTGTAAATAAATAAACCCCTGGAGACCACCCTGCCACCACACAGTGCCCCATCCCTGAGATTACTCCCCGCCAGCCTCGCAGAGCCAGAGGAACCCAGACAGAGCTGCACTTGCGGGGGTGCTCCACACTGCCTGGCGAGCTGAGGTCACCAGGCCCCTCCGCCCCTGACAGTCGCCTTCACCAGCCTGGCCAGCGGCGCCAGGAGGCTGGCTGGTCGGAGGTAGCGCCAGGCAAAGGAGATCGAGACGAGGTATTGGAGCGCAGCGGGCATCTGTCCACCCAGGCCACAGGCTGACCAAGTCTTACAGCATCTGGACCTTCCTCCCTCCCCGCGAAAGGGAGCTCACAGTAGCCCTGGACATGGGGGCTGCACTGCTGAGCCGAAAATGGGGGCCCCGCTCTGAGGGGTCACCCTCCAGCAGGCGGTCAGGTCAGGGGTTTAAACACAGACGTGACTGTAGGAGGTGGAGCTGGCCAGTCAGAGAGCTGGGGGGGCCACTCCGCCCCGAGGACATAGGGGCAGTGAGGGCCCAGGACAGGCGAGCGGCAGGGGCCTGGACCACACCCGGGGGGCTGGACCACACCTGGGCGGCGGGGGAGCCAGGGCAGGGCCTGGACGCAGGGCAAACTTGGGTCAGGCGGAAAGAGCAACCAGCACATTAAAGGCTTTAAGCACAAGAATGACATGATCTGATTTATATTTTCTAAAGATCACCCTGTTAGTTGACATTTGAAATGATATTTGAGATGTATCTGGAGAGTACAGGTAGGACGGAGACAGATGAAGAAGGACGTGCCTTGGGTACATCGGGAGCGGGGACACGGCCAGGAGCCTGGAGCCCCACACCAGAGACAGATGGGGGTTCCTGGGGTGGGGGGAGCTGGGAGGATGGGGGCCCTGAGT
>SJYG01000600.1:674370-685953 GCA_006410535.1 Litocranius walleri | reverse complement strand
GAGGAGCAGGACGAGGTGGGGGTGGGGGAGCACCGGGAAGGGAGGAGCAGGACGGGGTGGGGGGAGCACCAGAAGGTAAGGAACAGGACAGGGCAGGGGGAGCACCAGGAGGCAAGGAGCAGGACGGGGTAGGGGAACGCGGCTGCTTGCACAGCCCTGGGATGTGTGCGGAGAAACACCTCTCTCTGGAGGCGGGGGTTGGCGTGGGGTGCGCCGGGGGCCTGGGACCCTCCCGGCAGCAGGCTGGGGCACGTGCTACCTCCCCCAGAAAACGCCTGCCTTGATGCATACAGTCAACTGCACAGCAACGGCTCTTAAACAAAAAAGTAATTGCAAAAGGAACTTCAAACCTCATTCCAAAAATAATATGAGCTTTTATAAACTAGGAATCCACGTCTCGATATTATAAAAGCCTCCCCACCTTCTCCTCCTGCTTGGCGGCGGGCACGGGGTGGAAGCACCCGCTCTGAGGCCTGATGATGGAGCCGGCAGACACCAGTCCAGTGAGGACCCTCACCCTGGTTCACAGAGTGAGTCTCCTGCTGTGTCCTCACCGCAGGCAAGGAGCAAGGTGCTTGCGGGGTCCCTCAGAAGGGGCATCCACCCACCACGAGGCTCGCCCCGCACACGGGGGTCTGCCTCCGCAGAGCGGGAGTCCAGGCCAGGCGGGGGGCGCGGCATGACGTCACGCAGGTGGCTGGCGGCCGGCGCCTGCCCTCGGGACCCATGTCCACTCCGCCTGCTCCACCCACAGGCGGGCATCTGGGGCGTGAGTCCTGACACCGTGCACTGGGTGGCCTCCAGGTCAGACGTCCTCCATCAGAAGAGAGGGTCCCAGGGCCAACTCCAGTGGCAGTCCCTCCTTACATAGCCGGTGGTCAAGACCGGCCCTGGCTTCTGCAGACCACACCGGGTGCACGCTTGTTACCGAGGTTTTCCCCTGAAACTGTGAGCTCCTCTACCTCACGACCGAGGATGACCCGGCTTCTCCATCCTTCCGACCACTGGAAGGTCTCACGCATCCTGGGTGGCGCCAGCACCCATGCTGTGGGCCGGGCTGCCCCTGAGCTGACCCATGCTGCCTCCCGCTCTGCTTTGGACCAGACGCTCCAGAAATTATTGGGCCGTGATTTCTGGTTCCTACCAGTTGAGGGTCGGAAACCTGGAGACCTCTTCCACCTATAGACCAAGCACACTGCCGGCCTTTTCATTAGCGCTCTCATGTCACGCTCCTCAGGAAAGAAGGAGCATCCTTGTTGAAAATGCACACAAAGGAAACTGATGCACAGAGTTTGGGGTTTGAGGACAGTGTAACCAGGATTTGAACCTGTGTCTGCTCGGCTCCAAAGGCAGGGCTCCTGGGAACATGTCTGAGCCATCTCCAGACACCACGCAACCACCAAGTTACCGTTAACAGCTGCTGCCCCATCAGTTGCAGGAGGCAAGGAGCCCTCGCTGGGAAAACGCTGCTGGACGTGGACAGGACACAGAGGTCTGCGCTCCACGCCCTGTTCCTACAGGACCTGAGTTCGAGCTGTTTTGGTCCAAACCCTCGTGAGGCCGGGTGACTGAACAAACCTCCCACATGGGTCCCAGGGGTTCCCTTCCCTGGGGAGGGCAAACAGAGACCAGATCCCAGGGTGCCCAGAGCATCTCCCAGGGGACGCGTCCACCAACGGTCTCCGACTTCAGTGCAGCTCAACAAAAGCGGCCCGGTGTCAGGCCCGGCAGTGGGTGCCTGCAGACGCTTTGAATGGCCTTGAGTTTTCATGATTTCACGCAGACCCACCTGCGTCTGTCTCACATCACACACTCAGACGGACGTCAAGACAGACCCACGCCTCCGGTCAGAAGAGGCTCACCGCACACTGTCTCACACCGTGTGACTGGATAGCTGCAGGGTCTCTCGTATTTTGCCAAGTGCATCCTGATCACTCTGATTCAGCGGAGAGGCCCACAGCCCTCACCCACAGGTGACGGACGGTTCGCTCAGCAAAGCCTCTTGGGTTCCGTCCCGTCCCCAGGGTGCTCTGGGTGGTGCAGACAAGGTGGAGACGTCTCCCAGCCAGGGGGCGGGGACAGATACACGGGGTGCAACTGCTGAGAACTCGATGGACATCTAGGCTGCGGGTCACAGGGTGGGTTTATTCCTGGGGTCTCCACAGGAGCTGCCTCAGCTTACATTCCCTCCCACCGTGCAGGGGGGCTCCCTCTTCTCCACACCCTCTCCAACTCTTACTGTGTGTAGTGTTTTTCGATGACGTCCATTCTGAGCTGTGTGAAGTGCTACAGACGAGCCCAGAGACTAGGGACGTGGGAAGGAGCCCGCAGGGCGGCATCTGGGTCCACATCCAGGTGTGAGACTGATTGCAGGCCTGCCAGGCACTGCTGAGGGCAGCCGGACAGAGAGCTCTGTGGAGGGGGTGGCTCTCGCGTTACTTCTTACAATCGGCGTGCCCCAACAGCTACACTGAACTAAGACACTAACCCCCAATAAAGGAGGGGGCCGGATTTCCTCTCTTACTCCCAGAGGTCCTGACGCTGCGGGTCTGGCTGGGTCTGAAGAGGGACATAGGATGAACTACCCAGGGACCTGCAGTTGTCTGGACTGAGGGCCAACCCAGGGCAATGACCCCTGCAGCCTGACCCTCTCACAGGAGGCGGGGCTGCCATGCCCCAGGATGCCTGGCATCGAACTAAGCGCCTGTGGCTGCGTCTCACATGACCAGGCAGGTGAGCAGCTCTCTGATCACTTTCAGCACCTGGCTTCTTTAAGGAGCTTCCAAACACGGTAAGCACCTCACTCATCAAATGGCGGGTGGCGCCGTCTTCCCCGCCAGGCCTGCCTGGCCTAATGAACCTGCGTCTCATGACGACCCACGCGTGCTGGGCTCGCCCCAAGCAGATCCACGTCTTCGGCTCCCGATGGCCATGGCGGGCTCGATGCCCATGAAGGGTGGGACTCAAGGGCGCAGCAGTGATGGGGGGAGGGTGGGGATCGGCAGGCAGAGCTCTGTGCTTTTTAATGATCCAAAGATCCCAATGGCAAGGCAGTACTTCTGTCCAAGTTAAGGGATGATGAATAATTTTTCTCTGTGTACTTGGCAGATTGGTACTTGCCTCAAAATTATGAGAATAATAAGACCTTGTCTTTGGGAGTCTTTGCTCCGAGGAGTTCAAAACCTTCCAGAGATTGCTGCAGCTTATCTTGCCACGCTGCTGTGCCAAGAAAAAAAAACGCAAGACTAAGGGGTCAAACTCATGTGCCGGGTCAGCTGGGGCTAAACCGAGATGAGATGGAAAGCAGTGCTTCGGAAGGCTGCTGTTTTCCCCAGGGGTCAATGCAGGGAGGGGCTGCGACTGCCCAGTAAGGTGGGGTCCGTCAGGGGGGACATCCTGGCGCACAGCAGCCATCTGCGGGTCTCAGCCGAGGACCACACCCACTGCCGCTCACGCCACAGGCTGATGAGGCCCCAGGGACCCAGGGTTCCTCCGATGAGTGGCTGGACCAGACCGGCCACAGAGACCTTGCTGACCCTCCGTGTTCAGCCGGCAGTGAGGACCTCCCGGCAGCAGGAAGGACAAGGCCTGGGGGATGTGGAACCGGGCACCACACGGGCCTGAGCCTCAGTTGCGAGGCCCCACAATGCAGGTGAGCCTATGAACCCGGAGCGGCGCATCCGCCGTCTTGCCCCCACGTCTCTGCCACCAGACCCATCCCCTTCTTCAGAAAGCACATCAGAGGAGGAGAAAACATGAAAATACCTCATGCCAACCCACACAGAACTTCAGTCTCACAAGAGAAGAAAGCAGGGTCCACTCATTTCTAAAGAAAGCCTACCTACCCCCTAGATTCACTCCTTCCCTTTCTCCTTCTTAACAAAGATGACGAGTCGCCTCTGGGGCCAGCTGAGAGGGAGCGGGTCCCTCCGAGCTGTCCTGCCCTGATCAGAGCTGGACGCCCGGATGGGACTCAGACAGCCGTGCAGGACCCCGATCAGCAGCGCTGCCAGAAAGTGGGGGCGAGAAGGGAGTGGCCGGCCCGGGATGCAGCTGCACCTCCTCCCCCGCCCCACCTCGGCTTCGCCCCATGAGCCGGGCTCAGAATCCCAGGGAGCCGGAGGTGCGGTACCCAAGGTCTCTTTCTCCTTCTGTCTCCTGGGCCTGCCCCACGGGGGCTCCAACCGCGAAGCTAGTCTCAACTGCAGGGCAAGCGCCTAAAATGCCCAGAAAAAAGCCCGCCTCTCTCTGGGGAACTGGGACATCGGCCCCTGTGTCCCAGAGGATTTGGGGTCGGGGAAGAACCTTGCTTATTTTTCTTCTTTTTTTCTCTTGCCATTTGCCCTGAAATTCATCCAGTCCTGTGCAACTTGGGAGAGGCTGGATCTAAGACTCAGCCAAACCAGAACTTTCCAAAGAACTGGGACTCGAGGAGCACTTGGGGAACTCTGCAGGGAGAGGCCCCCAAAGCAGCACTGACTCTGTGGGGGGTGGAGGGGTTGACTTGCAGCTGTGCAGGCAAGGGACGTGCCTGGGAAAGTGCAGCGAGGCCTTGAGAGGAGCCGAGGGAAGGACCGGCGCTGAAGCTGAAGCTCCATCCATTGGCCACCTGATGCGGAGAGCTGACTCATTTGCAAAGACCCTGATGCTGGAAAAGATTGAGGGCAAGAGGAGAAGGGGACGACAGAGGATGAGATGGCTGGATGACATCACCGATTCAATGGACAAGTCTGGGTAAACTCTGGGAGTTGGTGATGGAGAGGGAGGCCTTGGTGTGCTGCTGTCCATGGGGTCGCACAGAGTCGGACACGACTGAGTGACCGAACTGCAGGCCCTAGTGAGAGCGGAGGTCTCGCTCTGGAACATTTTCACATTATTTCTCAAAAGGCAGCGCCCTTTGCCTCATCACCCGTGCCCCTACCCCGCCTGGCTGCCAAAGGAGGGTGAGGGTCACCCGTGGGCGCTGCCCCCACTGGATGGCAGTGGGTGCGACAGGCTGAGTCGCTGTCCCTGACAGACCCCTGGGTCCCCCCCATGTGTCCTGAACGTGCTCACCAGAGCTCAGGCCGCGTGGGCGCTCACAGGGGTTGCATGGCGTGGGGTCGACGGCAGCTCCCTGCCTCATCCCCCCGGGGTCAGATCCCAACTTGCAGCTTCTGGTCTTTGGGTTTTTCTGAGGCAGCAAGTCAGAATCCTCTTTCTTCCGTAACAAGAAACAGTTTACACAGCAGGCAGGAGGCGTGAATGAGAGTTGTCTGTCTCCCCCGTGGATCGGGAGAGAGAGGTGTGGGCTTGTGAGGAATGGCCCATGCTGGACCTGCGAGAGACAGTCTACCAGGTGGTCAGTGGCGTCTGGGGATGGGGCAGCCGGGGAGGGAGCTGGCCCACTGGGGCCTCGTGAGAGCATAAATCAGCGGCCTCGCAGACTCCTGACTTCAGTAAACCAGCAGGTGGGCGTGTGCAACACTGACGTTTGAGTGAGACGGATTCACGTGCGTCTTCCGTCTTGGCCGCAATCGGCAACATCAGTGACCAACGTGACAAGTGGGGGCGGGGAGACCTTTTTTGAGTAGACATCATGCTTCCATCATCAGCTCCTCCTCCAAGTTGGGCAGCAGAGTCTTCCTGTCCTGCACGGTCAAACTAGGCCCACACATTGTTCTCCATGCGTCCTAGGGTCCCTGGCGGCTCAGACGCTAAAGCGCCTGCCTGCAGTGCAGGAGACCTGGGCTCGATCCCAGGGTCGGGAAGATCCCCTGGAGGAGGGAAAGGCTACCCACATCAGTATTCCAGCCTGGAGAACCCCACGGACAGAGGAGCCTGGCGGGCTAGTCCATGAGGTCGTCAAGGTCAGACAGACTGAGCGACTACCACATGCAGGGATCATGAGCTTGCTGAGCTCACTGGGCAGGTGTGGGCCCCACGCCACCAGTTTCACTGTCCGGGGACACGTCTCAGGCTTCCAGGATTCCTGGGCTTCCCTTGCGGCTCAGCTGGTAAAGAATCCGCCTGCAATGCGGGAGACCTGGGTTCAATCCCTGGGTTGGGAAGGTCCCCTGGAGAAGGGAAAGGCTACCCACTCCAGTATTCTGGCCTGGAGAATCCCATGGACTGTACAGACCCTGGGAGTCGCAGAGTCGGATTCAACTGGGCGACTTTCACTCACTCAGGCCTCTGCTGCACGGCTTTGTTGCCAAGCAGGCCTGTGTGGTTTTGTGGGTAAGCAAACCTGCCTTCTTGAGTGACCGCTAATTTACAGGGGCCTCCTGCATTTTCCTATTTACAAGCGCCCGGTGGGGTTCACTCTCATCACCTACTTTGTCCCTCCACTCTGTCCCCGTCATTTACACGCCAGTGTGTGTGACTGCAAAGTGCCAATCAGAGCTGACCCGTCACAGGAGAAACTGGGGGAGACGCCCTGGTCGCTTCCACCAGGAAATGACCTCTACTCGGTGACGAGGTCACACACACACTTCAGAGGAATCCAGTAGGGGAGTCTTCCGGAGGCACAAGGTGAGACACTGTGGGGGCCGTGTGTGCGGTTACAGATGGCAGAGCAGCAACCCGGGAGACACGGCCCGTCAGGAGGGGACTGCCCCCAGGAACCAGGGTCCCGGGCACAGGCTCTGAGCTGCACAGCTGCGGCGAGGGTTCAGGGGACGGTGCCGTCATGGGGACCACCTGTAAGAAGCTGCCACCTGCTGAGGTTCTGCACCAGGCCAGGCGCTGTCCTTCCCACACGTTACACCATGAGCCCTGAGGACATGGCTACGCACGTAGGTACCACATCCCCACTTGATGGATGGGGAGACGGAGGCACACCGGAGGTGGGTCACCCGCCAGCAAGAGGCTCAGGCGGGAGTCCAGCTCCTCGAGGCCCCCACACATGCAGAGCCTGTCCAGACCTCTGCCGACCTCACAGGCGGGCTGAGCGAATCCTCCCCTCCCTGTGGGTGAAGAAGGGTGAGCGCAGTGTAGACGCCCACAGTGACTCCTCAGTCCTCATCCAGCTCCTCCCCACCTGGGGTGGATCCCGGGGGCGGGGAGGGGGGAACTCCTGCTCGGAGGGAGCCCGGGGGGGAGGGGACATTTCTGACGCATGAGGCGGGGAGACTGACGGTTAGGACTTCACGAAACTCAGATGGCTGCGGGTCAGAGGCTGGTCTGTCCGGTGCGCTGGCCACCGGCTGGGGATACCGTCTGGAGGAGAAGGGGCTCCAAGAACGTGAGGCCAGGGGTGCTCTAGGATGCTGCCCTGGAGCCGTAAGCCCCAGGCACACGCCCACCCACCACCCGTCCTGGGCCTCCAGGAGCATGGGGGATGAGGCCCAGTCCTCTGGGGGGCACGCAACGGCCAGGCTCCCATGCAGGTCTCAGCAGAATGCCTGCCTGAAGGCGCCCAGGATGGACTCTAACCTGCACGGCAATGCGTCACGCCTAGATCCACCGCCGTGCCCGCCCTCTCGGATTATTCTCAGTCACTTCACATAATAGGTCGACCCCAACGTGCTGAGGCTTAAAGCCGTAACTCACCTTAACCTGTCTCCCGTTTAATCACACCCAACATCTTGAATATTTCAAAAGGAGCAAACATTAGCAGTTTTTAGACAAGGATGTGTGAAGGTCACACGGATTTATCCCTGCGGCAGGATGATGGATGCAGCCCGACTGTCGTGAAGACAGAGTGCCTGCGGTGTGTGTGCCCGAGGGGCTGTGTCCCCGGGGAGCCCATGCAGTCCCCACGAGCTGGGGTCTGCACCGACTGCAGGGGCACAAACGTCCATGGGGTCCTGTTCCCATCAGCATTTTGTGAAGCAGTTACTTGTGTCTTAATCACTCAGGCAGGGGAGCACCGAGCGTCAGCCCTGGAACCTCCTGAGGAGGCACGCAGGCGCACGGCAGCTACGGGAGGCGCAGGGCCCAGGGCCCCCGTCCCCACCTGTCTACCAGCACCCCGTGGGGACCATCGCCGCTAGGGCGTGGACCCCGGGCTCAGACTCAGGGTCCTCAATACGGGTGCCCCAACTGACATCCTCTGTTGCTTTGAATGAGCACACTAAACTGTGAGCTCTTCTGAGCCAGGAAAAAGTTTTATCTGCTTTCCATCCCTAGACTTTCATATCTCCAGTGCCCGAGCCTACTATACATTTGCTCAAGTGCTGTGCTCAGACACTCAGTCGTGACTAGCTCTGTGCAACCCCACGGACTGCAGCCTGCCAGGCTCCTCTGTCCATGGGATTCTCCAGGCAAGAACACTGGAGTGGGCTGCCATTTCCTCCGCCAGGGGATCTTCCCGACCCAGGGATCAAACTGGCATCACCCGTGTCTCCTGCACTGGAAGACAGATTCTTTACCCACTGACCACCGGGAAGCCCACGTTTGCTGAAAGGAAGACCTTGGATGCTTCCGTGGCCGATCCTGTGGCGCTCTGCCCCGACCACCTGCAAGGCGTCAAGCTAAGTGTCACCGCTCCAGCGTTTAACAGCGCTCCCTTAAAGTTTTTTAGTTTTAAGGTGTAGATTGTGTTTGGTGTGAACTCTGTTCTCTGAGCAGCAACACTCCCTCGCGGTTTATGGGCCCAGCTCCTCGTTGTTATGACTGTTGCTGCTGTTCGTGAGTGAAGGCTGCTCACCCGTGTCCGACTCTTTGTGACCCCATGACTGTACAGCCCGTGTAATTCTCCAGGCCATAATACTGGAGCGGGTAGCCTTTCCCTGTTCCAGGGGATCTTTCCAACCCAGGGACTAAACCCAGGCCTCCCACATGGCAGGTGGCTTCTTTACCAGCTAACCCACAAGTGTTGTTCAGTTACTAGGCTGTGTCCAACCCTTTGCAACCCCGTGGCCTACAGCAGGCCAGGCCTCCCTGTCCCTCACTATCGCCCAGAGTTTGCCCAAACACCCAGTGTTTGCTTAGCACCATGCGAGGTACAGATGATTTGAGGATAAGCATAACATATTCCCATTAAGAAAAAAGAAAAGTCTCACATAAGCAACTTTTCAGCTTCAGGAACTAGAGAAAAGAACCAAGCTCAGAGTTAGCAGGGGGGAGAAAATAATAAAGGTAAGAAATAAAACAGAAACCAGAAGAACAATAAAGGTCTACACAACTAAGCCATTTCTTTGAAAAGTTAAACAAATTTGGCAAACCTTCAGCCAGATTCCCCCAGAAAAAAGGATGCAAATTTAAAAAAATAATAAAAATAAAAATAAAAGAGGAGTTATCACTGATACCACAAAAATACAAAGGATAAGAGGTCACTATCAACAACTAAATGCCAACAAGCGGGGTAACCCAGAGGGTACGGGGACATTCCTAGAAACATGCAACCTACCAAGAAGAAATGGAGAATCTCCACAGACCAACCATGAGTAAGGAAGCTGAACCAGTCACCAAAACCCCAGTCATTACGTCTAGAGTAAGTTTACGCAACACGTGGGCCTTATGTTCATCAGACAATCTAAGCTGTGCTTTCAGGATGAGGGCCTTCTCTTTCTACAAACGAGGAAGCTATAGCCTGGGACATGGAGATTCCCCCGAGTGCCCATCAGCAAAGGGGCTGTGGAGCCTAAGCCAGGCCCTCCGGCTGCAAACCCATGTTCCCCGTTTCTGCTTGAAATGCGGCTATGAGGTTGGCGTGAGAGGCGCAGGGTCAGCAGGGCCGTTGCGGCCCCCTCTCGGGTGTGAACGGCTCCGGGGTCAGCACAGGGCCTGGCTTCACCCAGGCAAGCGGCACAGCAGTCTGGGTGGCGTCAGGGACCTGCCCACAGTACCGCCATCCTCTGCCCTTGGAAGCGCCCTGGAGCCTTGCAGCTGGCCGATCAAAATCGAACACAACGAACCTCCCCCAGGGCCGGCCTGGCTCCAGGACGGTCCTGCAGGACGGCTGTGCCTCCCAGGAAGAATGCGAGGTCCCCGGTCACAGTCAGAGCTGACGGCCGCCCCACGGCCTGGAGACAGCCAAAGGCCAGCTGGCCATGCCCTCAGCGGCATGCAGGGGCAGGACGGGGAGTGTCCTGCCACGGGCCAAGCTGTCCCCCACCAGCCGCAGGTGCCCAGACCCCTGAGCAGCTCCTGTGAGGGCACCAGCCCCCCCACCGCAGCCACCAAGCAAGCACCATTGAGATGGCACCAAATGACAAGGGAAAGGCAATTCCAACATAACCGCATTCCACACGCTTATTAAGCGTAAGACACAACAGGGCATGAATTATTGGGCAAGAACTCCTGCCTCGAAGCAATTTTAGACACAGAAGTCGGGAGGATTCATCATTCTCATATATTCAGTCCTATTTTTTTTTGCACGCTATAAAAAAAAAAAAAATCCTGTCTAAACCTCCTAAACCCATCATGGCTACATCAAAAAGTGGATGGGCCATCAGCTTCAGACGGCTGAAAATAAGGCAGCTGTTGGGCGGGAACAGCGCTCACGAGCTCCTCTCCGGCTCTGGATTCTGTTACTGGAGAGGATGATAAATAGCCTGTTTCTTATCGCACTTAAAAAACAAGGCTGGGGAAGGAAGCTGCTGTACAAGGCCCTGCAGGAGGGGTGCCGAGGGGCAGGGTGGGAGTGGCCCGAGGGCCCGGCATGGCCTCCCCATTGCAGACAGGCTTCACATCCCTGCACCTGCTCACGACCCCACGGAGCCCTGCCCCGGGCCAGGCACCAGCCTCCGGGCACTTAGGGAGTCCCTCACACCTCGAGGGCCCATCACATCCCACCACATGCGGGGAGCTCTGCCAAGACCCAGGACTCAGAGCCCGCCAAGCGCCCTGGCCTCCTGTCAGCTCTGACTCCGAGCAGGTCAGAGGCGGCCACACAGCTGGAAGGCAGGGAAAGCACAGATCCACACCGCTGACCCGCTGCACACCCCGCAGCTGCCCATCGGGGGAGGGGGCTGCTTTGGGCAGTTGCTGACTTCCCTGCAGCCACAGGCCCGGGGCTCACCCACGCCACACTGGCCCCTCCGGGCCAGGCCGCTGAGTGGTTCTCCCCTCCTTTAGCCTGAGCAGCTCGTGGCCTGCAGTGATAGGACGCAGGCTGGTGTCCTCCTGCTTGGCCCCCATGAACTGCTGCTCACCGCCCACCCCCGGGCAAGTGCCTACCTCCCTAGACAGTCGGGCCGCAGACGAGGACGCATCCCTGTGCACCCGAGCCGGGTGAGCAGTGGCAAGGAGGGGCTTCCTAGGGTGTGCATGGGACGCAGGTCAGTCCCGGGCCCATCTCTCTATTGTGGGTGTGTACGCAGCACCCTCGCTCCCCCTGAGGAGGTTAGTGCCCAACGGCAGAAGTCAGCCCTGCTGACCCCGTGAAGACACCTGACAGGCAAGGCAGGATTCTGGGGCCCCATGAGGCCCCCACCCACGGCCCTTCCCCCACAGGCCGGGAGGGCAACAGCGGCTCCGGGCTGGCAGAGGGCAGCGGCAGCTCTCAGGCCTGGCTGGGAGCTCATCAGCTGGGCAGAGAACGCAGCGATGCTGGAAAAAAAGTCCAAGTTACCCCTACTCGGCCCAGCACATGGACCCGGGGGCAAAGGGGCCAGGGCTCCACCCCCAAGACCCTCCCGCCCCGTCCCCCCCTCC
>SJYG01000600.1:630341-671428 GCA_006410535.1 Litocranius walleri | reverse complement strand
GCGCCAAATCACAGGGAAACGCCCAACGGCCCGAGAGCGGGAGGAGCGCGCGCCCCCGAGAGCGGGAGAGCGCGCGCCCGAGAGCGGGAGGAGCGCGCGCCCGAGAGGGAGAGGAGCGCGCGCCCCCGAGAGCGAGCGCGAGAGGAGCGCGCGCCCCGCTCGGCCTGGGCACCTGTGTCGTCTCCGCGGCAGGGACGGCAGGCGCGGAGGCCCTGCCTCGGTTGGTGGGCGCCCGCGTCCGCGGGGCTCTGCCTGGGAGGCCGGGCCCCACACGCGCGGCTGGGCCCCGGGGCAGCCCGGCGCTCACAGCAGGATGCGGTACTTCAGCGCCCGGGGCACGCGGCTGATGACGAGCCTCCCGTCGTAGCTCAGGGAGGCGAACAGCCAGGGGTCGGCTGAGGACCAGTCCACGGCGTACACGCTGTCCTCGTGCTCCTCGTAGGTGGCGATGACGCTGTCCTGCGGGGGCTCCTGGCTCCTGCAAGGCACCGACACACGTGAGGGGCGCCCGCCCCAGCCGCAGGCCTGGTCCCAGGAGCCCACGGGTGGTGGGGGGCGGCCGTCTCTGCCCGGCACCTCCTCCCGGAGCAGAGCCCAGGGTGCGCCACCCCAGAGGGGTCTCGGGGCTGTCTATGCCCGACACCTCCTCCTGAGGGCAGGAGCCCAGGGCCACCCCCCAGAGGGCCCTACGGGCCAGGGTGGGGTGCCATCCACTGCCCGACACCGCCTCCCTTAGCCCTGGAGCAGAACGTGCCTGTGCTCAGGGGACGGTGGCTGAGTGGAGAACGGCTGGTCTGGTGGCGTCTGACAGAGGGACCTGGGGACCAGACAGCGCAGCCTGGACTGGGGCGGGGCTGGCCGGAGCCGGCAGGAAGGGCCAGCAGGTCCTGGCTGGGATTGTGACTTCCCCATCAACCCTTGCAAACAGGGCTCACGCATCCCTTCCCTGGAACACCGGCCGGACAGCACCCACACACACAGACCCCCAGGAGCCCGCGGAGCTGCGCCGCCCACCCGGCTGCAGAGAACACAGGCCCGCAGTGCGCCAGCTGCTTCTCTGCCGGAGGGCCTGGGGCACTGCATCCCATCTCACCCACGCTCCCTGCCCACAGGGCTCTCAGCACGCGAGTCCCTTCTCAGGAGACCCCACTCGGCATACCCACAGTTCCTGCACTCCAGGACACTTCTCGGGAGACCCCGCCCCATCTGTCCCCTGATCCGGGGCTCTGGGACCCTTCTAGGGAGACCCCACACTGCATGCCCCTTCCTCCTGGGTTCTGGGGACACTTCTCGGGAGACCCCACCCCGTCTGTCCCCTGATCTGGGGCTCTGGGACCCTTCTTGGGAGACCCTGCCCTGTGTGCCCCCTGGTCCTGGGTTCTGGACCCTTCCTGGGAGACACTCACCCCGCATACCCACAGCCCCTGCACTCCGGGACACTTCTAGGGAGACCCCGCCCCATGAGCCCCTCCTCCCGGGCTCCGGGACCCTTCTAGGGAGACCCCACACTGCATGCCTCCTCTTCCTGGGTTCTGGGGACACTTCTCAGGAGACCCCACCCCACCTGTCCCCTGATCTGGGGCTCTAGGACCCTTCTCAGGAGACTTTGCCCCACGTGCCCCCTGGTCCTGGGCTCCGGGACCCTTCTCAGGAGACCCCACCCTGCGTGCCCCCTGCTCCTGGGCTCCAGGACCCTTCTCGGGAGACCCTGCCCCACGTGCCCCCTGGTCCTGGGCTCCAGGACCCTTCTTGGGAGACCCTGCCCCACATGGCCCCTGGTCCTGGGCTCTGGGACCCTTCTCGGGAGACCCTGCCCCGCATGCCCCCTCCTCCCAGGCTCTGGGGACATTTCTCAGGAGACCCCAACTCACCTGCCCCCTGATCCGAGGCTCCGGGACCCTTCTCGGGAGACCCTGCCCCACGCGCCCCCTGGTCTTGGGCTCAGGATCCCACTCGGCCCCCAGCCCTATCCTCCCAGGAAGCTGGCCTGCAGTGGCCAGCAAGCAGCCTGGTACAAACGCTTCACACAAGTCCTTAGGGGGATCCCGTTCCCTCAATTCACTAAGATGTGTGGACCAATCCCAGGAGCGGGCTGGCAGGAGACTGGGCCAGCTCACAATGATGCCATCTCCAAGCACGCCTGCCAGCCACATGCCTGGCCCCCTCCTGGTGAGCTTGTCTGAAACTGTCACACGCAGGTGGGATCCCTGGACTACTCGGGGCCAACGAGGCGGCTGCTGGCTCTGTTTCCCATACAGACAGGATGCAGGCTCCCGCCTGGCCGAGAGCAGAGAGGACAGCAGAGGGCCCCGAGCACTGCATGTGGCAGGCCGCCGGGCTGAAGCCACGGCAGCTGTGTTTAAACGCTGAATTTCCCGGCGTCTGAACAGGAAAATGATGGCGTCAGGGAGACGATCGATAGGTCACTGCCAAGTCAGCCTCTCACATGGGGATTTCTCCCTGTGACGCAGCTGGTAAAGAATCCTCCTGCAATGCAGGAGCCCAGGTTTGATCCCTGGGTGTGAAAATCCGCTGGAGAAGGGATAGGCTACCTACTCCAGTATTCTTGGGCTTCTCTTGTGGCTCAGATGGTGAAGAATCAGACCGTGAAGAGGAGGCCTGGGTTCGATCCCTAGGTTGGGAAGATCCTCTGGAGAAGGGAAAGGCTAGACTCCAGTCCTCCGGCCCGCAGAGTCCCATGGCCTGTATATCTATGGGGCACGACAAAGAGTCGGACACGACTGACCGGCTTTCTCTTTCACTTGGGTGGTCAGGGGGCAGCGGAAGCAATCAGACAACAGCAGAGAGTGAGGAAGCTCAGGACAGAAAGACAAGCCCTTGCGCTCCAGGGCTCAGGCTGCCTGACTCGACGGGCTCTGCTCCAGACTCCCGGCCACGGATCCGACTCCACGGAGGCCTGAATCTCGCTCCCTCACACCAGAAGGCACCCACCGCACATGGAGACACGTCCTCCCCAGAGCAAGGCGCGTCTCCTCCAACACTCAGGCTGCTGACGCAGGGCACCAGCCCTGCTGGGTGCCGCCGCTCTGGACTAGGGTGCCCTGCATGAGCCCCAAAGCCCAGGGCCCCACAAGCCTCGGGGCCTAGGCCCCAGGGTGAAGAGAGGGCCCCTGAGCAGGCGCAAGTAGGGTCGGAAGGCCCAGGGAAAAGACGCCACCACGAAAAGATGGTGCGGCTGTCAGGGCAGGCACCACATCGAGGTCCCAGCAGCACCTCGGAGCCTCTCAGGGGAAGAGGCATGGGGGATGGACCAGGTCTGGGCCTGCGGTCCCACCCTGGCCCCTGCCAAAAGGGGCAGATGGGCCGCAACCTGACCCAGGACGACACAGCGAGCAGGGATGCCCAGCACCATCTGTCCCAAGGGGCATCCTGAGAGCCAGCACGGGCATGGCTCACTCCCGAGGGTGCAGACCAGCCACGGTCCTCACAACCTCACCTGTGAAGCTCGGCAAGAACGTGGACAGACACGCGTTTCAGAAGCCACGCCAGACGGCGTTGCTGAGCCACCCGACTGCATCACCCACGCCCCCACCACAGGGGCCGAGACGCGCCCGCACGCCCGGGCCGCCCATCACACGTGCTTACTTCTCCTCCAGACGGCGCTCCTCCTGGTCACTGAGGTCGTCGTCATCCACCAGGTGGCCGAAGGGCTCGGAGGAGATGGACACCATGTTGGAGAGGATGACTCTGCTGTCGCTGCTGCCCGTGAGGACCAGCTGGTCGTGTGAGTGGTTGTAGCGGACGTTCCAGACCCTGGGCGTGGGGGGAGAGGAGGGGAGAGGGCGCTGGGACCACTGGCCCTCCTGGACGGGGCAGCCTTGTCCCGTTCAGGCCAACACCGGGTGGTGGTCAGCAGGACGCAACCAGCCGGCAGCAGGGGCCACAGAGGACTCACTGGACTCCCCGTGCCGCGTGCACACAGGCTTCCCAGGGTGCCAAAGGCCGTGGCTGCCTGAGAAGCAGTGCGGACGAGAGACGACCGAGAGGCGAGCCCACCCCGGGCGGCCTCCAGGAGCACTGCCCCGGCCAGGGCTGCCCTTCCGTCTGGTCTGGTCACTGGGCCCCACTTCCTTCTGACCCACAGGACCCGAGCTCACTGTGCTGAGCCGCCCGCCAGGCAGCTGCTGCAGACCCGGGGCTGGGGGGTGGGCAGTGGACAGCCAGCCCACTCGGGTCCCGGGGACGGGAGCTTCTTCCCAGACTGCAGGAATGACCGAACGGTCTACACTGCACTCCAGCACTCAAGTGGTAAATACACACGAGCACATACAGAAGTGTGCATGCCCACAGCAGTACACAAATATGCACGCAGATGCAAGCACACACACGCGCATGTACGTACACAGATGTGGACATGAACGCAGCAGCACACACTGACACGCAGACACGAGCACACACAGGCACACACGTGCGTCCAGACAGAGGTGCGCATACACACAGACGCACACACAACAGGCTTTATTTGAATAAAAACGGCTCACACTATGCACAATTTTCTCCGACTTGATCTCTTTCACTAAGCAAAAAGCCCCAGCACTTGGTGAACACACAGCAACGGCACGTTAGGGAGAACGGCGGGTCTTGGGGGCTCTGCGGGCTGCGCGCCCAGCCCTGCCTTACCATCCTCCGCATGGATGCTGCTGGACCAGCCTGTCTGGCCTCCTGCCTCTGGGCACTGGGCTCTCCACCCCCTGCACGGCGCACAATGCCCCAGGAGCATCTGGGCACGCTCACTGTTGCATATGTGAACCGGCACTATTTCAAGAGGAGACAGAATCTAATGTGTTTCTTTTCCTACATTTATGAATCACATTCAGATTTGGAGTTTTTTCCTGAAGAAAAAATAAAACTGGTTGATTGAATGAGTCACAGCAGCACAAACTAGGCTGGTTTCTGCCTTTCCAAATGGTGACGTGATCAGCAAAATAAATCACCTAATCACTCCCCCACCCCCACCCCCCCTCCGGCCAGGCGCGCACCAGTGGGAGTGCTCCTCCAGGGTCTTGACGGGCTCGGTGACGTGGCGGGTGTCCCAGAACTTCACCCTGCAGTCGTCCCCGCAGCTGGCCAGGTAGTACTGCTTGTTGGGGTTGAAGTCCAGGTCCCGCACCAGCTGGCCGTGCGCGTTGTCGATGCAGTAGATCTGGCTGGGAACAGGGGGTGGACACACAGGTAAGAGGGGGGACACGAGAAGCAATGGACCCCACAGCCCCTCCCAGACCCCGGCCAGGTGGAGTCCGGGCTGGGGGCTCCTGCTCGCGGTCAGCGCCTGTGATGGGGGCTGGCTGGCAGCTCTCAAGGGGGTGACCTGTCATCTTGATGATAGGGAGCCAGAGGGAGGGGACTGTCACGGAGGAGCAGAGACAAACTGGACAGCCCACGTCCAGAAGGACCAGAGAGACAGAAAGGGGGTGGAAAGCAGGATGCGGTGCTAACAGTGTCGGAGGTGCAGAGACGGGAGAGAAGGAGAAGCAGGAGAAGCTGCAGAAACGCTGAGGGAGACGCTGCCCGTCACGGCCAGGCCGGGCCCTCACCCACACACACAGCCTGGGTGCCAACACGCCAGTGGGAGGGGCCGAGCCACAGCTGCTTAGACTGCACACGTGCACGTGTGTGCACACGCATACACAATGCACGGGCACACACACATGCGCCCGCATATACAGGTGTACACGCCCACACGCGTGTGCAGAGGACATACACGGAGGTGTGCACACATGTACGCAATGCACACAGCACAGCACACGTGTGTGCCTGCATCGGTACACGTGCCCACACATATAGAGGTACATGCCCACACACGTGTGCAGAGGACATACATGGAGGTGTGCACACATGTATGCAATGCACACAGCACACACACGTGTGCCCACAGCACACACACGTGTGCCCACATGGGCATANGGTACACGTGCCCACACATATAGAGGTACATGCCCACACACGTGTGCAGAGGACATACATGGAGGTGTGCACACATGTATGCAATGCACACAGCACACACACGTGTGCCCACAGCACACACACGTGTGCCCACATGGGCATACGTGCCCACACATATAGGTGTACATGCCCACACGCGTGTGCAGAGAACATACACGCAGGTGTGCACACAGGTACGCAATGCATATGGCACACATACATGTGCACCCGCACGGGTACATGTGCCCACACATACAGGTGTACATGCCCACACGCATGTGCACAGAAGAGCAGGCACACACACACAGACCTGACTGATGCCCCCCCGCCCAGCTCCAAGCTGCCTCTCACAGGGTGTGGAATTACACTGTTCTGTCTCTATAGCGACCCCCTCTCACGTCACACACCCCAACCAGAGAAGCAGTCATCCTGAGGTGGGACAGCAGCTTCGGACAAGAGGCCTGTGTCCAGCAGGATGGACGAAGCCTAGCACGGCCCCGTGACATGCCCGTCATTCTGCCCTCTCCACGTGCTACCTGGGGGGAGTGTCCCCTCCTGCAGGTGCTGGGTCATGTGTTCCCTGCAGCTCCCGGGGGGCAGCACCCCAGACCTCCATGCTCCTGCTCAGGGCAACGACTTTAGTCCTTTCCATCTTTTCTCCCAGGCCAGGTTTTCTAGCCCAAAGCCACTTTTAAATTGGGAACTGGTTTCTACATCCTGTACCTTTCCAATAGCCTAGTAATTTCTTCATAAAACAAGAAGCCCAAGCCTCAAGATCTTGTGAGGGAAGCAGGAAAATGGATCACACCAAGCCTACTGAGGCCCCAGGGCCTGCGGAATGCTGACTCAGGCTTTCCTGCCGGCTCTGGGTGCAGCGGCTTGAACGTGAAAGCCCCGTGCACCCCCCGAGCAGCACCAGAAGCAGCCGGCTGAGGCGGCGCACAGGCTGTGGGGAAGAGAGAGACCGGCTCACCCGCTGCCCAGCAACCCAGGGACGCCCTCCAGGGACGGTGGGCAAGGGGGCTGCAGGGCGCCACCCCCCAGGCCCTGGATTTGGGGTCTGAGGTTAGCCTTAGAGGTTCTCATATAGACCCCAAAAATCTTCGCATCCTTCAAGGAATGATGAGAACAGGGAAAGACGGCCACGGGCCCTGGAGGCACGCATTCTGGTCCCAAGTCCCCACGGTCCAAGCCAACAGCTTTCAGCACCTCACAGCAAACCCAGCACAGCCCGGCACAGACACTCACATCGATTACGGATTACTGTCTGCACTTTCGGGGGGCCCCAGACCGAGATTTAAGGCGGTGCCCCCGCCCTTGAAGGCAACAGGAGTTATTTCCCGACCTCCGTCTCTGCAGCTTAGTGATAAATTACGGTGTGCTGAGGGGATAAACTGTATCTTAGAAAAGATTGCCGTGCTCCCGTTGCCATGACAACAGAGCGCACCCCGTCATTCCTCTGCCCGTCAACACCACACCTGGTGCAGAGAAGCTGCTCTCTCTCTCTGCTCCGTTAGCAGCGTGGGCTGTCTGTGTAATGACTTAGGTGACAAAGTGTGATCACCTCCGGGCGTGCGCCCTGGAAACACGGCAGCCCTCCCCTTGGAGTTGCCCATCACAGGGCCTCGGAGCCTGCGGTCACCGTCTGGGGCCTGGGCTGCTGCGAAAGCCTGACCTGGATCGCCATGGGAGACCATGGCTGCTGAAGGGCACCTGGAGGAGCCAGACCGCCGGTGAGGGGTTTGGACCCACAGCCCCTGGTGTGCTGAAGGCGGGGTCGGAGGAGGAAGGCAGCTGTGCAAGTCCCTACAACACCAGGACCACCACAGCCCAGCCGTGTGGCCCCCAAAAGAGCTGACCCGACCGAGCCGAGGATGGGGAGGGGCGAGGCAGGGCGCAGCAGGGCACCGGGTGCAAGTCCAGCCAGGCCACCACTGACCTCATGGTCCGCGTGTCCCAGCCTCGGATGGCCGTGTCGTTCGCCGTGGCTACCTGGGAGCAGTTGTGATGTGGGCTCCAGCGGCCTGTCGTGAACTTCAGCTGTCCTTTCCCTTCCAGCGACGCTGAGCTGGCCAGCTGTGGGTTTGGGGATGTTTTCAAAGGAAGAAAGAAAGAGAAGTAATTCGAACTCTATTCAGAACGTTTAAGAGTATATCTTATACAGGATATAGTTGAAGATAACTATTGAAAATAATTTGGAAGCTCTTTGTTTTCTCCCCTTAAAAGGCAAGAATGTTTGAACCATATTTGCAAAAAACATATATGTATATATACATTTATAAAATGGAGCACAGCGAAAAAAATAGCAAGGGTATTAATAGAGCCTCTCTCAGACAGGATTTGCCGGTGTGTGATTAGAGGATCTGCTCAAATCTGAGGCAATGATACGGAACAGCCCGAGCATCAGCCTCCTCCAGAGACAAGGACGAGGGGATAGGGGTCCGCACGGGAGGCCCCAGGTGCCGAGGGACCAACAGCCATGAGCTGACCACACACATGCCCAGACAGTCCCTGCCGGCCTAGAGGGTCTCTAGCTCTGTTACTTGGGGGTTAATTAACCCCAGTAGGTAACAGTGGAGACCCTGGAGAGCACTGGCCCTGGGGGAGCCTGGGAGACGGGCGCCCCATCCCGCTGCCCACCCGCCCTCAATCTTCCACACAAAGGCCTGTCACTTGGTGGGGATGGACACGGGCGGCTCCAGGCTTGTCTGTGGCCTTTAGACACTCGCCCTCCGTGACCCACTTCACTTAACCCTGAACACCAGCTTTGCCTGGCAGAACTGCTGAGAGAGGCCCGGGCTGGCCACTGCAGAGCTGGACGGAGGCCCCAGGAATTCATCAGGCCCAGACTCAGCCCCACCAGGCGTGGCCCACAGGGCAGGCAGGCAGTGCAAGGGGATTCGACCGGAGCCTGGGGAGCAGCACCTACCTGCCTGCTCTCCTTGGAGCCTGGCCTGGTTAAGAAGTCTGACAGCAGACACATCTCTAAGAATGACTCTGAGCCAGGGCCCCATTTACGGTGTGACCCCAGCATCAGGGGTCACCACCGCCCAGGAGATGCTGACCAGCTGGAGGCACCTCACCTCTTCCTTGGACAGTCTCGACCTGTCCCAGAAAACCTTTCTCCCCAGAGCCCACTTTCCCGCCTCACCAACTCTGCAAACAACGTGGACGACAGGCCTCATGCCAGCCCATCTCAGCGATGGTCCTCACGGGCATACGTGCTCCTCTCCCGGAGGCGGAATGCCTGGAGTCCGTGCCCCGATTGTCGGACGGAGGCCCGCAGGGTCAGGACAGCATCTCACCTCTAAGGAAACTCGAGACGGCCACCCGTCCGGGTTCACGGGGAGCCCTCCTGGGTGCCCGCCCTAGCCCCACTCCATGACCAGGGGCAAGCGCCAGGCCGAACCCTTAACAAACATCACCGCCAGTCAAGCTCCCCGCCCGTGCTGCCTCTATGCCGACTCCGTCGGGCTCCAAGGGAAGGAAAGGCCGCGAAACTGACCGGCACTGTTTGCCTCCAACACCTACACTGAGTGGCCTCTGGCCAGCGGTCCACGAGGAACCCAGCCCCTCTGTCCAAGCACATCCGAGTGCTCTCCGATGAGACCCCAGCCCCACTGACACCTGGCCCGCAGCCTCACCAGCCTGGAGGCTCCAGACTTGACGGTCCCCACAGATGGCCAGTGGGAGGCGCTACTCAGGGGCGCTTGTCAGGGAGCACAGGAAACTGACAAGACCCCGCGTGAACTCAGCAGTGGAGACCCTCCAGAGAGGGCAAGGGCCCCGCCCGAGGCCACAGCCGACCCGCAGAACGGGCCTGGCTCCTGCTCCACCACTCACTCTAACACAGAAGCCACCAGGGCACAAAGCGCGGTGCCCACGGGTGCCGAGAAGTCTGCGAGGCAGATTTTAATGAAAACCTGAAAGACAGCTCACCATCAATTTTTTAAGGGGCTACTAGGGGCAGCCAGCATGGTGCAAGCTGTAAGGTTAATCAATCACTTTTTCTGGTTTCCTGGTGACACGGAGACAGAACTCAGCAAGAACTCCAGAGGGTGCAGTGCACACGGTAATCTGCTTCCAGCATTAAAGAGAAATATTCAGTGCTTCCTGGTCCAGAAGGAGTGATGAAAGGCTCCCCCAAACCCTCTCAGAAGAGCCACTGGCGCAGGACAAGAACAAAGACGACACCGCCAACAAGCGAACTGCTGTGACTCAAGCCGGCAGGGGCAGCTCAAGGAGAGCCTCGGCCTGAGGCTTCCAGAGACCCAGGCAGCAGCCCATCACCAAGCCCCACAGTGTGGAGCCGGGCCAGGACTGGGCAGAGACCTGGGCCAGGGGCAGGACTCAGCGTGGAGCCGGGGCAGGACTGGGCAGAGACCTGGGCCGGGGGCAGGACTCAGCGTGGAGCAGGGGCAGGACTCAGCGTGGAGCGGGGGCAGGACGCAGTGTAGAGCAGGGGCAGGACTCAGCGTGGAGCAGGGGCAGGACTCAGCGTGGAGCGGGGGCAGGACGCAGCGTAGAGCGGGGGCAGGACTCAAGAATCTGGGGCCCAGCACATGCCCCTTGGGACAAGCGAGGTCAGCGAGCACCACCATCCAACCCCCCCCACCCCACCAACATGAAGCAACTGCAGGGCTGTGGCCTTTCCAGCACAAGAGACGCCACGTCCACACAGGCGAGTCCACCATGAGCCTGGCCCCAGCTGCAGGCCACACAGCAGCCCCCACCATGGGAGGCCCTCTCCCTGGAGCACCCTGCACAGCCCCCGGGGATTAAGACAGCCCTGAGCCAGGCCTGGGGGGCTTGCTCCCCCTCCAAGACGGGTTTAGGCCTGGATACACAGTCAAGCGTGAAAAGGTGACAGAGGGACTTCCAGGAAAGGCTTTCCTTACAAACCAAGAGTGCTGCGGAGCCTGGATGTGACGGCTGGAACCTCTGCAGCCACCTTTCAGTCATGACGGGGAGAGCAGTGACAGGCAGACACGGCAGAGGGGAAACAGGCAGAGTCGCTGGGCCCTCGCTTTGATGAAGACCCTGAGTTAACCAACCCCAGGGGGCTTCGTCCCCCACCTCTGTTTCAGCAGACAATAAGACCTCATCTCTATCTAAGTCACTTCTTATGTCCTGCAGCCAACTGCGTTCTCACTGACACACCCAGGATGCCCCTCTGAGCCGATGCCATCAGGGGTGCCTTCAGGGAAGGAGAGCCCCACTTTGATCAGGACCCCCGAGCAGGTCCCCGCTTTCCCAGTGAATGACCACGAGTTACTGCATCTCTCTAAGGCCTGGCTTTCTCTCCTGTGTCTCATTTGTAAGACAGATATCAAAGAACTTGCCCCCAAGGCTATGAGGATTCAACAAGACGAACTTCTAAAAAGCACCACCTCAGCACGTAGCTCTGCTCTGCCTTCAGGGACCCAGGGGGAGGGACGGGGGTGCTGTCTTCTGGGCCCAGGGAGGGGCCTCAGGACTGTCGTGGGCACAGGAGTGGGCAGGACACCCCAGGCCCATCGCTGCCTTAAGAAGGGGGAAGAAAGGGTCCCGCCGCCCCCACCCCCGCCCTGGGGTCACAGGGCAGGCGGGCTACCCACTGCATGCCACGCCCTGGCCCATGATGGTCCGGCAGGGCTGGCGGCTTCCACGCCCGGGAAGGACTCTGCCCCACAGCAGAGCTCTGGCTCCACAGGTTTTGAGAGCGGCCTCCTGGAAAGCAGAGTCCTCATGTTTAGGAAATGGACACACAGCAGCAGGTGCCAGCAAGGGTGAGGAACCCGAGGTCGTTCTCAATGTATTTGTAGTTCATTTCAAGCAGGGCTGACTCTACTGCAGGAAGAAGGGAGTGAGAAGGGCTTTCCCTCTGTTGCACCAAAAGCCAACCCCTCCTCGTGGACAGAAACGTGTGTCTGACACCACCGACGCGGGTGTGATCTCCAAACAGGGAAGGCTGTGAGGGTGGATTTAAGGTCTTTGGCCGAGATGGGCGAGAAGGTAATGGGTGTTCCTGTCCCATCGAGGAGCCACGAGCGAGGTGCAGGAGAGACGGGCTCTCTGCGTCTTCCACTCTTAACCTGGGGTCTCTGGGAACCGGCCCTCCTCCCCGCTGCACACACGGAGCCCAGGAAGCTGAAGGAAGAGGGGCCGTGGGCGAGGAGGCGGGGAGCCTGGGCTGCACCCTGAGCCTCTGTGCCCGGGCGGTGAGCCTGCCCTGGGCGCGGGCACAGCGGGCAGGGCTGCGGGGAGCGACTCCCCACCGGCGTGGGCTGCAGCCTCCCACAGCATGTTTTAAACCTGCACTAGAGGTTTCTGGAAACACACCATGTCCTTGAAGCCTGTTGTCTTCCTCCCAGGAAATGCTCCCCTGGGCACTGGCCCTCAGGCCTGTATGCGGGTGATGCCAGCCGCCCTTCCACCCCACGGAAGCTCGTTCTTCCCACAGCCGGGGAAAGCCCTAGAACCTGGGCGAGAGCACGCGCAGACCCAAACTGGCAGGCACTGCTTTGGGGTCCCGGGACCCACGGAGCACCCCCTGCAGGCCTCCCTGGGGCTTCGCTAATGATTACAAATGGCAGAGAGCCTCCAATTTAATTGCAAAAGGTAATGATGCGGCGAGCTTAAGATCAGATTCGCCGCAGAAGGCAATGCCCTAAACAATACGGACAGACACTGAGGGGCCGGGCGTGGAGATGGCTGGAATCGATAGGAAGATTTCAGTATTGAATACTCCGGCCCCGAGGTCACAAAGTGGTATCGACAGAACTGCTGACAGCAGATAAAAGAAGGGGAGAGAAACAGAATTGGTCCATGCAAAAAATCAGTTACAGATTAATCACCCTACCATAAAATCATTGAGACGACGGAGGGTCTGAAGAGCTGTTCACACTTTGATGACTGGACAGGCCCACAAAGCGGGGGCCCCAGAGCGTGGACTCCTAACGCCCCCGCCCCGGTCACTCTGCGCATCCCCGGACTGGGGTTGGCGTCTTGCCCAGCACTGCCACGAGGCCCGGCACCCTCACAGGATGGCCATGTCCCTTTCTGCACTCAAGGGTGGCCTCGGAACAGCCCCCTGAGTGCAGGCGGGGGCAGGGGGCAGGAGGGGGCACCCTGGACTCTGGCCTGGACGCCCTGCCGAGTACCCTGGAAGGCAGAGGGACGGGGGGACTGTGGAGGCATCGCCCTGGACTCAGGGGCCCACGGGGCAGCGTCAGGAGCTCCCTTCAGGTCCCCGCTTGGGCCCCAGTTTGGGTGAAATCTGCTTTCTGCTCCAGGATAGAGAGATGTCTTATTTTTTGCTTAACTTTAACAAAGACAGTGATTTCTTTCCTGGAGAATTATGACCGTGCTGGGGAAACTGGCTGCCTCTTAACTTCCCACTGAAGCCTGTGAGAGGCCCTTCCGGTGGTGTGGTTTCTGGATGTGGACAGGTCACTCCACACTGGGACGAGTCTGACTTCTAGGCCGTGTGTCAATAACGACCCATCACTACACACGCAACCTCAACCCAGAAGGGGAAGACACGGCAAGAGAGCTGAGCTCGCGTCCTGGGCACAAGCGGACAGGTGAACACGGCCCCCGAACGGGTCTCCCAGAGGCGTGCCTCTCACGGCCCCCGGGGTGGCAGCGGGGCCCCAGGCGTGAGGGCATCAGAGGCGCTATCGTGCCAAAGTGCTTCACCTTCTCTCCAAAGTTGCAGCTTCCACAAACAAATGCACTGAAATTACCAATCCATGTATAACAAGACAATTGATAAGAGGCCATTTTAAGGAATCACATGAAAAATACATACCAGTGGGTAGACTGTTTAGTCTATGAGAGACACTCTTTGAAGTGAGGACTATGTGAAAGCCAGTACTGAGCAGGTCTTGGGGGGAACGGGCCGTCAGGGAGATGCCGCCTCCTGGTCGGGATCCTGTAGCAGAGCTGCCCCCGAGCCGCAGGGCGAGACCTCAGGGGACACATGGGCGCCTGACGGGGCAGGACGACGGCCACCGCCACCGAGACAGACAGGTGGACGCGCCCGACAGCCACACCCTGAGAGACTGAGGGGTCAGCGGGTCACGGTCAACAGTTGTTTTCACGACCAGGAAACCTCTGTGTCATGAGTACGCCTCTCTGAAAGGTGACCTTAACCAAATACATGTTGAAAATCCTTCATTAAAAAGATTCACACGTGAAAGAGAAGACTACGATTCGGGGCAAATTACAGCCAAACGGCAGAGTTTTGTCAACATCCAGCTTCCATGTCATATTCGCACCCGGCCCTGAGACCCCAATCGGAATCTTTTTGCCCGAAAGAGCATGTGACTGACGATGATCCAGTCTGTTTCTTAGCGATTTCACAGTGTCGAGACTCTAAACATGTATGAACCGACGAGTGTGCTCTGAGCTCACCTGAAGGGTCTGATCAGGAAGACAGAGGACAGGAACCGCGTGACTCGAGTTACTCACCCTGGCCTGGCTGGAGCTCTCCTGCAAGTCCCACAGCAGGACGTGGCTGTCGGCCAGTGAGATGACCCTCTTCCCGTCTCCCGCGGGCTCCCAGGCGACGCTGCGGGAAGGAGAGAGCCCAGCGTTACAAGGCGCCCACCCCGAGGCCCGGAGCTCGGACACACGGCCCTCAGCAAGGCCTGCCCAGCCCCCGCCAGCCGGGGGAGGCAGCGTGACCTGGGGCGATGGCCCGGTGCAGCTGCCCCGCTCCTGAGGCCTGAGTGCCCGCAGCCCTCCCCAGGGCGCACCGAGGTCGGGAGGATGGGCGCCTGTGAGGGAAGTGTCCTGGTGTGGGCTGGCGCCGTTCCCAGGCCCCCTGTCTCTGTGCACGTATGTCTCTGTCTCTCTGCTTCTATCTCTTCCTGTATGTCTCCGTCTCCGTCTCCATCTCCGTCTCTGCGTTTCTGACTCTGCGTCTCCGTCTCTCTCCGCGTCTCCGTCTCTGTCTCTCTCTGCGTCTCTGTCTCTCTGCGTCTCCGTCTCTCTCTGCATCTCTGTCTCCGTCTCCCTCCACGTCTCCGTCTCCCTCTGCGTCTCTGTCTCCGCATCTCCGTCTCTGTCTCTCTGCGTCTCCGTCTCCCTCTGCGTCTCCATCTCTCTGCGTCTCCATTTCTGTCTCCGCGTCTCCGTCTCTCTGTCCATCTCCATCTCTGTGTCTTGGTCTATCTGTGTCTCCGCCTCCCCGTCTCCCCGTCTCCGTCTCCCTCTGCGTCTCCGTTTCCTGTCACCCAGAGCCGTCCCAACCGACGCGGTGCACAGCTGAACAATCAACAGGACGAGAGTCACGTCGCCCGGGCGAGGAAACCATGAGGAGGCCGAGGAGCGCTCAGCGCGACCACAGGGGTGAACCTCTATCTTCAGAGCTTATGAAGAGAGCTTCATTTCACAGCCTCCCACATGTGACCGCTGAAGACACGGATGGAGACCCTCACGGCTTCTCTCCCACACACGGCGCGATACTGACCGACTGGGGCACCTCCCTAGTGCGACCCCTCGAGGCTGCCAGCGAGCCGCTATGACTTGACCATAACACTGCCTGCTGCTCGGCCGCTCAGTCGGGTCCAATCTGCGTGACCCCTGAACTGCAGCCTGCCAGGCTCCTCTGTCCGTGGGACCCTCCAGGCTAGAAGACTGCAGTGAGGAGCCATTCTTTTCTCCAGGGGACCTTCCCACACAGGGGCTGAGCCGGGGTCTCCCGCACTGCAGGTGGAGTCTTTACGCTGCGCGTCCTGGGCAGCCTAGCTGCATGGCCAGAGACGCCCGAAGGAGGAAAGCAGAAGGAAGACACGGGTTCCTCAGAAAACCGACACGGCCATGCCAGTAACAGTGTGTTAACTTCCTGTGAAAGAGACAGGACTGAGGGGAGAGCCACCAGCAGTCCTGGGATGGAGAGATAGCCCGTGCGCCGGAAACCCGGGCGGTGTGAGGCCTCGGGGAGGGCACGGAAGCACAGGTGGACATGCCGGTCCAGGTCTGGGACACGTTCTCAGTGCTGCCGCAGGCCCGGCTCCCACACAGGGCCTGGAGAGACGCCCCAGACAGACGGGAAAGGGGCCGGCGCCCGGCACGCTTCAGGGAGGCTGTGGTCAGGATGTGCGCCTGCCAAACCTGACATGATGGGTGACTTGGGAGAGCTCATTACTGACAACTATAAGGAGACACCAAACCCCACAGGAGCGCACAGAGAGGGCGATTCAGAGCGGCATCAAGGAAAACCAGGACCGAGGATCAGAAGGCAAGACAAGCACACCTCCCAGGCCCCTGAGCAGGGTGACCGTGGGCCTGACGCACGGACCGTCCCACACGGCCGCAACTGATGAGACACACCCCGAGCCCTCAACCTGCTGCCCGGCAGCCTCACCCCGGCTCCCACCTTCTCACTGTGCTCCTCCCAAGTGCCAGCCTCACCCCGGCTCCTGGCTCCCACCTTCTCACTGTGCTCCTCCCAAGTGCTAGCCTCACCCCAGATCCTGGCTCCCACCTTCTCACTGTGCTCCTCCCAAGTGTCAGCCTCACCCCGGATCCAGGCTCCCGGCTCCCACCTTCTCACTGTGCTCCTCCCAAGTGTCAGCCTCACCCCGGATCCAGGCTCCCGGCTCCCACCTTCTCACTGTGCTCCTCCCAAGTGTCAGCCTCACCCCGGATCCAGGCTCCCGGCTCCCACCTTCTCACTGTGCTCCTCCCAAGTGTCAGCCTCACCCCGGATCCAGGCTCCCGGCTCCCACCTTCTCACTGTGCTCCTCCCAAGTGTCAGCCTCACCCCGGATCCAGGCTCCCGGCTCCCACCTTCTCACTGTGCTCCTCCCAAGTGTCAGCCTCACCCCGGATCCAGGCTCCCGGCTCCCACCTTCTCACTGTGCTCCTCCCAAGTGTCAGCCTCACCCCGGATCCAGGCTCCCGGCTCCCACCTTCTCACTGTGCTCCTCCCAAGTGTCAGCCTCACCCCGGATCCAGGCTCCCGGCTCCCACCTTCTCACTGTGCTCCTCCCAAGTGTCAGCCTCACCCCGGATCCAGGCTCCCGGCTCCCACCTTCTCACTGTGCTCCTCCCAAGTGTCAGCCTCACCCCGGATCCAGGCTCCCGGCTCCCACCTTCTCACTGTGCTCCTCCCAAGTGTCAGCCTCACCCCGGATCCAGGCTCCCGGCTCCCACCTTCTCACTGTGCTCCTCCCAAGTGTCAGCCTCACCCCGGATCCAGGCTCCCGGCTCCCACCTTCTCACTGTGCTCCTCCCAAGTGTCAGCCTCACCCCGGATCCAGGCTCCCGGCTCCCACCTTCTCACTGTGCTCCTCCCAAGTGTCAGCCTCACCCCGGATCCAGGCTCCCGGCTCCCACCTTCTCACTGTGCTCCTCCCAAGTGTCAGCCTCACCCCGGATCCAGGCTCCCGGCTCCCACCTTCTCACTGTGCTCCTCCCAAGTGTCAGCCTCACCCCGGATCCAGGCTCCCGGCTCCCACCTTCTCACTGTGCTCCTCCCAAGTGTCAGCCTCACCCCGGATCCAGGCTCCCGGCTCCCACCTTCTCACTGTGCTCCTCCCAAGTGTCAGCCTCACCCCGGATCCAGGCTCCCGGCTCCCACCTTCTCACTGTGCTCCTCCCAAGTGCCAGCCTCACCCTGGCTCCCGGCTCCCGCCTTCTCACTGTGCTCCTCCCAAGTGTGTCCACGGAAACAACAAACCCAGGGTGTGTGTGTGTCCGTCTCCAGACAATCGGCACGGCCAGGCGATCGGGGTCCTTGCTAAAGAAGAGCGGGCCTGAGGTGCATGCAGACAGCACCGTCCCCAGAGGAGACGCCCCTCTCACTCAGGGCCCAGCAGCGGGGCAGAGCTGCTGCTTACTGTCCACCCGGGGGTGGCGCATCTGACAGAACATGTGGTGGGTTTACAGGGAGCAACCCCTGCGATCGAGAGAGACTGGAATAAGCAGGGCATGCAAAGTACAATAAAAAGGAAATTCTACTGCATCACGCATCACCAGGGAACCAGCACGATACACGCAGGAAGATGACCCAGACTTTCTGCCACACTTGCTGCTCCAAGCCAGGGCGTTTATTTCTTTGTTCATAAAAGTCATCCACATTTCTGCTTTTTCACTCTCTCCATAGATGTGAGCGACGTAAAACTGTGTTAACAAGTCAGGAGCCAGAGAGCACGCACCTAATGTAGGTACACGGCAGCCCGTCATTATCACTGAGAGAGAAACTCGAGGGAAGGGCCGTCTCTGCAAATAAACCCAAGCAAGAGAAACGAAAGCTCTCTGTGCAGTTAACTAGGCCAGGAGAGCAGCAGTGAGGGGCCTGATCTCACAGGCCGCATGTGATCAGACAAAACGCACTTCTCTTCCTCAGCCAAGTGGTTCCAGAATGAGTGATTCACAAGCTAGATTTTGACGCCTGGGCTAAGGACACTCTAAGGACACTGAGAAACGCCTGAAGCAACCTCGACATGAGATCTCTGTTGGTGGCGACTCAGTCACTAAGTCATGTCCACTCTTGCGACCCCATGGACTGAAGCCCGCCAGGCTCCTCTATGTGGGTTCTCCCGGCAAGAATACTGCAGTGGGTTGCCCTTTCCTTCTCCAGGGGATCTTCCTGACCCAGGGATCGAACATGGGTCTCCTGCACGGCAGGCAGATTCATTACCAACTGAGCTACAATTACTTTTAACCCATGTCATTTACCTCTCCAACCTACCCCCTGAAGCCCATTCTGGCAGGCGGGGGCAGGGGTGAGGGGGCTGTCAGGAGACCACCAAATATGAGACACGTGAGATGGCAATCACCATATGCCACGGAGCTGAAGACAGCGCGCGAGCTAGGCGAGGACCTTGGCTCCAGCGCTGCTCCGAAACCCTCCCATTCATTACTTCACTGAAGAGGGAAAACCTTCAACAAGAAATACAGCTATCAAGTCGCTGGTGACTGCATCAGTGGTTACCAGCCAAGTTTTGAAAACCTTTTACAAGAAGAATGTAATACATTATTTCCTCAATTTATATATCTCTCTCTTAAAAGACACAGATTTGGCAACCTGATTAGTTTCTTCCTGCTCAAAAATTCACAGCAGAATGTAAGTTAGCTTTTCATAAATGCTATAAAGATTTTTTTCAAAAAAGACCATTTTAAGAGTTACACCATTAAGTCAGGAAGCCCCCTTTGATCAAATCTATGGAAGCGAGGTTTCCTGTGGCCGTGACACACGGACACTTGTAGTGACACGATCATTTACGCCCAGCCAGGGACCCCTTCCTGAGAATAGACGGGTATGTGGCTCTGGGCACCAGTGATTCACTTACTGAAGGCCTGTGTTTATTCTAACACCACTTGCCTGCACAGACTTACTGCTCCATCACCCACGTGAAAGGCTCAACAGAAAGACACCCTCACACTGAGAGTCCAGCCATGGATGGTGTGCGGGTGGGAAGACCTGCCCTCCCCAGAAGCCCCCTGGGTGGGCTCGTCTGAGGCCCCATCACAACGCAGGGTGGACATGGAGCTGATGGACACCACCCCCTGGGGCTCCTGTCCTGTCCTCCTTCTGCAGGTGGCGCTGACAATCATCTCGTCTGACGTGGAGACATCAGCCACAGGAAAGGGGAAGGCGTCTTTACACTGTCCTGTGAGACCACCGACCGTTCTTTCCCTGCACAAAGTAAGGGCTGTGAGCTTTCCCGGGGGCACTGGTGGTGAAGAACCTACCTGCCAATGCAGGAGACATAAGAGACGCAGGTTCAGTCCCTCGGTCAGGAAAATCCCCTGGAGGAGAGCATGGCAACCCATGCTAGTATTCCTGCCTGGAGAATCCCACGGACAGAGGAGCCTGGGGCCACAAAGAGTCAGACACGACTGAAGAGACAGGCATCTTTCCAGACGCCTCTCAAAGCTCAGAGGCCACTCCAGTAGGAGGGCGGCTGCTCGGCTCCAGCTCATAAGCTTCACACCTAAGACATCCAGGCTGGGTGAGAGCGGAAGCACACACGGATCTTATAAAAACCCACGACGTCTCCCATGATGGTTCTGTCGAGGTAACCTCGGAGACCTTTCCACACTCAAAGACAGCAGAGTCATACCGTCAGCTCTCTGAAAACTTCAAACATCTTCTCTACTTATCCTCTGAGACAGCTTTGGAAGATAGTAAGGATGGTTTAGAATTCACTGTGTGTAACATTCACCTGAACCAGAGCAAACTCCTCCATTACGTGGACTGAAATGGAGAGCCACAAAACCAGAGATGAGGCCCCGTCCCTTCTGGCCAAGCCACCGCAAGTGCTCGGGGACATGCACAAGCTGCTCTTCTTGTGTTTGCCTCCACGCTCAACCCCAACACCTGGCTTTCTCCTCCTCCTATGAGGCCAGTAATGTGAACGCCACCTTCCAGGATCCCCGACCCTCAGCTGGGCTGGCATGTCAGCGTGACATTCACCTCCACCTACACTGAAGAGGAAACTTCCCCTAAAAGCTGGCGCAGAAAGCAAAGGCCAATGGTCCCCCGTCGAGGGCCAGGAGCATCTAGGAAGACCATCCTCCCATGCTGAGGGAGACCCAGCGTGACCCTGGGGTGAGGCTCCCCAGCCGTCTTGGCCCCTCCACTCGAGGGGGAAGCAGGGCGCATGGGGAGGGGACTGCAGCCGACTGTCATAACCGCACTCCGTCCCCAAAGCTGCTGGGCTCTGATCTCAGTGACACCTCCTTTAAGCAGATGCTCACCACCCACGGGACCCCACAATCTGTGGCCTGCCCGCTGTACACCAGCCGGGAAGCAGCCCTGCTCCTACCACCTGGACTCTGCTCCCCAGGTCGGCGGGGGGACTGGCCCGCAGCCAAAGTGCATCCCCTGAGCAGCCCAAGAGCCTCTCCAGCATTGGGAGGAGACGCAGGGCTGAGTCACCCGTGGAGGCTACTCAGCACTCCAGCCGATGGCGACCATCATACAGCCAAGACCTCATGGGAGCTGGTGAAGGAGACCGCCACCCCTTCCTGCTCTTGCCTGTTGTGTTCCCGAACACCTCCCCCTCATGGGGCTGCAAGAGACACTGGGGAACAGGTGGGCTGCAGGAGCCCAGGGAACTCGGTGGGTCTGTGGTGGTTCCCACTTATGGGGTCGCCGTGAGAATGTACGAGGCTATGCGCGTAAACCCCGACCCCAGGTCCCAGTCAGGACTCAGCGTCATCAACTGCGGCCCCAATTTGCACCTTCTCTCCCACAGCACCAGGCGCTGCCCTGGGTGCTCAGTTTTCTCCCTTTTCTCCCGCAGCACCAGGCGCTGTCCTTCGTGCTGAAGTCTCTCCTTTTCTCCCCTCAGCGCCCGGCGGCTGTCCTTGGTGCTGAAATCGCTCCTCTCCCGCAGCACTCCGAGCAGCCGCGCGCCAGGCGCTGTCCTTGGTGCTGAGGCCCCTCCATGAAAGCAGCTGAGCCTACACAAAAAGCCACGGGAGCGTGAGCGCAGTGGAGCGCCAGGGAGCAGCGACGGCTGCGACAAAAGATGAAACCGTGCAGAAAGGCCTGAGTGTGGGCGAGCAGGGCCATCTGGGGAGAACCGTTAGGAAGAGCCTCCTGAGGAGGCAACACTGAGCCCACAGGAGTCAAGGGCTGCAGGCCCCCAGGCGGCCCCTCCAGGCGACGTCAGGACCTGTGTCCCCACTGGTGGAAGGGTCTGGGGGGCACGTTACACCAGCCCCTTCACCGCCTCACTTACAGACAACACCACAAATCCAGGGGCCCCGCCACGACCAGAAACGCCACCTTTGCAGGAATGGAGACCTGCTCTAGAGACCGGTGGCTTTGCAGTGACCCTACAACCACCTGGGACGGGTGAGCACAAGCGAGCAGGCCCACACGGGACATGCCAGACATGGTCCCCGATGCAGCACGTGCCCACCAAGCACACGGAGCCACAGGCCCTCCAGCATGTCCCCCCTCAGCTCTGGCCAGTCCCTGGAGGGGGCTCAGGACGGGCTCAGGACACGCACATCAGCCGCCAGGCACTGCTCAGCCCTGACTGTTGTGGTGGAGACATGGGGGCCGTCCACCCAGAGTCTGGGCTGTTCGGGCCAGAACAAGCTCAGTGCCCTTGAGGACAGCAGCCACGCCTCGGCCGCTGGACAGAGCCACACTCTGGGGTCCTGGGACTACGCACGGCCCCACGGGCAGCAGCGGCTGACAGTCAGGACGGCTGGGAGCCACACTCCGAGATCTGCTCTCAGCACAGATAAGTCAGAAGGGAAAACAAGGGGACGGAACCACTGCCTGTCGCGCTCGTGACCACCAGCAGCGTCCCTCACCCCACGCCTTTCCGGACTCAAGTCCATGTGTCAGGAGGAAACCGACTGCACTGAAGACACTCCGGAGACAGTGCAGCCGCCCCACGCGCCAGCAAGGGTGCCGAGACAGGGCCCACTCACACCAGCCCCAGGCGCCAGCAGGGGCCACACACGCCAGTGGGGGCGCTGAGACGGGGCCCGCACACACCTGCCCCACGTGCCGGCAAGGGTACTGATACGGGGCCCGCACACACTCCCGCACACACCTGCCCCACGTGCCAGCAGGGGCGCCGAGACGGGCCGCACACACCCGCCCCAGGCGCCAGTGGGGGCTGCACATACCCTCCCCACACGCCAGCAAGGGGTGCCGAGACAGGCCCCGCTCACACCTGCCCCAGGCGCCAGCAGGGGCACCGAGACAGGGGCCGCACACACCGGCCCCACGCGCCAGTAAGGGTGCCGAGACGGGGCCCACACACACCCGCCCCACGCGCCAGCGTGGGCGCCAAGACAGGGCCCACACACAACTGCCCCACGTGCCGGCAAGGGTGCCGAGACGGGGCCCGCACACAACGCAGGCGCAGCCCCTGCCCCCACAATGCTGACGCAGCACCGCCCAGCCCAGCAGCTGTCCCTGAGCGCTGGGTAGGGGAGTAGAGACCCGGGTGCTCACAGACTGTTCAGGGTCAGCAGCCCGAGGCTGCGGACCCAGGGGCGCCTCCACGAGGATGTGTCCACGGGCTGTCCATCCCCCTGGGTCCTCCTCGAGCAGGACCATGCACACACATGCAAACACTTCCTGGGGAGACAGGGCTGTTGAGGGGGCTGCCATCTGAGATGCGCCTCCAGACAGCTCCGTGTGGGGTGCAGGGTGGCTCTGCCTTGGAGGACAGGACAGGCCTTCACACCTCTGCTTCACAGACGGCTCATCCCCTGGGCAGGAGAGACCCGCACGGCCTGGTGCGTGCTGACACCCCTCCCCCGCCCCCAGACCGACAGACCTCCCAGGCCACAACTCTGGAGACGGTGGAAACCAGGATCAGCCCCAGCTCCAGACGCCACCTCCTCAGAGACGCCCTCCCCAGTTAGTGAGCATCTCTCCCCTCGAGGCTCACGACTTCAGCCTGCTCCCCGCCAGCCCGCCTGGGTCCCGGGTGGATGCTGACACCACGTCCCACCCGAGACAGCCTGACTTCTGGAGGCCAGGTCCCAGCCCATCACCCTGGAGCACGGCGGGCTGTGCAGCAGGCACCAACAGTCACCTGCTGGACGAGATGCGATAACTGGCGGGGGTGCTGGGAAGGGGCTGTGCACACACATGCACACGCGGGAGTGCCCCTGTATCAAGGACAACTCCTGCACACCCAACCCAAGGGCACGCTCCCTCAGGCGCGTCTAGGAAACGCGGCTTCTTGAGGGGTGAGCTGGCGTGTTCTGAGGTCGGTCTGTGTCCCCCCCCAGAGGCACAGCCACCCGTCACCACAGACACGGGCAGCCACGTGCCAGGGAGCCCTGAGGGAGGTGGTGGCGTCTCTGTCCTGACACTGCATGGGACGTTGGGGGAAATAAATTCGGGACAAAGCCTCCAAGGCCTTGGGACACAGCGTGACCCACACAGGGACATCGCAGGCGCAGCCCCTGCCCCCACAATGCTGACGTAGTGCCGCCCGGCCCAGCGGCTGCCCCTGGGCGCGGGGCAGGGGAGCGGAGACCCGGGTGCTCACAGGCTGTCAGCTCACAGCAGCCCGAGGCTGCGGACCCAGGGGCGCCTCCATGAGGACGCGTCCATGGGCTGTCCATCCCCCTGGGTCCCCAGTGCAGAGGGCCACGTTGAACAGTTTCCCTGGAAGCCCCGCGAGAGCGCCAGGCTCGGGGGCGGGGGAGCACGTGTGTGCTGCTCACACAAATGTGTTCAATGGTGCCAGTGGGGATGCAGACTCCTGTCCACTGAAGCCATGAGTGCAGGCCAGGGGCCACAGGCCAAGCCCTGGTAGAGAGCAGCATGGGGCCCAACCTCGGCGCAAGACCCCTGTGTGGACAGAGAGGAGGGTCCCCTCTGCAAGGAGTGCGCTGGCTCCAGGTTTCTGCCCTCTATAAACAAGTCCTCTTTTGTGAACAGATTTTTGCAATGAGACACAAAATAAGATGAAAAGACACAAATGAGACGAAAGAAACAGATTTAACATTATCTGATTAAAAGCTGAACCAAAACTCCTAAATATAAACTCTTCCAAAATCTGCTGCTTGCTTCTGAACAGCACATGTGCTAAACACCTTCCCCTTTAAAAACGGTCTTTAATAAATGGTAATAAAACAATGAATAGGCGTCAACATCAAATCAGTAATTGGTATCAAGTGAAGAATATGAAATACTTGTAGAAAACAATGCCCATGAGTAGTAACTCCTACACAAAAATTAAGGCGGGGGGGCGGTGCGGAAGAACCTTACCATAAAATAGAAAACGTCCCACTTCTTGCTACACGCGATGGTCCTTCAATCTAAACACCAAACTAATCAACCAAGAGCCCCACAGCAGTAACCACAGGGGAAGTGCCTGGTCCCCGGGCGCTGTTACCACACCATTACCCCCTCGATCAAGCGGCCAGCGGGAGGATCAGGACTCCAAGCACGTCCCTCTGACCCCAGCCTCAGCACTCTGTCCGTGTACCTGACTGGGTCTAACAGAGCAGGGAACTGCAGCTTAAAGAATCATGGACGTTACATACAAATTCTGTGTAAACACATCCACTTTTAACCATGCAAAGTAGAGCATGACAGTCTCTGTCTACGAGCGAAATGGATTTTTTTGCTGAGATTTTAAGTTCCACAGTCTCACTGCAGAGCCCGTGGGTTGGCAACTGAACTCCTGAAAAGAGAAACCTAACTGAAGAGACAGCTGGTGACTGTGAGTTGGAAGCAGCAGCAAATGCCCAAAACATTCACCCAGCAGAGGCACAGATTACGTTACTCTTCCTAAATGACAGAAAAGAAATTCCACCCTGAAAAGTGATGAGACTAGTGCCCTGAGAGCGAAACGCTGGCTGTGGCGGGGCGGGGGTCGTGCTGGCCTGGAGGACAGCTCCCTCTGGGACTCTGCTTTGCCCCGAGTGGGAAGGTAGCTCTTCCTACAGCTGCCTGCTCACCCAGCAAACGCAGCTGCTGGGGGCGAGACGTTACACGCTTCCCCCTTGAGAAGAGGAACAAGACAAGAGTACTCTGTGCTACCGCCTCTAGTTAACGTCACACCAGAGGTCCTGACTACTTCAGCATGGCAATAAAAAAAGGGCTGTAAGAGCAAGAAAAGAATAAAGGTACTATTATTTGCTAACAACTATATGTGTAAAAAACTCAGAATCTACACACGTAGATGGTAAAAACACAAAGGGAAATCAGCAAAACTGCTAGACGCAAAGATGACATATAAAATTCAACTGGTATCTATAGAGTCACAAAGATTTTTAGAAACAAAGTTTGAAAAACTATTAATGATCTAATTAAAAAATGAAGTATCCAATAATATCTCAAATGAAAGAGATACGAAATGCAAAACACTGCTAACAGAGCAAAGGCCTCACTAATGAGAGGGGCATACCATGTTCATAGACGGGAAACTTCTCTACTGTAAAGAGCCCTGAATCCTCAAAGTTCTAGTTGGCTTATTTTATTTTTTATTTTTTGGAAGAAATGCTAAAACTTACATGGAAATGTGAACTACCCAGATGGCCAAGGCAGTCATGCAGAAGAAAAAACTCGATGGTTTACAATCTGGTATTAATTCACTGCTGATACCCAGGCAGATAAATAGCCCAGAGAAAGGAAAGGAAATCCAGAAGTAGATTTCACAGAGATGGTCACCTGATATAAAACAAAATGATGGCTCCCACCTTCTCACTGTGCTCCTCCCAAGTGTCAGCCTCACCCCGGATCCAGGCTCCCGGCTCCCACCTTCTCACTGTGCTCCTCCCAAGTGCCAGCCTCACCCTGGCTCCCGGCTCCCGCCTTCTCACTGTGCTCCTCCCAAGTGTGTCCACGGAAACAACAAACCCAGGGTGTGTGTGTGTCCGTCTCCAGACAATCGGCACGGCCAGGCGATCGGGGTCCTTGCTAAAGAAGAGCGGGCCTGAGGTGCATGCAGACAGCACCGTCCCCAGAGGAGACGCCCCTCTCACTCAGGGCCCAGCAGCGGGGCAGAGCTGCTGCTTACTGTCCACCCGGGGGTGGCGCATCTGACAGAACATGTGGTGGGTTTACAGGGAGCAACCCCTGCGATCGAGAGAGACTGGAATAAGCAGGGCATGCAAAGTACAATAAAAAGGAAATTCTACTGCATCACGCATCACCAGGGAACCAGCACGATACACGCAGGAAGATGACCCAGACTTTCTGCCACACTTGCTGCTCCAAGCCAGGGCGTTTATTTCTTTGTTCATAAAAGTCATCCACATTTCTGCTTTTTCACTCTCTCCATAGATGTGAGCGACGTAAAACTGTGTTAACAAGTCAGGAGCCAGAGAGCACGCACCTAATGTAGGTACACGGCAGCCCGTCATTATCACTGAGAGAGAAACTCGAGGGAAGGGCCGTCTCTGCAAATAAACCCAAGCAAGAGAAACGAAAGCTCTCTGTGCAGTTAACTAGGCCAGGAGAGCAGCAGTGAGGGGCCTGATCTCACAGGCCGCATGTGATCAGACAAAACGCACTTCTCTTCCTCAGCCAAGTGGTTCCAGAATGAGTGATTCACAAGCTAGATTTTGACGCCTGGGCTAAGGACACTCTAAGGACACTGAGAAACGCCTGAAGCAACCTCGACATGAGATCTCTGTTGGTGGCGACTCAGTCACTAAGTCATGTCCACTCTTGCGACCCCATGGACTGAAGCCCGCCAGGCTCCTCTATGTGGGTTCTCCCGGCAAGAATACTGCAGTGGGTTGCCCTTTCCTTCTCCAGGGGATCTTCCTGACCCAGGGATCGAACATGGGTCTCCTGCACGGCAGGCAGATTCATTACCAACTGAGCTACAATTACTTTTAACCCATGTCATTTACCTCTCCAACCTACCCCCTGAAGCCCATTCTGGCAGGCGGGGGCAGGGGTGAGGGGGCTGTCAGGAGACCACCAAATATGAGACACGTGAGATGGCAATCACCATATGCCACGGAGCTGAAGACAGCGCGCGAGCTAGGCGAGGACCTTGGCTCCAGCGCTGCTCCGAAACCCTCCCATTCATTACTTCACTGAAGAGGGAAAACCTTCAACAAGAAATACAGCTATCAAGTCGCTGGTGACTGCATCAGTGGTTACCAGCCAAGTTTTGAAAACCTTTTACAAGAAGAATGTAATACATTATTTCCTCAATTTATATATCTCTCTCTTAAAAGACACAGATTTGGCAACCTGATTAGTTTCTTCCTGCTCAAAAATTCACAGCAGAATGTAAGTTAGCTTTTCATAAATGCTATAAAGATTTTTTTCAAAAAAGACCATTTTAAGAGTTACACCATTAAGTCAGGAAGCCCCCTTTGATCAAATCTATGGAAGCGAGGTTTCCTGTGGCCGTGACACACGGACACTTGTAGTGACACGATCATTTACGCCCAGCCAGGGACCCCTTCCTGAGAATAGACGGGTATGTGGCTCTGGGCACCAGTGATTCACTTACTGAAGGCCTGTGTTTATTCTAACACCACTTGCCTGCACAGACTTACTGCTCCATCACCCACGTGAAAGGCTCAACAGAAAGACACCCTCACACTGAGAGTCCAGCCATGGATGGTGTGCGGGTGGGAAGACCTGCCCTCCCCAGAAGCCCCCTGGGTGGGCTCGTCTGAGGCCCCATCACAACGCAGGGTGGACATGGAGCTGATGGACACCACCCCCTGGGGCTCCTGTCCTGTCCTCCTTCTGCAGGTGGCGCTGACAATCATCTCGTCTGACGTGGAGACATCAGCCACAGGAAAGGGGAAGGCGTCTTTACACTGTCCTGTGAGACCACCGACCGTTCTTTCCCTGCACAAAGTAAGGGCTGTGAGCTTTCCCGGGGGCACTGGTGGTGAAGAACCTACCTGCCAATGCAGGAGACATAAGAGACGCAGGTTCAGTCCCTCGGTCAGGAAAATCCCCTGGAGGAGAGCATGGCAACCCATGCTAGTATTCCTGCCTGGAGAATCCCACGGACAGAGGAGCCTGGGGCCACAAAGAGTCAGACACGACTGAAGAGACAGGCATCTTTCCAGACGCCTCTCAAAGCTCAGAGGCCACTCCAGTAGGAGGGCGGCTGCTCGGCTCCAGCTCATAAGCTTCACACCTAAGACATCCAGGCTGGGTGAGAGCGGAAGCACACACGGATCTTATAAAAACCCACGACGTCTCCCATGATGGTTCTGTCGAGGTAACCTCGGAGACCTTTCCACACTCAAAGACAGCAGAGTCATACCGTCAGCTCTCTGAAAACTTCAAACATCTTCTCTACTTATCCTCTGAGACAGCTTTGGAAGATAGTAAGGATGGTTTAGAATTCACTGTGTGTAACATTCACCTGAACCAGAGCAAACTCCTCCATTACGTGGACTGAAATGGAGAGCCACAAAACCAGAGATGAGGCCCCGTCCCTTCTGGCCAAGCCACCGCAAGTGCTCGGGGACATGCACAAGCTGCTCTTCTTGTGTTTGCCTCCACGCTCAACCCCAACACCTGGCTTTCTCCTCCTCCTATGAGGCCAGTAATGTGAACGCCACCTTCCAGGATCCCCGACCCTCAGCTGGGCTGGCATGTCAGCGTGACATTCACCTCCACCTACACTGAAGAGGAAACTTCCCCTAAAAGCTGGCGCAGAAAGCAAAGGCCAATGGTCCCCCGTCGAGGGCCAGGAGCATCTAGGAAGACCATCCTCCCATGCTGAGGGAGACCCAGCGTGACCCTGGGGTGAGGCTCCCCAGCCGTCTTGGCCCCTCCACTCGAGGGGGAAGCAGGGCGCATGGGGAGGGGACTGCAGCCGACTGTCATAACCGCACTCCGTCCCCAAAGCTGCTGGGCTCTGATCTCAGTGACACCTCCTTTAAGCAGATGCTCACCACCCACGGGACCCCACAATCTGTGGCCTGCCCGCTGTACACCAGCCGGGAAGCAGCCCTGCTCCTACCACCTGGACTCTGCTCCCCAGGTCGGCGGGGGGACTGGCCCGCAGCCAAAGTGCATCCCCTGAGCAGCCCAAGAGCCTCTCCAGCATTGGGAGGAGACGCAGGGCTGAGTCACCCGTGGAGGCTACTCAGCACTCCAGCCGATGGCGACCATCATACAGCCAAGACCTCATGGGAGCTGGTGAAGGAGACCGCCACCCCTTCCTGCTCTTGCCTGTTGTGTTCCCGAACACCTCCCCCTCATGGGGCTGCAAGAGACACTGGGGAACAGGTGGGCTGCAGGAGCCCAGGGAACTCGGTGGGTCTGTGGTGGTTCCCACTTATGGGGTCGCCGTGAGAATGTACGAGGCTATGCGCGTAAACCCCGACCCCAGGTCCCAGTCAGGACTCAGCGTCATCAACTGCGGCCCCAATTTGCACCTTCTCTCCCACAGCACCAGGCGCTGCCCTGGGTGCTCAGTTCTCTCCCTTTTCTCCCGCAGCACCAGGCGCTGTCCTTCGTGCTGAAGTCTCTCCTTTTCTCCCCTCAGCGCCCGGCGGCTGTCCTTGGTGCTGAAATCGCTCCTCTCCCGCAGCACTCCGAGCAGCCGCGCGCCAGGCGCTGTCCTTGGTGCTGAGGCCCCTCCATGAAAGCAGCTGAGCCTACACAAAAAGCCACGGGAGCGTGAGCGCAGTGGAGCGCCAGGGAGCAGCGACGGCTGCGACAAAAGATGAAACCGTGCAGAAAGGCCTGAGTGTGGGCGAGCAGGGCCATCTGGGGAGAACCGTTAGGAAGAGCCTCCTGAGGAGGCAACACTGAGCCCACAGGAGTCAAGGGCTGCAGGCCCCCAGGCGGCCCCTCCAGGCGACGTCAGGACCTGTGTCCCCACTGGTGGAAGGGTCTGGGGGGCACGTTACACCAGCCCCTTCACCGCCTCACTTACAGACAACACCACAAATCCAGGGGCCCCGCCACGACCAGAAACGCCACCTTTGCAGGAATGGAGACCTGCTCTAGAGACCGGTGGCTTTGCAGTGACCCTACAACCACCTGGGACGGGTGAGCACAAGCGAGCAGGCCCACACGGGACATGCCAGACATGGTCCCCGATGCAGCACGTGCCCACCAAGCACACGGAGCCACAGGCCCTCCAGCATGTCCCCCCTCAGCTCTGGCCAGTCCCTGGAGGGGGCTCAGGACGGGCTCAGGACACGCACATCAGCCGCCAGGCACTGCTCAGCCCTGACTGTTGTGGTGGAGACATGGGGGCCGTCCACCCAGAGTCTGGGCTGTTCGGGCCAGAACAAGCTCAGTGCCCTTGAGGACAGCAGCCACGCCTCGGCCGCTGGACAGAGCCACACTCTGGGGTCCTGGGACTACGCACGGCCCCACGGGCAGCAGCGGCTGACAGTCAGGACGGCTGGGAGCCACACTCCGAGATCTGCTCTCAGCACAGATAAGTCAGAAGGGAAAACAAGGGGACGGAACCACTGCCTGTCGCGCTCGTGACCACCAGCAGCGTCCCTCACCCCACGCCTTTCCGGACTCAAGTCCATGTGTCAGGAGGAAACCGACTGCACTGAAGACACTCCGGAGACAGTGCAGCCGCCCCACGCGCCAGCAAGGGTGCCGAGACAGGGCCCACTCACACCAGCCCCAGGCGCCAGCAGGGGCCACACACGCCAGTGGGGGCGCTGAGACGGGGCCCGCACACACCTGCCCCACGTGCCGGCAAGGGTACTGATACGGGGCCCGCACACACTCCCGCACACACCTGCCCCACGTGCCAGCAGGGGCGCCGAGACGGGCCGCACACACCCGCCCCAGGCGCCAGTGGGGGCTGCACATACCCTCCCCACACGCCAGCAAGGGGTGCCGAGACAGGCCCCGCTCACACCTGCCCCAGGCGCCAGCAGGGGCACCGAGACAGGGGCCGCACACACCGGCCCCACGCGCCAGTAAGGGTGCCGAGACGGGGCCCACACACACCCGCCCCACGCGCCAGCGTGGGCGCCAAGACAGGGCCCACACACAACTGCCCCACGTGCCGGCAAGGGTGCCGAGACGGGGCCCGCACACAACGCAGGCGCAGCCCCTGCCCCCACAATGCTGACGCAGCACCGCCCAGCCCAGCAGCTGTCCCTGAGCGCTGGGTAGGGGAGTAGAGACCCGGGTGCTCACAGACTGTTCAGGGTCAGCAGCCCGAGGCTGCGGACCCAGGGGCGCCTCCACGAGGATGTGTCCACGGGCTGTCCATCCCCCTGGGTCCTCCTCGAGCAGGACCATGCACACACATGCAAACACTTCCTGGGGAGACAGGGCTGTTGAGGGGGCTGCCATCTGAGATGCGCCTCCAGACAGCTCCGTGTGGGGTGCAGGGTGGCTCTGCCTTGGAGGACAGGACAGGCCTTCACACCTCTGCTTCACAGACGGCTCATCCCCTGGGCAGGAGAGACCCGCACGGCCTGGTGCGTGCTGACACCCCTCCCCCGCCCCCAGACCGACAGACCTCCCAGGCCACAACTCTGGAGACGGTGGAAACCAGGATCAGCCCCAGCTCCAGACGCCACCTCCTCAGAGACGCCCTCCCCAGTTAGTGAGCATCTCTCCCCTCGAGGCTCACGACTTCAGCCTGCTCCCCGCCAGCCCGCCTGGGTCCCGGGTGGATGCTGACACCACGTCCCACCCGAGACAGCCTGACTTCTGGAGGCCAGGTCCCAGCCCATCACCCTGGAGCACGGCGGGCTGTGCAGCAGGCACCAACAGTCACCTGCTGGACGAGATGCGATAACTGGCGGGGGTGCTGGGAAGGGGCTGTGCACACACATGCACACGCGGGAGTGCCCCTGTATCAAGGACAACTCCTGCACACCCAACCCAAGGGCACGCTCCCTCAGGCGCGTCTAGGAAACGCGGCTTCTTGAGGGGTGAGCTGGCGTGTTCTGAGGTCGGTCTGTGTCCCCCCCCAGAGGCACAGCCACCCGTCACCACAGACACGGGCAGCCACGTGCCAGGGAGCCCTGAGGGAGGTGGTGGCGTCTCTGTCCTGACACTGCATGGGACGTTGGGGGAAATAAATTCGGGACAAAGCCTCCAAGGCCTTGGGACACAGCGTGACCCACACAGGGACATCGCAGGCGCAGCCCCTGCCCCCACAATGCTGACGTAGTGCCGCCCGGCCCAGCGGCTGCCCCTGGGCGCGGGGCAGGGGAGCGGAGACCCGGGTGCTCACAGGCTGTCAGCTCACAGCAGCCCGAGGCTGCGGACCCAGGGGCGCCTCCATGAGGACGCGTCCATGGGCTGTCCATCCCCCTGGGTCCCCAGAAGGTGACACTGGAAGCCTTCAGCCCAAGACTATAGAGAGGCCAGTTCATGCACAGGACGGCTGAGGAGACATGCACTTATGAGGCAGAAAGCCTTGGAGTGCTTCAGGGCTGGCCGGCGCCTCACCGTCCTCCCGGCAGGTACCCGCAGGACTGGCGTCCGCGGGAAAGGGCCTGGACACAGCTCTGCTCAGCGTGCAGCAGGGCCTGGGAGACGCGCCATCGGGAGAACAGCTGGCGCCAAGCAGAGTGGAGGCAAGCTACTGGCGTCTCCTCTGCACACGGAGTGGCCTCTGCAGGGGCGCCTGCCCCCGGGGGCGCGGGGCGTGGCCTACCAGGCGGTGCTGCCGCGGGCCGCGGGCTCCAGGCGACAGAGCAGCTCCAGGCCGTGTGCGGGGCTCGCAGCATCCTCGGGGGACTCCTGGCCGCCAGGCTCCAGCTCCGCGGGCATCCTCCACACGGCGGCGCAGGTCACCACCTTGCTGTCTGCAGCTGTGGGACAGGACAAGGGAGACGTCAGCAGAGCATGCTGCCCCACAGCCCGCAGATGGCGCCCCGCACGTAGCCCACTGCCTGCACCCCTGCCCTGAGAACCCAGACCAGCCGCGTAGCTCAAGCCCCTGCTCCCCTGCTCCCACATCATCCTGCTGCCGAAGAAANTGAACAGCACATGTGCTAAACACCTTCCCCTTTAAAAACGGTCTTTAATAAATGGTAATAAAACAATGAATAGGCGTCAACATCAAATCAGTAATTGGTATCAAGTGAAGAATATGAAATACTTGTAGAAAACAATGCCCATGAGTAGTAACTCCTACACAAAAATTAAGGCGGGGGGGCGGTGCGGAAGAACCTTACCATAAAATAGAAAACGTCCCACTTCTTGCTACACGCGATGGTCCTTCAATCTAAACACCAAACTAATCAACCAAGAGCCCCACAGCAGTAACCACAGGGGAAGTGCCTGGTCCCCGGGCGCTGTTACCACACCATTACCCCCTCGATCAAGCGGCCAGCGGGAGGATCAGGACTCCAAGCACGTCCCTCTGACCCCAGCCTCAGCACTCTGTCCGTGTACCTGACTGGGTCTAACAGAGCAGGGAACTGCAGCTTAAAGAATCATGGACGTTACATACAAATTCTGTGTAAACACATCCACTTTTAACCATGCAAAGTAGAGCATGACAGTCTCTGTCTACGAGCGAAATGGATTTTTTTGCTGAGATTTTAAGTTCCACAGTCTCACTGCAGAGCCCGTGGGTTGGCAACTGAACTCCTGAAAAGAGAAACCTAACTGAAGAGACAGCTGGTGACTGTGAGTTGGAAGCAGCAGCAAATGCCCAAAACATTCACCCAGCAGAGGCACAGATTACGTTACTCTTCCTAAATGACAGAAAAGAAATTCCACCCTGAAAAGTGATGAGACTAGTGCCCTGAGAGCGAAACGCTGGCTGTGGCGGGGCGGGGGTCGTGCTGGCCTGGAGGACAGCTCCCTCTGGGACTCTGCTTTGCCCCGAGTGGGAAGGTAGCTCTTCCTACAGCTGCCTGCTCACCCAGCAAACGCAGCTGCTGGGGGCGAGACGTTACACGCTTCCCCCTTGAGAAGAGGAACAAGACAAGAGTACTCTGTGCTACCGCCTCTAGTTAACGTCACACCAGAGGTCCTGACTACTTCAGCATGGCAATAAAAAAAGGGCTGTAAGAGCAAGAAAAGAATAAAGGTACTATTATTTGCTAACAACTATATGTGTAAAAAACTCAGAATCTACACACGTAGATGGTAAAAACACAAAGGGAAATCAGCAAAACTGCTAGACGCAAAGATGACATATAAAATTCAACTGGTATCTATAGAGTCACAAAGATTTTTAGAAACAAAGTTTGAAAAACTATTAATGATCTAATTAAAAAATGAAGTATCCAATAATATCTCAAATGAAAGAGATACGAAATGCAAAACACTGCTAACAGAGCAAAGGCCTCACTAATGAGAGGGGCATACCATGTTCATAGACGGGAAACTTCTCTACTGTAAAGAGCCCTGAATCCTCAAAGTTCTAGTTGGCTTATTTTATTTTTTATTTTTTGGAAGAAATGCTAAAACTTACATGGAAATGTGAACTACCCAGATGGCCAAGGCAGTCATGCAGAAGAAAAAACTCGATGGTTTACAATCTGGTATTAATTCACTGCTGATACCCAGGCAGATAAATAGCCCAGAGAAAGGAAAGGAAATCCAGAAGTAGATTTCACAGAGATGGTCACCTGATATAAAACAAAATGATATTTACTGGAGTGGGCAAAGGATAGTCTTTTCAATAAAAGATGCTGGATCAGTTATGTATCCATGTGGAAAAAAAAAATGAGCTGCATTTTACTTCCCAACACATCCAAAACCTAACTCCAGGTAGACTGGAGATTGGAACGAGTAAGACACAACCATACAAATCTTTCTAGAATATACAGTAGAATATCCTCACTCTGGAATTAGCAAAGACTTCTTAACTGAGGCAGAAAAACCCAAATGACAAAGAAAAAGACTGATAACAGGCTGCTTTATAATTACGAACTTCATTCACCAAAAGTCACTGGACTTTATCAAAATTTAAAACTGCCGCTCTTGGAAAGACTCAGCTTTAAAAATAAAGCAGAACTTGGAGACAATATTCAGAATACATTTATCTGTACCTTGATAAAGGGCTTGTATCTAACACATATAAAGAATTTCTACAACTTAATAATAAGACAAGTAATCCAGTTTTCAAAAGCAGGCAGAAGACTGAATCAGACATTTCACAAAAGAAAACATTTGAATGGTCAATAAGCACCAGAAAAGATGCTCGACATCAACAGTAACTGCACAATAAAATCAAAGCAAGACCTACCACATGACTGACGGAATGGCTAGAAGTCAGTGTGAAGGCAGCTGTGCCCCTCAAGTGTTGCTGGAAAGAGTGTAGAATAATTCAAACACGCTGGAAAAATTTTGGCAGTTGAACGTCCATGTACCCAGCAACCCTACGCTCAGGAGAAGCTGTCGGGAAGCGTGGCTTGTTGGTAACAGGTTTGTGACCGCTCTCTGACCCCAGCAGTTAAACCTGGCCCCAAAGCGAGAGTGGCCTGCTGCTGGTAGGTGACTGCCAGAAGCCAGGGGGCAGCAATTATCCTAACAACCGACCAAGCCAGGGTACCAGCCAAGGAAGGCCAACTGGCCGACAGACAACGGGAGACGTCCTCCAAGGAACGGAACAGATGGTCCTCCGCAACTGTACCAGCACCCGCCCCCCACACAGACACGCGTCCACACAGATGCCAAGGGAGACAGGAGGGAGTGAGCAGGAGGCTGAGGGGAGTCACTCCACTGGAGCCATGATCCTTCACCCAGGCCTGGGCTGGGCTGGTTTCAGACACGGGACCCACTGATGGGAACATGGCCGGAGGCCCCGCGGTCAGGGCCCCGCAGCACCAGGCAGGTTGTAACAAGACACCCCCACCCCCATCGGCCTCCAGGACCTGCTGCTGCTCACACGCTGGGCAGAGGGCCACACCCTGGCAGCTCAAGGTTCACCGAACCCAAAGCGTCCCAGGTCCCCGTCAGGCTGGGGCACTGGGGGCCAGGCAATAAATGGACAGAGCCAGACCACCACAGACGTGCCAGGCCTGCAGAGCCCCCCAGAGAGGCTGTTTCCAGGGGTGGACATGTGGCAGCGGTTAAAAGGCCCACTGCCCCGTGGCCTTTGGGGTCAGCGGGTGGAAGCCTCTGAGAGTGTCCCTCTCCCTGTCAGAGGTGGTGGAGACGCGGGCCTACTCTAATGGGTAAAGGCGCGTCGGGCCAGGCTCTTGTGGACAGTAGCCACAGGCCAGCCGCACTTGGGGGCCAGGAAGAGGGCAGGCACGCCCCGCCCTCCTCGCCCCCTTCATGTGAGGCTGGAGGCCACGGCCTGGCCAGAAGCCCAGAGGAGGAGACTGGGAGCTGAGACACGGAGCCCAGCCAGACCAGACGCGGCCCATGAGGATGCAGAACACCAGCAAACGGTTGCCTAACACGAGGGCCGGATCTTTGCAAATCCAGGCAAGGTGCTGAAGGAAGGAGACGCTCTCCCTGCAGGGGAGTCAAAAGAAGCTGCTGGGAACCGGAGCAACCCACCCGTGTCCCCAGGAAGGTGTGGGCACGTGGGAGTGGACACAGAGGCACTCTGAGCAGGATCGCAGGCCCGGGGACCTCGGGGCGTGCAGCATGGCCAACGTTCCCATGTGGGATACAACGAGGTGAACTAACACCAAGAGAAATGAGGGCTGGTGCCTCCGAGGACCACACCAGGAAGGGCCTGGGGAACGAGTTGGACGTGTGGAGGGCCTGCTCCAGACCAGGGATGGAGGCCGGTGATTCTGAAACCAGACCTCATCTGGCGGGAAGAATTCCGCCAACACGAGGCAAGTCCGAAGCCCCTTACTGACAGACAAACACCAAACCATCCTGAGGAAGACCAGAAAGCCACCGGGAGGCGCCTGCAGACATCACCCGCCCGAGAGACGTGCAGGGCTGCAGAGCACTGTCAGGGTGCGCTCTCAGTCCAAAGAATACGGTCGGCGTTATCGAAACTCTCCAAGTCATCAGAAGCAGATGAAATGGAAGGTAAACAGTGCTAAATGAGCAATGCTGGAGGTATACCCATCAAGACACGCAAGCTGGCTCTGAAACTCTGAGGGTTTCCGTATCTGCATGGATCTCAACTGAGCATTCAACACACACCCAGCAGCTATCAAAGAACCCAAGGTGCTTTCAGGAAGGAAACCCGATCTTTAGAAGGAAGATGCTGTAATGACCGCCGAGGTGTTCTTCTTTCATCTCTGTTTGCAAAGCTACCCTGAAGTCAGGCCCCGCAGTGTAACTGCCAGAGTTACTGCTCCGCTCCGGGAGCCCCCCACCCCACACGCCATGGACAGGGCCACCTCCCACAAGCCTGGTCTTCACCACAGGTTCACACCCACAGACGACCCGGCGCAGGCAACTCCCCACCATGCCCCGCATTCTCAGATGAGGAGACAGAGGCCCAGGGACCCAACTGCCCACCCCTGGCTCACAGGGCTCATTCACTCCAGTTCAGAGCCAGCCGAAGCCTCCTGGCTTGGGAACAGCCCGGCACTCTGAAAGGAAAACATGGGCCGTGAGCTGTGTCTCGGAGGCCCATCTTATGCCAGCCTGCCTTTCACATGTAACGCTTGATCTGAAGACACTTGGTGAGATAAAAAGGCAATCGGGCAAATGGGTGGAAGAGCGCCCTCGAGGGTGCCAAGTGCACCCACTCACTTGGGGAGCAGCAGTCCAGGCTTCACTGACTCGGAGGAGATTAGCGCCTTTGTAAGCCTGAGCAAAGCCCAGCGGGGCCTGGGAATAGTCTGATCCACAGCTGCAGGGGAGGAGGCTTCCCTGGGGCGTGGTGACTCTGAGGAATCTGAGGCTATTTTCAGAGACTTCCACCGGCTGAGCAGGATGGATAAGGTGGGATCCGGCTGAGCTGGGAGGTGCCCGCCATGCCTCCCTACCAGCCCTGGCCTTCAGGTGCCGCAGGAACCCCAGGAATCGCAGGAACCTGCGGTGAGGAACAAAGGGCAGCCAGGCATCTCTCCAGCGGTGGGAGCCCTGCAGCCTGAGATGCCTGAGGGCGGGCGGGCGGTGCCTCCCCGAGATGCCTGAGGGTGGGCGAGATGCCTGAGGGCAGGCGGGCGGTGCCTGCAGGAGCAGGGTGGGGGAACAGGCCTTGAGGCACAGGCGTGCCAGGCCTGGGCTTCAGCTGCACAGAGGAGACAGGAGGTCTCCAGGAGACAGGAGGGCCAGGTCCTCCAGCGCCTGGGGGGTGTGACCACAGACTTGGGACCAACCAGGTGGGACCTGCCCTGAGCACCCACAGTGGAGTCATTGCCCCTCGGCTCCTGAGACAGTTCACAGGACAGGGCCCTGCCTTCCGGGAAACCTGGGTTCCCTTGAGGAAGGACCCCATAGCAGCAGCCCGAGAACATCCGGCAGGTTTTCCCCTGGGAAGCCAGCCGCTCCCGAGGCGGCGGTGGCAGGAGGAAAGGGGCCCGTGAGAGCTGACGCAGTCCCTGCCCAGCGCATCACACCCCGTCTCACCGTCAGACCCACACGCGGCGGGCCGGGCCCCCTCTCAGAGGGCCAGCAGGCACCGCATGCAGACTCCAGACGGTACAACGGGAAGGGAGTGGGGTCCCTACCCTTCCAGGGACAGCAGAACTGGTGGAACAGGAAGCGGGGCGTCCCCTTCCCCTCAGAACACTGTGGGGCGGGGGAATGGAGCACATCTGGGGGCCCCTGTGTGCAGAGTTCCCTCACGCCCACGCTAAACCCACGGGGCACCTGCAAGGCAGCAGAAGGTTCCAGGAGCAGCGCCCCGGGCGGTGAGGCCGCTGTCCCGCATGCTGCTGTCCCCGCCGCGAGGCGGCGCGGGCACACAGCGGCCTCTGGAGGATCACCAGCAGCCGGCCCAACGCCACAGGGCGGGCGGCTCGCGACCCCCAGCGCATCGTCCCGGTGCCCCTGCCACAGCCACCGAGCCAGGCCAGGGCTGCCCGTCTCGGGGGCCCACCAGAGGATGGGGCTGCTTTTAAAGGAGACACAAAGGTGATGGGAAGGGCCTGAGAAGGGCCCATAAGCCCACAAAGCTGGGCTGCCGCCTTCCACATGCTCCTGTCTCAGCTCCGGAGGTGCCAGCCACAGCCTGCTCTATGGCAACCGCAGCCGCCCGGGCACCTCCCAGGCCTTCTGTGGAGGGTCTGGGCGCTGCAGGGGTCGGGCTCGCAAAGGGTCCCGTAGGTGGTGCGGTGTCAGGTGTCCAGGGAGCTTGACTCCCGAGTGGGTCAGAACCCTCATCCCTCCAGGCCCCCTTGCCTCCAGCTGGCAGCGACCTTTCCGGGGCCTCGCAGCCCAGAGCCCCGGCTGCCCACTCCAGCTGGCCTGCTGGCCCTTCCTCAGCCCTGTGTCGCCCCAACACCCAGCCAGGTGGAGCCAAGTGGCCCCAGAGGCACAGGTGCACACCCATGGTCTCACTCACCCCAGAGCTCCAGCCAGCCCTGCGCCCCCAGCTCTGCTGGGGCCACCTCTGTCCTTACTCCTGAGACCCCCAGGGACGTTCACAGCCATAGCTGGGCTCCACAAGCGCCAGCACCGTCCTGACTCCCCGAGTCTGTCCGGCAGCGCCCGTGGGTGGCGCTGAGCAACCACAGGGACACACCCAGGACGCCTGCCTCTCGCCCCGCAGCCCTTACACTGGCGCCCGGCAGAGAGCAGGTCAGGGCCAGCCAGGGCCCCCTCCTGACCGGAGACCCTGCAGGTCTGCGGGGCAGGCTGCTCCGAGGCCTCACCCTCCAGCAGGCCTGCTGCAGACCCCAGCAAGCTCTGCCTTCCTCTGACTCGACTTCCTGCAGACGCAACATCTTTCAGGCACCCACGCCCCACAGCTGCGGCCGCATGTCTGGCCCAGTGCCCTGAGACCTGCCGCCCAGGGACTCCTCGTGTTGGGCCTGACGCCTGACTACAAACGCGCACCATCAGAGCCCACAGACGGTCGCAGCTACGGCGCCTGCTCCTGGCAAGTACGGGCACTGCTGGGTGGGCACTGCTGGGCGGGGATGGAGCCAGCTGGCTCGGGTCGCCGTTGCCGAGGGAACGGCCACTGAAGCGTGTGCCCTCCACAGGCGCGGGGAACCCCGCTGGTGCCCATTACTGCTCTCAGGGTGATGGGGCCAGCGCCAGTTCAGAAGCCTGACTCTGCCCGCAGACACACAGGCTCATCTTGGACCCTGACAAGCAGACACAGCGTCCCTCACTGGCCCAGCAAAGCACGGAGTGGAGAGGAGCCATCTCTGGGCCATGCACTCACGAAACAACCCCTGCCAACTAGAAATGAGTGCACAGCCCTGGAACGACCGACCGTCATCTTTTTACTGGAAATGCTCCTCATTCCTTCTTCTCTTTATTTTACTGAGAATGGCTCGAAGCGCAGAACGTGAAGGGGGGATTCCGAAACACAAAAGTAAAAGACCAACTTAAGCCACGTCTGTGATAACATTTTACATATTTACAGTACTTTCTCCTGGACAAGCTTCAAGTGCTAGATCTTTGCAAAGTCCAAAGGCAGCTGAAGTTAGACACACTGTGTGATTTTCATGCTGAAAAGCTTCTGACGGGGCGGGCTGAGAAGCGGGTGGGTGCAGAGGAGCGTCTGCGTCTGGACCCAGGTAACACTCCCTGCTGACACCTGACCTGACCCTCCTCCCCTGAAACAGGCCACACGGTGGGGAAGAGCTGGGTGGATGGATCGGAGGATCTGAATCCGCAGACGTGGTCGAGGGAGACAGGCCTGCCCGCCCCCTCCTCTCACCTGCCCGCAGGTGTGTCATCCAGGCCGCCCCTTCGTCCCGCCCCTCCGCAGTCT
>SJYG01000600.1:596689-630168 GCA_006410535.1 Litocranius walleri | reverse complement strand
TCCCCAGCGCTGTTCTCAGGAGTGTGCTCCTTCCTTGACCCTCCCTCGGCGGCGGCGCTGAGGACCAGCAGGAAGGCCCTTCCCACGGGGACGAGCTCCGCCCCGTCCCCTCCCCGGCCCCGCCCTCCGCGCTGCACCTCACCTGCACCCACCGCCACTCTAGGACCGTTCTTGTCCCTCCCCCATGGCAGTTCCTCTGAAACCCTGGACACGCGGCCTCTGGGGTGGAAGCACAGGGCCCCGCCGGCTCCCAGGGGGCCTGCCAGTGTCCCCGCACCCAGGGCTTTGTTCCCCCCATCGGCTCCGAAGCGAGTAGAAGACTCTCGAAGGTGAGTTAGACAGCGAGGAGCTGAAGCAGCCGCAGGCGGAGAGGGCCCCACATGACCCGGATTCCGCGCTGCCAAAGCAGGCCGTTCTTCTCCCGCTGCTCTTCGACCTCTGCTAAGTGACATGGAGGTCCCGTAAAACGGACTATGACTTCACCCCAAACAGAAAGGGAGCTCGAACACTGAATCTGAACCAGATTCGGGGACCCTTCAGTGGTTCCAGAAATTTTCATTAAAGTTACCCAACTCCTCTGAAAATAGACGATGGTGAAACAGCAAACGTTATGGCTGGGAAAAGGTCTGCTAGGGTGTCTGGGAAGTCCTTCTGCCTCTCCGACCCGCAGCATCAAGCAGATGGCAGCCACCAGTGACGCAGGGACACTACTGTGAAAAGCCAAACTGCTCCCATTGCAAAGCCAGGCCACGGCCAGCTTCTTGGAAGAAGAGACGCTGGCTGGAAATGTCGCCAGGCAACAGGGCCTGCCCCCGCTCCCCTCCCCCACCCTCCCTCCACTCCTCAAGTGTCACTCCTGGACCCTTAGCCACGTCCGGGTCTCAGACGCTTGAGTCCAAACATGAAGATCCCAGGAGCAATCCTCACCATCTCAGAGAAAAGCTTCTGCTGAAAACTGGGTGAGACGCTGTAGGACAGCGGAGACACACCCCACCTCGGAGCCTGACTTCTCAAAACAGACTCGTCTTACCCCAAACACGCAACAGTGGGCCCTGCGCTTGCGGGGGGCCTGCGCTTGCAGAAAGTCTACTGTGAAGGGGTGCTTCTCAAAGGAGGGCCAAGGGCCTTCCATCAGCCCTCCTCTCGCGGGAAGCGAGTGGCCGAGAGGGGGCACTCACAGAGTGCAGCCTGGGTGTCCACCGAGGCCACCGCGTCCCCAGACCTGGACGTGGATGGGCAGCAGCCACCCTGCCGCGGCCACAGCACGCTCCCCCTACCCCCCACCATCTCCCGGATCAGACGCCGTCCTCCATGCCCAGGATTCCCACCCAGGCTCTCTGCAGCGCTCACTGCTCGCCGGGCTGTCTTCCCAGGACAGAACTGTCTATTCCATCTCCCCAGCAGATGGCAAGGGAGGCTGGAGTCAGGGCCCTGCCACCGTCCCCCCTGGCCTCTGAGCACCCACTTTCTGCCTCCCTTCTCAGCCACCCTGAGGCCACTCCCGCCTTCTATCTGGCTTTAAACAAAGGACACCAGCCTCAGAATGTCCCTTCCTGCTGTGTGGACAGGGGAAGGAGAGCTGACATGACTCAAACACCCAACCAACAGCAGGAACCTGGGGCGGAGACGGAGACGGAGGCCCAGGAGGTGGGTAAGGGCTGTGAGTGCCCCAGGGACCGACGCCCTGGCCGGGATACCGAGGGCCGTAAAGAAGAACCTCTGCATTCCAGCATACGTGCGTCACTAAAGAGATGCTGCCTCCAGGCTTCAGTTATCCGTGATGGTCACTAAAGAGATGCTGCCTCCAGGCTTCAGTTATCCGTGATGGTCACTAAAGAGATGCTGCCTCCAGGCTTCAGTTATCCGTGATGGTCACTAAAGAGATGCTGCCTCCAGGCTTCAGTTATCCGTGATGGTCACTAAAGAGATGCTGCCTCCAGGCTTCAGTTATCCGTGATGGTCACTAAAGAGATGCTGCCTCCAGGCTTCAGTTATCCGTGATGGTCACTAAAGAGATGCTGCCTCCAGGCTTCAGTTATCCGTGATGGTCACTAAAGAGATGCTGCCTCCAGGCTTCAGTTATCCGTGATGGTCACTAAAGAGATGCTGCCTCCAGGCTTCAGTTATCCGTGATGGTCACTAAAGAGATGCTGCCTCCAGGCTTCAGTTATCCGTGATGGTCACTAAAGAGATGCTGCCTCCAGGCTTCAGTTATCCGTGATGGTCACTAAAGAGATGCTGCCTCCAGGCTTCAGTTATCCGTGATGGTCACTAAAGAGATGCTGCCTCCAGGCTTCAGTTATCCGTGATGGTCACTAAAGAGATGCTGCCTCCAGGCTTCAGTTATCCGTGATGGTCACTAAAGAGATGCTGCCTCCAGGCTTCAGTTATCCGTGATGGTCACTAAAGAGATGCTGCCTCCAGGCTTCAGTTATCCGTGATGGTCACTAAAGAGATGCTGCCTCCAGGCTTCAGTTATCTGTAGTGGCCCATCTCTGGGAACCCTGCTCCCAGGTAACGAGCGTGAAGCGAGCTTGGTTCAGCTCACAGGAATTCTCTTGACCACCTGTGAACGCCTCCAGGAGGAAGAAATTCACACATTCCTCCGGGGCCCAAAGGGAAGGAGGAAGCATCTGACTTGATTCCATCCCCTTCTAGTATCAGGGAAGCAGGAATTCTGACTCTGGAAGACGGCTCCTCGAGGGGCACAGCCCACCGCCTCCGTCTGCTGGCTTTCTGTGTAAAGCTGCTACTCTCTGCCCCGCCAGCCCACCTCTCCATTATTAGCCTGTTGTGCAGCAAGCAGAGCGAGCCTGGACTCGTAACAGTGGGGCACGGAACCAGCACCCCGCCCTCACTGCCAGCAGGCACTGCCGGCCCAGGGCTGGTCTGCACCCGGCGCCAGCGCCTCGGCTTTCAACCCGCAGAGATGCCCACGGCACCTCCTTTTCCACGGCAGCGCATCCGCCTCCCTGTAGCCTGCTGGCCGGATGCAGGACACGCTTCCCTGTCCAGTACTGAACCCGAACCGCTCCTCGTCCAGGCTTCCCAGCGTCCCACCCCTACAATCAGGGCCAAGGCCAGGGTGCCCCTGACACGGGGCATCACACACACCAGAGGCCCTGGCTGGCACGTCCTGCCTCTGCCCCACAGCCGGGCGTGGACAGGGGCAGGCTGCGAGGGCCTGTTCTCCTCAAGCTCTGGACGTGCAGAGCAAGCAGCAGCCGGACAAACACCCGTGGGACAGAAGGACGCGTGCGCCTCCTTCCCCCGCCAGGTGTCCCCACCGTCCTGAGAGCTGGGCCTGCTGGGCCCTCCGGAGCCCAGGCCACCCGCCTCCCACCCACGCGGCAGCCCAGCCGCTTCCCGCTCCCTGGGCTCTTGCACGCTGCCCAGCTCAGGCCCTCGGCAGGCCCTGGAGCGGAGTCTCCCAGATTTGTGCACACGTTTGGCACGCGCACACACGTGCATGCACTGTCTTCTCTCCTGCAGGTGCTCAGAGTGCCCCTCGTCGTAGAGCGGCCTGCCCTGCGGCCACGGCCAGCCTCGCAGAGCCCAGGCCGCTCCTGCTGCGCCTCCCGATGCTCTCCTCCACAGCGTCTGTGTTTACTCGTGTGCGCGAGCCAGTGCCCAATCGAGGTCTAGACCCAGGCCGGCCAGCGGAAACGGCCCAGGACAGAGCTGAGTGGCCATCGTCACGTCACATCAGAGACGCAAAACCTGTCTTTAAACACAGAGGGATACAGAGCGACGGCCCTTGCAGTGAAGGTGCTTTTGTCACTAACGCGTGGCGGGGGGGCAGTGGTCAGACTGCGATTGGAAAGCAGACGCTCCTGGGGACCCGGAACACAGTCAAGAGAAAGCCGCCCCTAAGCCACGGTCACAGCAATCCACTCTGCTGACGCGTCTGCGAGTGCTTCCTAAAGGGTGTTAATTCCGACTCGGGCTTCGAGACACCGGCCGCCACCTGGCTGTCCACACTGAATCTGGCCCCAGGGTTTGTCCAGGAGGAAGGCGATGGGGGTGAGGGCGAAGCAGGCCCAGGGAAGGTGGGGACAGAAAGGGGACAAGACACAGGGGCAGGGCACCCATGTCCCCCGTCCTTCTGTGACCGGCCAGGCTAAAGGCCACCAGACCACATGTGTCTGTTTCTGCCACAAGAGGGACACAGGGGAAGCCTGTTTCGTCTCCTCACACTACAGGCCAGGCCAGGCGCTGGGGCTCCGGGGGGAAGCACCCAGGCCTGGGGAACCTCTCCACCCTTGGGAAGCTAGCCCTCCACTTTCCGGTCAGGACGGAAAAGAGACCTGACCTTCAGCTTTTCTCAAGCTCCCGAGACTCCCCGGCTTTGATGAGGGTGCTCGGTGGCCCTGAACCCAGTCTCCATGTCGAGGACTGAGCGCCCACTGGGTGTGAGCGCCAGCGCCCACGGTGGTGGGGACAGCTGGGCCAGGGGGCGCAGCTCAGGGAGAGCTCACGGTCACACCCAGCATCCCCACACAGATACCTGGAGGCCAAGAGTCCAGTTTCTGTAATTAGGGCTCACGTGGAGGCAGAATGGGACGGCGTCTCATGTGAGCGGCGCCAGGGCATTGCACACTGAGCGCCTTCTCTGTATCTGCGTTTGCTGGGCCCCGAATACTTACCATTTGCAACCTTCCTGCTTTCAAAGGGGAGCTAGGAAAGACAGCTACTTGCTAAATGCATTATAATATAGGTCAAAATACTACTAATAAAAGGTATATTTTTAAAGTTTTACCCAAGTATTTACAATATAAGTTCCATTAAAGACAACAGCTTTAAAAACGACCAGCTCCACGTGGTCAGCTCCTGCCGAGACGACCCTAGAGGGAGAAACGGAAGCAATGCCCATTTCTCACAACCGATTACCAGACTCACAGTCTGCACCCTCGCCAAGTGAAAGCCCAGCCCCAGCGCAACGCTGTCAGGAGGGGGCCCTCTGGGAGGTGTCAGGTCGTGAGCAGAGCTGCATGATGGGGTTGGTGCTCCTGAAAGAGACTGTGCGCCCCTTCACCCCAAGGGCACTGTCAGGGGATGACGAAGCCGGTCCTTACCGGTTGGGTTCCACTCGAAGATGATAAATTACCTCCTTCTGAAGCTCGCCTTCTGGGATCAACCTGGCTCCTAGCAACACACGAGGGACTTGATGGAGAGGGAGGCTGGCCCTCAGACCCGAGGAGGACAGGCCTCCGCCCACAGCGGCCAAGAGACTCTCCTAAGCAGGCCGCTGGTCAGAGGGAGCACTCGCCCCTTCCAGCGGGGGCAGCCCATTTCACCCAGGGGCTGACGATGCACGTGCTGGCCCTCGGGCGAACACAGCTGAACCACGCTGGCTTAAACCCAACTCTCAGGAAAGCATTGCTGGTCACGTTGTACTGGTTTGAGAGTTCATGTCTAGGTGTGCTAGAGAAGAGTCCCAGGAGACTTTCTCACGGGCTCTGGAGTCCACACAGCTGCACAAAACCTCCAGAGCAGGAGGGAGAAGAGCCCCTGCAGAGAATATCTGCGCGGCAACGGAGGGGGGCGCTGCAGCGAGGCATTCAGAAACTTCTGGGTCCGCAGCAAAGAAACCAATTCCCCTGAACCCGACCAGCCCTGGAACCAACGCGGGTGCTTGTGGGGTGTCTGAAGGAGGGAGCCCCTGCCTGATGCCCGGCCCCCGCTCAGGGAGCAGGATGGCCCTACCCTCTCAGGTCACAGGGAGAGCTGATCTTCAAAAGGGAAAGATAAACGTCAACGCGCTGGAAGGATGTGTTTGGTTTCAAGTCACTCACAGCCCGGAACCCCTGTACGTGTGTGGTAAATGTAGAGCTGTCGTCTCCCAGGCGACCCTGAGAAGGTCCCCTCCTCTGAGTGCAGGCCCTCAGCTCCGCCAGGCCGCCCCACCCTCCTCCCTGCCCCGGGGTCTCCTCTCTGTCCTTTACGTTGTCTGTGTGGCCTCTTAGCACACTGATGGGCCACAGTAAGCGAGCGCAGCAGCCGACCCTGGATGGGAGAACGGGGAGGAGCGGTGTCCAGGAGAGGCAGGCCTGTGCCTCGGCGGAGTGGCCACAACCAGGAGAGCTGGCGCTGGGCCCGCGGCCCATCTCTGACCACCCCCACCAGCCCCTGCCCTAGGCACCACTGCTGCAGGGGCACCGGGTAGCACCTGTCCTCCCCACACAACCACGAGCTCCCGGCAGGGCGGGGTCGCCTCCCAACAGGGCAAGGGGCACATGGCATGCAGGCGGCCGGCATATGGGGCCCTGGGTGGCCCAATGAGAACGGGAAAAGGCTGGACCTCCATGCCACCCCTGAGGACCCGGGGTGGTAACTGGAGGTGACCCAGATCCTGGCATAGCGCACAGTCCTCGGGCCTCAGCCACATCGACAACGCTGCCTCCATCGCTGAAAAGAGATGACTTTAGGACACGGCGGAATGAGCGGGCGTGTCAGTCACAACGAGGACCGGGCCCCATCTGGCCGTTGAGGGCAGTGCTGGAAACACACCAGGGACTAGCCCGGCGGCAGCATCAACAGGCAGGCCCATGGCAGTGCTGGGGACCCGCTCCCACCTGGAGGCCACGCTCTGCGGCCACTCAGCCCCCGACTCCAAAGCTGACGGCTCTGCAACCCCACACCGGTGACCCCACTGTCCTCTCGTGTGGCCACCTCTGACCCGAGGAGCCTAGGTCACGTGCTGTGTCCCAGCCGCAAGGGAAACTGGAAACGTGATTTATTTCCACAAGGGGAAACAGGACTAATAACCTAGGAATCTCCTCCAAATACATGAATAAAATTCAAAATGTGAGTGATCTGCCCTGGGCTCAAGGGAAACCTCCAGACCGGTGAGGGAAACCAGGGAAACCAAGGAACCCAGGAAGAGCTCCGTCCCCTGCTGGCGGAGCCCACGCCCGTCACAGCACCTGACATAGAAGCTGAGAAAGGCAGCCAACAAGAGAGAGCCGGGCAAACAGCTCCTGCTTGATTTCAAATGGAAGGCTTTTAAACCTTACACAACTGCATCAGACCGACTAATGAAGAATAATTATCATAAAACCCCATTACTCAAAGCCAACCTGCAGACACGGTTTTACGGTTTAAGATGGAGACTTTCTGAATTGCCACGCTGTTCCTGTTTTTCTAACTGTAACTCGGTAAGGAATGAGTACTGTCCCCAAGCACAGAGGTAAGGACATCGACTGGAATGGTGAAGTGGCCCTAGGCCGTGGCGGGAAGAGGGCGGGGAGCACCTCCAGTAACAGGGTGCAGAGGGAGGACCACTTAGGAAACTAAATTCCTATTTTTTAACCAAAGGCAAAATAAAAGACAGAAACAATACAGACAAAAGTATAGACGTGTATAGAAAACGACACACCTGATGTCAATATCCATCAAGAAAATCTTGAGATAATTATATTTTTTCACGAGGAGGGCAGAGAGACTTACATGGAAAAGTTTCTGTACTCTCTAGGAGTATAGTTGAAAAGTCATGTATGTAGAGCAAACAGCAAGAAAATGATACAAAACAGCATATTCAGAAACATCATAAATCAATGAGATTTCACAAACTGTTGAAGTAGCCGCCGGAAGGTAGGGAAGGGACAGTGACAAGAAACGAAGGGAAGACAGAGAAAACAGACAACAAAACGGCCGCTGCAGCCCCAACACACGCATAACTTAAACACAAACAGCATGAAAGTGAGAGCTAGCTGCTCAGTCGCGTTCAACTCTTTGTGACCCCACAGACTGTAGCCCACCAGGCTCCTCTCTCCATGGAATTCTCCAGGTGAGAATTCTGGAATTGGTTGCCATTTCCTTATCCTGGGGATCTTCCCAACCCAGGGATCAAACCCAGGTCACCCCCACTGCGGGCAGACTCTTTACTGACGTAGTCACTGAGAAAGCCTTAATACACCCTTCACTTAAAACATAAACAGTCTGCTGCTGCTGCTAAGTTGCTTCAGTCGTGTCCGACTCTGTGCGACCCAGGCAGCCCACCAGGCTCCCTCGTCCCTGGGATTCTCCAGGCAAGAACACTGGAGTGGGTTGCCATTTCCTTCTCCAATGCATGAAAGTGAAAAGTGAAAGGGAGTCGCTCAGTCGTGTCCGACTCTTCGCGACCCCATGGAGTGCAGCCCACCAGGCTCCTCTGTCCATGGGATTTTCCAGGGGAGAGTACTGCAGCGGGGTGCCATTGCCTTCTCCCATGAACAGTCTAGATACGCCAATTAAAAGAGAGCAGCAGGATGAATTAAACATACACACGCCCCCACAGTAAACCGTGAGCAGAACGGGTCACCTCCAAAGCGCAGGGCACCCCGGGTACGAGCGGGGGAGGGGCCACCCGCAGCGCCGCGCCGCTTCTCCTCCAAGGACACCCGCGCTGTCTTTAGGGAACGGCAGCAGTGGAGGCGACCCAGGAGAGGGTCAGGGAAGACGGGAAGCGTCAGCACGGACACGCCTCGGGAGAAGTCTGCTGTCTGACCTGGACGGCACCGGCAGAGCCCCATCTCCCGCCCCCATCTTTCCCTACACGCACAGCCCGTGCGCGGCGGTGGAGGGAACAGGCCGGCTCAGGACAGGCAGACTGGGACAGGCGGGCAGCGGAGAGAATGCTTGAGGAGGAGGGGTCAGCATGAAAAGCAGCCAGAGGACTGGCAGAGTGCAGCGACCAGGGGAGCAGAAGGGCCGCGCGGGGCCGCGCGCAGAGGGCGCGGGGCAGGCGGAACAGCCCCTTACCGGGCACCCGAAGCCCACAATTACACTTCCCGCTTCACAGACACAGACAGGCCCAGGAGGGCCCCTAAGTGCTCCAGGTCAGGGGGAGACAGGGGGCCAGGACAGGCTCCCAGAAGCTCTGGGCTGGTGGTGAAGCCAAGAGAGAGCCTGCGTCTGTGCTTTATTACAGTGGTCAAGGTGAGACCGGAAGGCCAAGCTGGGGCCTGGGCAGGAGAGGAGATGGGAGGTGGGGGGAGGAGTGGGGGCGAGGCCAGGAAGAGTTCAGCACGTGCATCTGACCCTCACCCCTCACCCTGGGGTCTTCCTCAGCAGGCCCAAGCCTCCCTGAGGCTTCCTCTCGCTCCCACCCCTCCCCTAGTCCCAGCAAGACCTTGGGCCACCCCCAAACTGCGTGCCTGACCATGGGCCCGAGAGACTGGGCCCCTAGTCTGCCGGGCCGCAGCTCACTGTAGAGCGAGCAGGCGGTCGCGGCAGCAGTATTTCACCGCCGCTGCTGTCAGCCCTTCACTGCTCTAATTTCCCGAGGACCCTGCGCTGGCGTGATCTACAGTCTTCCTGACATTTCACCTTCCGCTGCTGAAAAATCCATCTGGTCCTGATGTGGGCTGCTCTCCCCCGCGCGGGGGCGCGAGACTGATTCCCCTGCTGGTAATACCAGCTGCCACTCGGCCAGCTTTCCCGGGCTGCGGGCGGCGCGGAGCCCGGCGCCCACTGGATGGGAGCTTCCAAAACCCCCAACTCACCGCCCCCGTGCGCACGCTTTTACCTTTGTTCTCCATCTTGAGTTCACTTTTTTTTTTAAATAGAGCGCCTGTTAGTCTTCCTGAAATTTCACCAGCACACAGAGAAGATTTTTCTCATTTTCAGGTACTTGCACCTTTCTTTAAAGGCTGTTTTCACAGGGTTTTACGCCTGGCGAGTCACAGGACCACAGAGGGACATGGATGACACTGACAGAGCAGGAACAGGGCTTCCTACGGTCCTCGGGGTCAGGGCCCCTCCTCCGCCCCCTCCCGTCCCTCTGGGATCTCGTAAACTTGCAGATCTGACCCCGAAACTGCCTGGCTGGGGGGGCTCGGGTGCATCACTCCGTCCTGGCCTTCAGTGGCTGCTCCTAACCCCCAGCCTCCTCCCGGTAAGTCCTGCTCTTGCCGGGGACCCAGAGCACATGGTGGTCGCCGGCCCGGCCCAGCTGTCTACAGATGCACGCACAGCGCCGGCCCCTACCACCCCCTCCAGTACCGAGTTTCTCCTGGAGGCCACCAGCGCGCCAACCAGCCCCTCGAGAGCAGGCCAAGGGGCGGGCCCAAGCCACGCCCACCCCAGCCACGCCCCCACCAGTCTCTTATCTCTTAAGGCCCCGCCCCCTCCAGCCACGCCCCCTTCCCTTTTAGCCAAGCCTCCCCAGGGCAGCGCTCAAGGCCACGCCCTGCCTGGCCTTGCCCCCTCCCATATCCCAAACAGTATCATCAAAATAGTAGGCAGGCCTTCAAGGTCTCACCTCCAGTCAAAACACAACAGCAAAGTGTGCAGGGAGGCCTGAGGCGCACCCGATGGGTGGGCTGACTTCTGGAACCCAGGGACATGCCTAGTGATGGAGGCTGGTTACCCACCTTTGGGTCTGAGAACCTAACCAGGATAGAAGCCCTCTCCAAACCTCTTTCCAAACCTCTCACATAAATAAATGAGGCAGGCACAAATCCACCGCTCTCAAGGACTGAACTATTTCCCCCTGACCCACAAGCTCGCGTGCTGAAGCCCTCACCCCAGCACCTCAGACTGTTACTGTACAGGCAGACAAGGCCTTTGCAGAGGCGACTCAGATGAGGCCATTAGGGCGGAGCCCTGATTTGAAAGGACCGGCATCCACATGAGAAAAGGGCTTCAGGACACAGCCAGGCCCAGAGGGACGGCCACAGGAGTGGAAGCAGCGGGGAGGGCCCTCGGAGGACCCCTGGACCTCAGGCTGCAATTATTCACGCACATCTGTGGGTTCTGTCATGCAGACCGGAGCAGATGGAGACTGTGGGCAGGGCAGAGCACCGTGGAAGGAGCCACCTCAAGAAGGTCCAGCCTCCAAAGCCAGGGCAGCTGACAGCCCCGCCTGCATCCCCGGGGAGAGGGGGCCAGGGAGTGGGGGGCGGGGCAGGGAAGAACAAGGCCAACTACACGGCTGGGGTTGAGGGGGGTTGAGGGAGGAACCGGGCACAGGGTCTTTTACAGTCTTCCTGGAAAACTTAATTCAAATTGGGCTCTGTCTAAGCACCCCCTCATGGCCTGAAACCTGGAGAAGGACCATGATGACGGAGCATGAAGCCTGAGGCGGCGTCCAGCGGCCAGCCCAGGGGACCACATCTTAGTTAACATCTTCATTAGCAATCTGGAAGGAGCAGTAAACAGCACATTAATTAAATTTCCAGATGATGCTAAATTTGGAGGTGCTACAGGGAGTCAGTGAGGACAGAGAAACGAGGCAGATGGGATCCAAAGAGGTTAGTCTGGAGTGTAAGAAGCAATCCAGGACTCCGTCTCCAAGAAAAGAAGCTAATTAAAAACACCCCCATGTTCTGGAACTCCAGCTAACTCCCATCAGATGGCTGCACAAGAACAATGCAGGCGGCCCTTGCTGTCTGAACTCACTGTCCAGGCCTCGATACCCAAAATCGGAAACCAGAAGCAGTGAACCTGGCTCAGATGAACCCGGCAGTCAGAACCCTCCTCACCTGTGGTCCGAAAGTCGGAGGCCACTTGGCTGATGGGAAGCTGCTGTATAACACAGGATGCTCTGTGACCCCCCGAGGGCTGGGATGGGTGGGGAGGCTGAAGAGGGAGGGGATGGACGTGTACTTACAGCTGACTCAACGATGCTGTATGGTAGAAGTCAACACAATATTGTAAAGAAGTTATCCTCCAGCTAAAAATAAGAGGCCAACGGAGGCTGTGGTAGCACGGTACAGGTCACACAGCTCGGTGCTGAGGAATAAACCCAGCAGGTCTGGGGTATTTGAGACAAGCAACAAAATACTGGGTCTGTAAAATATGATCGATTTCTAAAGAGAGGTCAAAGCCTTGTGTTAAGATCATTGATCTCATCGGCTTCTAAACGCCAAGATTTGAGCATTATCACAAACATCACTCCAAAGTGGGGACCATATGTCTCTGTTCTTGGTGACAAAAACCAACAGGAAGAAAACATCTTTATAACAAGGAGTGTTTACAGAATCCTCGCCCCAGAAACAATGTCCCCAAAGCCTGAAAGGATGTGGGTCAGGGGCTCTGAAATCAGCGGCAAATCAGCGTAGCAAGGTCCTGCTGGAAGTGCGCAAAAGCAGGGTTAAACCAGGCACCGGGCACCCCATGCTCCCAGCAGGGCCATCAGAACACCAAGATGCGGAAGCCAGTCCAATGCCCATCGCCGGGCGAGTGGACACAGGCGGCGTGGTGCGGACACAGAGCGGACCATTACTCAGCCATAAAAGGAGGCGACTTTCATTAGCAACAACACGGATGAGCCTGGAGGGCACTACGCTATGTGAAATAGCCATCGTATAAAGACGAACCCTGTGTGAACTCACGTCTATGTGAGATCGACGAGAGAAAAAAAGGAAGAGCTCACAGCTACAGAGAACAGAGCGATGGTTGCCAGAGGTGGTTGGGGGCTGTGGAGAACTGGGTGAAAGGAGTCAGAAAGCCCACTTTCAGTCATGAGATAAGTGGGTCCTGGGGATGTGACTCGCAGCGCAGCGACTAGTTACCAGCGCGTGCTGTGTGCGCAGCTGTGTCTGTTCTTGGTGTCTCTTTTGCAACCCCATGGACTGTAGCCCGTCAGGCTCCTCTGTCCATGGGATTCTCCAGGCAAGAATACTGGAGTGGGTAGCCATCCCCAAGACCCAGGGGATCCTCCCGACCCAGGAATCAAGCCCGTGTCTCTCGCATCTCCTACACTGGTGGGCAGATTCTCTACCACTGCGGCAGCTGGAGAGCCCACAGCTGGGAATACTGCACCGTGTACCTGGCTCTGTGGCCCCCAGCCTGAGCGTGCCTGACCTCACCTGTACTGCGTATCTAAGGCCGCTGAGAGAGTCTAACTGTATGTGACTCATCGTTATGGTGTACACCGGAAACTAACACAGGTTACATGTCAATTATGTCTCAATAAACTGGAAAAACCTCTAATAAATGAACTGCCCGCGCCTGGCACCTTAGCATTCAGAGGTAGCTGTCACGCTCACCACATTTCCTCACGTGCAGAACGGGATGGTGCGTCGAAGAGCCAGCAGCAGTGTGTGGCCTGCCCGGCAACCCTCATGAGCCATGGGGTGGGGCTTCGGCCCAAATCTTCCAGGCAAGCACCGCACCCCACGTGCCCGCACCGGCCTCCAGCCAGGCCCTCTAATGGGCCACCGCTCAGCCCTGCAGCCCTCGGTCCAGGCTGTGCAGAGCTCTGCTTCCTCTGCGCAGACAGGCAAGTGGCAGGTGAGCCGGAGATGGGTGGGTGAGTGTTTCTCTTCGCCAGGGCCACCTTATATTCTTCAATGACGGATAAGCCTTTCAGGGGGACAGGCAGCAAAGAAACACAGTTTTTTTGGCAAGGAAGAGTTAATCGTATCTACATCCTGAAGGAAACAGCATTAGAACAAAACAGTAACTTGATCCCAAAATAATATTCCACGTGGATGGTTTCCCATTTCTCACCAGACACGGGGACCGCAGTGAAGGACCTCCACGTGAACCCTAGATGGAAGAGGAGCTGACGAAACACACACCTAACGTTCACGCAGCACACGCACCCTCCATGCACGGCCCCCACGGAACCACAGGCCCTCACCCAGGATCGTGCCCCCAGCAACATCATCTTTGGGTGACACTGGTCAGCGCACAGCCCTCCCAGTGAGAAGCCCATCTGTTAGCCACAGAGCAAGAGAGCCCAGAAAACCTGTACATGTTAAAATGGGGTGCAGACCATTTCCATTTCCTGCCCTGCTGTACTCAGTCTGGGGTGCGGAGGACACCCAGGGCCGGCCCTGTGGGGACCCCCACATCTGCAGGGCTGGAGTCAGCACAGAGCTCCCAGGGAGTCCCCAGAGACTGCCCTCCCCAGAGAACTTTCTGACTTCTTTTCAACGTTGCTCATCCTCGGCACCTGGATCTCAGGAGAGGACTCACCTCTCGCCTCCTAGCTGAGCACCTACCGCCTGAAGGAAAGGCATTCCCTCTTTCCACATCTCACGCTAAACTACATGAAAAACTCAGAAGAACGGGGAGTTTAAACATGGGAGTAGCGTGCGTGTCTGGAGCCGGAGACCCGTGCTGCGCCAGTGTGTGGGCCCCCAGATGGATCAGCCGACTCTAAACAGGGCCCCTCCTCCCCAGGTGGGACTCTGACCGAAGAGACGCTGTCAGCTGTCAAGGGCACCGCCCGGAACAGGATCCACTGCCAAATCCCAACCCTGTCCCCACCAGACAGGCAACCTTGACAGTCGCTCAGCCTTCCTATGCCTCGGTTTCGTCAGTAAAATGGGAGCGTGATGAGCGGCCACTCCCTGAAGTATAGGACAGCATCTGATGTCCAGGGCCACCAACCTTCACGCCAGCTGCTGCCACTCTCACGGCTGCTGACAGAGCAGGGTGGTTCTGCTGTAATGACTGTCACGAGCTTAAATGCGAGTTATCACTCACCAAACCAGGTCTATAAACCAAACGTGGCAAAATCCACTAAAACCCAGAACGTTACAGTCTCCCAAGGCGGCAGAAACAGAAGCCAAAATAAATAAATGGGACCTAATCAAATTACAAGCTTTTGCACAACAAAGGAGATGATAAAGAAAACAAAAACACAACCTACACAATGGGAGAAAAATATTTACAAATGATGCAACTGACAAGAGCCTGATTTCAAAAAAATACAAACAGCTCATACAACTCAACATCAAGAAAACAACCCAACCAAAAAACGGGCAGAGGGTCTAAGCAGAAGCTTCTGCAAAGAAAACATGTGCTGTGTGCTGTGCTCAGTCACTCAGATGTGTCCAACTCTTCTCGACGCCATGGACTGTAGCCCACCAGGTTGCTCTGTCCATGGGCTTCTCCAGGCAAGAATACTGGAGTGGGTTGCCATTTCCTTCTCCAGGCGATCTTCCTGACTCAGACCCAGGGATCAAACCTGCATCTCTTATGTCTCCTGCACTGGCACGCAGGTTCTTTACCATGAGCCCCACCTGGGAAGCCCATACAGAGCCTATAGAGCGAAGACACACAGACGGCCAACAGGCCCATGAAAAGATGCTCAGCATCTCTAATTATCGGAGAAACGCAGATCAAAGGCATGCGGTGCCACCTCACACCAGTCAGAATGGCCATCATCAAAAAGTTTACATATAATAAATGCTGGAGAGGGTGTGGAAAAAAGGGAGCCCTCCTACACTGTTGGTGGGAATGTGAACTGGTGCAGAAGTATGGAAAACAGTAAGGAGGAGGTTCCCCAAAAAACTAAAACTGGATTTATCATATGATCCAGCAATCCCACTACTGAGCAGATTATCTGGGGAAAGAAAAAAACCTCTTTATTCAAAAAGATATATGCACGTCAATGTTCATCACAACACTATTTACAATAGCTAAGACATGAAAGCAATCCAGATGTCCATCACAGATAAATGGATAAATCAGATGCGGTATGTATATGTATGGGAACACTACTCAACCATGAAAAAGAAGGAAATAATGGCATTTACAGCAACACGCACGGACCTGGAGATTGCCACACTAAGCAGAGGAAGCCAGAGGCAAGTGTCATGATCTCACCCACATGTGGAAGCTGAAATAGGACACAAATGGGCTTACTTACAAAACAGAAATAGACTCACAGACACAGGAAAAAGTACATATGGCTATCAACGGGGAAAAGGTGGGAAGGGATAAATCAGAAATTTGGAATTAGCAGACACAAACTTCTATATGTAAAATACACAAGGTCCTAGTGTATAGCACAGGGAACTCTGTATTCAGTATCTATTGTAATAAACCATAATGGACAAGAATATGAAAAAGAGCAAATACACATATGTGTGTAACTGGACCACTTTGCAGCACACCAGAAACTAACACGTTATAAAGCAACTATAATTCAATAAGCAATTTTAAAAATAACAAGACCATAAAGCCTGCCCAGCCTCTGCTCCTGCTGGGGACCTAGAAACTGGCAGATGAGCTGAGTTATACCACGGTTCCTATCGGTGCTTACAAGGAGGAGGAAGATCTCCAGCCTCTGGAGCCCACACATAACCTCTCAGAGTGATAAAAGGACACACTTCCTGCCCATAGCTGCACCTACTCCACACGGCATGTCACTGGGGGAGAAGTGAAAGGTTTCAGGCCTAAGAAGTGGCTTGCTGCAACAGCCAGGGCACCGGGACCCCCGGGTCACCTTCACCCCTCAGAGGAGCCTGCATGGGCCTGGGGCGCTGCTGCCGCCCTGATCACCCCCACAGGTCTGCCGTGGGCAGGGTGGGAAGATCGGCTGCAGGCCGAGGGAAGAGTAGGCCGTCTCTGGAGGGACGCCTGCCAACCCGTCAGCGGGAGACAGTGGCCGGACCTGGAGGCCGCCTGCAGGGCCAGGGGGGCCAGGGAGGGAAGGGCGGGTCATTGCCAAGCACTTCCAGCGACATAAGAAGCCTCCGTCCCCTAAACAGAGCCCCACCCAGGCTGCGCTGGGCCGCCCCTGAGCCAGGCAGAGAGCCGGCCTGCAGACCGGCCTGCGTTGGCCTGCAGACGTGGGGACCTGTCTGAAGGACCCCATGAGCCTGGGGTCAGCAGACGCACGTGCTTTGTGTCTCCTTCGCAAGCGCGACGCTCACTGGACACGACACGTGACTCTGGTCACTGAGACGCGAGCGTGGTTGACGCTGTGACTCCCAGCACCCTGTGCCTGGCCCTGTGGCTCTGTGCCCTGAATCCAGGAGCCCCGAGCACGCTCCACGCGGAAGAGGGTCCCAAGAGATTACTACTAACACGGCTCCCCGTCCAGCACCTGGGCAGTGAGAACATTGTTCCCCAGCTCACACGGGACAGCTAAAGTCAGAATCAGCTCCCTGTCGATAGCGTGGGGGGCACACGTTGCAGCGGTCTCCAGTCCTCCCGTGACCCCGTGGGCACTGGATGGGTGGGAGGGCAGCTTGCTCTGAGAAAGTGTCTGAACGTCTAGGTTACTTCAACCTAGCAAATTCACTATCATTTTCCAAGAGAGAACAGAACTCTGCAAGATGCTATCTGCCTGCAGGTTGTAGCGACGTAGGCTGTACACACGGTAAAGGGTCCCAGAGACAGGAGGGTGAACGGCGGGCTGGGCGGAAGCCCGTGAAGGCACAGCAGCACACAGCCCGCAGCCTGCGTGCGCAATGAGAGGCGTGGTTCCCGGACCCTGATCCGTCACCCTCTGGCTGTTTCACACGCACAGAGATGGCGAGAAAGACGCAAGCCCACCGCCCTCTGAAGGTGCGGGAGAGTGAGGATGAGTGTGGCTGTGCCCCCCAGTGGACCCTCAGGCTCGTCCCTCCCCTGCCCCAGGGTCAATGCTCAGCACGCAGCTGTGGTTCCAGCCTCCTTTCTTGGGCTCTGGACTATAATAACCGCTTATTACAGTCTCCCTCTACGCACAGTATCACAGCTTCTCTGTGAAGCAGCACTTCCCTGAGTACACAGCTTAGGGACCACACACCCACCCCTCCACAGGCAATCAGAACCCCGGGGACACTCACTTCACTGTAGCAGGCCGTCTGCGGGCACCCAGACCCCCGGGGACACTCACTTCACTGTAGCAGGCGGCCCGTGGGCACCCAGACCCCCGGGGACACTCACCCTCGCTGTAGCACGTGGCCAGCACACCTCTGTCTGCCGGGCTGGCACTGATGTGCCAGATCTCCCCCGCCTGATGCAGGAGCACATTTTTATTGATGATGTTGTTCTCGTCGTCAAAGTCTATGACGTGGATCTACAGACACAAGGAAAGAGACGGTCAGAAGCTCAGACACTCCCCACTCGCCCTCACAGAGCACAGCGACTGCCAGGAGAACCGCGCACCCTAGACACTGCGGCCAGTTCCGCTCTGCGCTAGCAGCGCTTCCTTCTACACACGCATCTGACTCTATGCCTCTCAAGAGACAAGTGTGGAATCCCTGCCCAGTATGAAGCCTGCGAACGCAGAACCCTGCCCTCGCCAGGCCCAGTCCTCCAGAGGAGACGCGGAAGGCTCCATGCCCCGCCCCGCATGAGGCACAGTCAGGCCACGGCCGGAGCAGGGCCAGAGCCTCCAGGAAGGGGCCGCCGGCCGCGACCGTCCCAGGCCTGCGGCTCGGCTGAGCGGGTCAGGGCGCCGCTGCCTGCCGAGGAGCAGGCTGAGCCCCGACCGGGCCCCTCCGCAGTGGACACGACTCATGTTGGAAGCACTGAGGATGGAAGGGGTGAGAGAGTGCTGCACGTCAGGTCAGCACCGCTTAACACGCTCCCTAAAAACAAGGCCGACAGCCATCGACACCTCTGATCACGCAGCAGTGGCAACAGCGTCGTGTTTCAGCCACTAAATGGAAAGGTAAGCGTGCTAGTGCCACACTCTCCCGGATAAGTGCTAGAGGAACGAAAATGATGCTCACATCCACTCTCAGCGATACTGGGGAAGTAAAATTTACAGTTTTTACATCAGTTTATACTGATAACCGTGGATCTGCACAAAGGCCTACACCCAGCCAGGAGCGCAGGCTGTGGCACCGACGTCGTGATGACGCAGAAGCCACACACGTGCCCGGCAACAGGGAGCTGTTCAGGTGGACCGCCTGCAACGCCACACCGTGAAGCCAGCCGCTCTTCTCTGAACACCATTCAGTGCCAGGAAAAGGGTCCATAACAGACACAAGAAGAAAAGGGAAGGTCTCTCAGTCGTGTCTGACTCTGCAACCCCACAGACTATACAGTCCACGGGATTCTCCAGGCTAGAATACTGGAGAGAAGCCTGTCCCTTCTCCAGGGAATCTTCCCAACCCAGGGATCGAACTCAGGTCTCCCTCATTGCAGGCGGATTCCTTACCAGCTGAGCCAGCAGGGAAGCCCAGGAACACTGGAGAGGGCAGCCTATCCCTTCTCCAGGGGCCAAAAGGAAAAAAGAACCAGTAAAAGAGCCGCACAAACGCTCCAGGTGCTTTTTGCTAAAAAGTAAGCACGTTCCAGTGAGAGAATCAGAAAGTGACTGGTTACCTTTCGGTGATGAAATTATAGAGGCTTTTCCTTTACTTCTTTGTGCTCTGGCTTTATTTTTAAATTTTTTTCAAGCACTGTTTTGCAGTCAGAACAAACACTAAAATGCTATTTTAAAACACGTTTCCATGACACCCGAAGCACCTCCCCCTGCAGGCCCAGGGCCTCTGGCTGTGTCCTTGGCTGCTTCCCTTGTATCACTTCTCACACGGAATCGCTCGCCTGTCCCTCGAGGGCCGGCCTGGGCAGAACTCAAAGCCCACCACTGCCCCCTACAGCCTGTTCGACCCGAGCTGCGGTGTCCGGTGTCCCCGAGAGAGCGCGACGGTGCGGGGACCACGCCGCCCGGCAGAGGCCACCCTTCTCCGGGGCAGTGTGGAGATTAAACACCAGCAACACAGTTTTTAATCTTTGAACCTGTTTTCAGTCAGTTTCTCCAGCACTCAGCCCAGTGTAGTTTTCACAGTGGGTTTGGGAACACTCCAGGTGGAGAGCTTCTATATAAAGTTTAGAACAGTCACGTGGGAACAGAGACTAAGCGGCAACGCAAAACCAGCAACAATCTCTGCGCTGTAAGAGTGAGCAAGAAGCTTCCTTCTAAGTTTCCTCCTTGTCAGAAAATCCGTGAGCGCTGAGAAAAGGGTGCGCTTAGCTGCACTCCTCGGCCGGGAGCACCACCAGGAGCCCTGCGTGGGGAGCACAGGAGCGCCGGTTTCCGGGTCCTCCTTTGCGGCCGTGGACCCGGGGCCGCGCACACCTTCCCCCGCACACGGCGGCTCCCGGCTGGGGAGCCGTCCTTCTAGCCCGACCTCTTCCCGCACTTCCCGCTGCCGCGCGTCCCCGCCCCGCCCGGGGCAGGCTCCTCTTCTGCGGGGCGTCCAGCCAGGCTCGCCCGTGGGTCTTCCTGCGCTGGGAACCGTCAGCCTCCGCCCTCCACGGCGCGGCTCGGAGGAGTCCACCACCCCCAGGCCCACCTCTCCTAATCTGACACTCTAGTAACGTGCCCTTAAGCTTCCGAGTCTAGGTTCTTGCACACATCTCGCCCACAGCAGGCTCACGCACTGGGCCACGGGACACGTCCCCCGTCAGGCACGCTCAGGCAGGGCAGGGGGCGTCAGCACCGCAGACAAGCAGGGGTCACAGGAACGGCGCCTGATACGCCGCAGGCACTTGAGCTGTCTGTACCACGCTGGTTCCTCTAATCCTAAAGAGCTCGATGGGGACGGGATGATCTACCATTACTAGCCACGGTTACAGGGGAAGAAACCGGGGCTGACAGAGCTGGAGCAGTGAGGCTCATTCCAGAGCACGCACCGTGGACCCCCCGTGGTCGGGGCACAGGGGCTGCCCACCCGCCACAGCGCTGGGCTCTGCACCACAGCAGGTCAGCAGAGGACCAGGCAGCTCCGCATCCCAGGAGAGGCTGTGACCAGCTGCCTACGCCCAGGGCACCACCACTTACGCCACTCCGCCACGTGCACGCACATCGCCTTGCGCAGTTGCAGGCCAGTTACAGAAACAAGTTACGTCGTGGAGAAAACACGCTTACGGTGAGGGCAAAAGACGACGGGTATGAGGAAGACAGAGTAACTCCTGTTGGCTCCGAGGGGGAAGCACGTGTGCTCGGCTGGGGTGCAAGTGTTACTTGAGGCCTTCACGCCCCTGCTGAGCTTCTGAAATGCTTTTAATTGCTTAGAATGAGTGCAAGGGCTTCCCTGGAGGCTCAGCTGCTGAAGAATCCGACTGCAGTGTGGGAGACCTGGGTTCGATCCTTGGGTTGCGAAGATGGGCTGGAGAAGGGAACGGCTACGCACTCCAGTATTTTGGCCTGGAGAATTCCATGGACTGTATAGTCCATCGGGTCGCAAAGAGTCAGATATGACTGAGCGACTTTTACTTTCAATGAAGCTCAAACTCATATTTTGAGTTACCATTATTAAAATTTTAATGTTGGACTTAGGCCGTACAGGGCTAAGGGCGTAGATAACACTCCATAAGGGTTTAGGAGCCAGGGTTTTCAAACTTACTAGGGAGCCTGTCAAGGTGCTCTTACTCGAGGCCCCTCGAGTTCTCTCAGAATCGGGGCTCAGAGAAAGCGTCCCCTGTCCTGAAAGTGAGCACGTGACCCCAGGCCGACGCACCCTGTCCATTCCATCTCTCATGGAACTCAGTAAACTCGAAACTTCAGAGGCAAAAAAAATGTGGCAAAACTGGAAACCAAAAAGCGAAAGCTCCCCCCAGGAAAAGTAAAGCATGGGCATCTTCTCGTGGGAAGCCCTCCCTGCACCAACCACGGCCCTCCGTGGGGCCGCAGGGCAAGAAGCGACGGCTCAGCAGCCCCCAGCAGATGCCACGGCCTCCCCACTGGCACGCCCTGCCTCTCGTCCGGATCCAAAGCCAGCCGCACAGCCTGCAGCTCGGGAAGGCAACACCTCAGGCAGGCAGGCTGGTGCTACGGTGACTCCAGGCACTGTGCCTGCGGCTCCTCGTGGCTGCCAGCTGAAGGTCTGGGGCCACCCAGCCCCAGCGGAGCCACTGGGGGCCCTTCGGCAGTGGCGCCTGCTGACTTCATGTCTCTGTCACTTTCTGGGGATTCTCACAACATCTCAACCCTCCCACCAGCCAGGAGATCACCCTTACGAGGCTCCATCCTCACGGCCCCAGGGCCTTCCAGAGGGGCCTCTCCTGCTGCTGTCACATCAAGGTTGGCTCCCACATGTGGGTTTTGGGGGGAGGGGGGGGCGGAACACAACATTCAGCCCACAGCAAGGGGACATGTGGTCAAGGGCCAGGGAGAAGCTGGGGCACGAGCAGGTCAGTGGGACAATCGGCCAGCTCACTTCTCGTGACCACACGTACACCTATAAGCCAGAAACACACACAGCAGAACTGCTTCAAAAAGAACACACAGGACGCGATCAGTACAGTGAGACCAGAGCCCTCAGACCACGAAGAGGGGAGCGATTCCTGAGAGTGAGATGGGAGGACGGGGTGGGCTGGGGGCAGGTGCACGTGGGGTAGGTTTGAGGTGCAGACCTGAAAGGGCTTCATGGAGAACCCACAGCAGTCAGCCTGGCTGCTCCTCAATGGGACAAGCAATGTGCAGGCGGCCTCTGCAGGGAAAGCCCGGTGCAGAAGCAAATAAACCCCCATGCTGCAAAAGCCCCACTCCCAACCAGAGGAGCACCTCCCCCCGGGAGAAGGGGAGCCCACAACAGAGGGGGCTCCAGGACGGCCTGACTGGCTCTGACTGCAGGCAGGGCCCTGGGCCACAGAAAAAGCACAGAGGAAAAACCAGCTCATCAGACACAGAGAGGCCAGCATCTGTGCCAGCTCCTGAAATTTTCAGGAAAAAGAGCTAAGCTGAATTAAGAGCGTGGCCTCCGGCGCCGGGCACTCCCCCGGGAATCGACAGTGGCGGGGAGGCGCTGACAGCCTGAGGCGAAGCCCGGGGCCAGAGACCCTCCAGCAGCCCCCTTCCCAGCAAGGGCCCCGCCTGGGCAGGGGCGGGGGGCTTCCAGGCGGGCTGGGGGCCACTGTCACTGTCACAGCTGCAGGGCAGGGGGCCTGGCCCTGGGGCCGCCCGGAAAGCAAACCTCAGCAGCCCAGCATCACAGTCCCGGCAAGCGCAGGGGGCGGGGGAGACGGAGTGCTTAGTGGCCACCTCGCCACAGCCCAGCTGGGCCCCTGGGAGGAACCACGCGGCTACTCAGTGCCAAGTCTTCTGTTTGGAGATAGGGCCAGGGCACCTGCCCACCCCACACACCCCCAGGCCCTGTCCAGACCCCGTTCCCCCAGCATCCCCAGCCAGGACTGGGTGTCGCCGCCTTTGCCTCTCATCAGCTTGAGGCTGCAGGCGGCTGCGAGCGCTCCCAGGAGGGGGATGCACACGGCACTCACACAGGGATACGCGCGACTCGCTGGGTGGAGAGGACACAGAGGGAGGCCCCCGGACGGCCTCGCTGTGGGAAGCAGGGCAGCACAGGGAAGGGGACAGGGACATTTGGGAAGGAGGGCTCAACATCTTAAAACGCACGTGGCCCGAGCCCTGGTTGGCAAACTGACACGCGGCCAGAAAAAAACAAATAAAAGCTGATGTTCTACCGGAAAGGTCAATGGTGCAGGCCCGAAACTGAGTGAAGCTGAAAAGCAAGCAGGTGGGGGGAAGGCAGCTGGTCGGCTCTGTGCCCGAGCCTCAATGCTCCCACCACACGCTGCACTGGTCCTCCCAGAGGAGGCACGCGCCTCCCTACTGGCACCGGGCGCCTTCCTCCCCTCAGCCCCCCAGCGGCTCCCCAGGCTACACGGGGCTACTTTCCTCTTGCCTCTGGGACAGCCACGGCTAACTCATTTTATAAGTAAATCAGTCCCATCTGACATCTTCCCGGAGAAAAGCAACACAAACACACACTCAGAAAACCAGAAATTATAAGGAAACAGCTCACATCATACTCACATTCCCTGAAGATAACCATGGCTCAGGGTGTGGGCCCTTTTGACCTATTTCTAGTCTTTATTCTAGGCAGAGATGCAGTTTTGTACTTTATATGCCTTTTTTATATAAAGGTATAGTTGACAGAGGGTCTGTAGCATCTGTGATGCTTCTGAGGAGACTCAGCTTTCGTAAGCCTCAGCTTTCGTGCATGCGGTGAGTGAACACCGTTCTGAAAAGAAGGAGGTTCAGCCAGGGTAACCACGTGGCTCTCCCATCACAACTGGGACGTCCTACTTTGCAGTCTAACCTTTGCACAGTATGACTGCCTCCCATTTTCTCCCCACCCTCTGTACCGTCCCAGTAATGCTCCTTGTAGGTAAAGCTTTTTCCATGTTCTCGGTGTATGGAATACAGGCTAAATACTGCGAGCGTTTATGTGCGAAGCTCTAGATGGGTATCGCCAAATGACCTCCCAGTGACCAGACCAACACGAAGTCGTGCGGCCGCACAGGAGTGGGTTCACCACGCCCATCCGCACCAGACAGTCCCGCAAGGCGATTGACACCACGCCCGGGGGCGGGGCAACGGAGGCGGGCTGTGCCACGGGCACGGCCTCGCCTGCGCTCCACCCGGGGCTGAGGCGGGTGAGTCTCCGCAACATCCTCACACCTGCGTCCATGGCTCCACCGCCACTGGAGGACGAGGAAGATGGGGTTGGTCCATTCGTTCAAGGCCAGACAGTCTGGCTGAAGCCAAGCTGAAAAACCAACCTAGAGAACCCAATATTCTTCCTATCCTAGAGACACGGGCCATAGCCTGTCTCTCTCCCTGGATCGACCAGCAGTGATGGCCTAGACTCCACGTTGAGACAGGATTATGGCCTCGTCCAGCCTCAGCTAGAAAGTGCCGTGAGCCATCAAACTGGTCTTCCATAGGCCGGGGTCAAAGGGGTGACACCAACCACGTACCCTGGTGCCCTCGACCACGTGCACGTGACCCCAATGCACCCACAAAGTGCTACACTAGGGCTGTGACGCTGCACAGAGTAAGTTTAAATTCTCTCATCCAGTCATTACGTACAGTTGGCTATGTAAATCCCAGTGAAAGCTCTGTTCTGTTTGCGTGGCAGTAATTCTCATGTGTGCTGCTTGAAAAATCAAGAACAAAATGGCTATAAAACTAAGAACAGGCTTGGTAATTAACATGTAGCCATTTGTCAGAAATACTTACCTGATTATCATACTTGAGAGACTGCGTCCCAACCAAAAACCGAATGGCGTCTGTCTCCGCGGTCTGAGGCGTGAGGGCCCGCGCCTGCAGGGGGAAGGAGAGGGCACATGTGGATGGAGGTGGATGGACAAACCACGCAGGCAGCTGCCTCCTCCACCGCTGCTGGGGGAGCCCCTGGGGCAGAGGGTCCACCAGGCAGCTTAGAAACGTGCAGGAGAAGCCTTCGACTCTTGTACGATCTGTGACCCAACTGCGCTTCTGAAGGATCTGGAAACAACTGTAATTGGACACAAAAATTAAACAGTAAAGATATAAATGTTTTTAACAAAATTATTTAAGTCATCGACTGGTTGAACAAACTATTCTTCAGTAACAGAGCAGAAGATGGCTCCCACTGAGGGCAAAGCAGGGGGTTTGAGGCAAGTCTCCTGCAGAGCCAACTGGAAAAACTCAATCCAAAACCCTGAGCTTGTTTCAAGGCTTCAGGAAGCTGCCCCAGGCGTGAACCGCGAGGCCCAGCAGAGGAGGAAGCTGGGGGCGAGGCTGACCGCCTGCCCACGCTCGCCCGGGCTAAAGGCTTCGCGCCTCCCTCCTCGGACTTCCGGAAGCCCTGTAAGGGCAGGAAGGGCGCGAAGAGTCCACAATCCTAAAGCGCCCGCGGTGGGGAAGGTCGGCGCTGAGAGAAGATGCTGAGGGAGACGCTGGCGGCCACGCCCCAAGCACCGCGGGACCCTGGGGAACCGCCGGCGGGGCAGCCAGAACAGGGGTCCCCGCACGCCCGGGCGCCAGCTAGAGCAGGGCGGGGACCTCCTGGCATCTCAGGAGGCGGCCGGAGCTCCGTGGGGGCAGAGCAGGGGCTGCCCTGGGGGGCCCCAGGGGAAACGAGCGCTGCAAAACCCGGAGCCGCGAGCACGGGCCGGCCTGGGCCAGGTTGGGCTGCCTCCGCCTGCAGAGCCCACAGCGGGGGGACTGGGCACCGGAGCTCCGCAAGGAGGACCAGAGGGAGACAAGGGCAAAGGCTTAAGGAGGCGCAGACGCCAGGCGGACGGGCCACGGCAGGGCCAGAACGCACGATCAGACACAGGGGCACTCACAAAACTGGAGAGCAGTCACCTCCTCAGACGGGAAGGAGAGGCTCGGCAAGGCCCCCCAGACAACTGAGCCCGAGCCGGCATGGCGAGGGACCGCGAACCAGACCCCGTGCCAGCAAGGACAGAAACCCTGAATGAGGAGCTCACGCAGCCTCCGAAGACGCAGCAGGTCTATGAAATGGACTGTAAGACCGCTGCCCTGAGCTTCAGTTCATCAGGTTAGAAGGCAGCAAGCCTCCCTGTGCGTTCGTTTGGAAGCAGCAGATCCACTGACGGATTGATGACAATTCCTGCTAAGTCCTAAAATATCAGCCCACAAAACGGGGGCGAGGGCGCCTGACCACGGCCCTCTTGGGCAGTTGCTCTTCACTGTGGTGACAGAAACAGAGGAACTTAGGCACCGGCTCAAACACACGCAGGACAAGGGAGGGGAAACTCCGGGGAAAGAAACCTGGCGCCGTGAGCACCACCCGTGAGCAAGGCATTAACTGGAGAAGCCAAGACACACACAAGAAGGTACTGGGCCTCAACTCACTGTCCCCAAGCAAAAATCCTGAAATGCTGGCTGAACATGGCAGAGACTGACTTGAATCAGCAGTCAACAAAACATTCTGCAGTTAGAAAAATGAGAAACCTGAGTAACGATTGGGCAAAAGATCGTGATTAACTGTTGGGAGTCTGATGGGAGACAGGAGAGCAGGGGAAAAGCCAAAAATCCTCAGGCGCCACGGCGTCCAGTCACCAGGCTACGCCTGGGAGGTAAGAGCAGGCAGGTCAAGACTAGAAGAAACACCTTCGGAAACGCTGAGAGGGGTTATTCTCACCACATAAGATGGAAAGGGAAAGTTTAGGGTCTGCTGATTTTAACCAGACTTTCAGTAACTGATTTAAATGCCTCGAAAGCACTGCTTGCTTAAATTTTTTTAAACACACAAAAAAGAACGAAAACCATGAAGACAAGTCAAAGGGCTGCAGAAAGGCAAGTGTGCTCGGCAGCCTCATCTCAGCGGCCGCTCGGCACTGCTCTTCTGCCCCTTATCGGCACAGCGGTGCCTCATCTTACCCTCCAGACCTCGTAACCTTCAGCCAGCGGTCAACATCTTGCTGCATCGTCCTGCTGATTGCACCAATTGTCTCTCTGTCCACACTGCTTGCTGAACAGGGCAGGCAGGCGCACGCGGGGACGCTGGGAGAATCCTCGAGGGGCCGTGGGAGCTCAGACACCGGGGCTCCAGCCGCAACAGCGGACACGCTGCGTTCCCTCCTCTCGGGGCTGACCCGGCAGACACAGACGGAACGCAGCTTCAGGGGTTTTCAGCGGAGCTCATATACGCTTAGACAGCCATGGCCGTGGCCGAAGGGGTGCACGGCGACGGGCACACACAGCGCTGTGAGTGATCCCAGCTGTGACAGAACCACACGGACAGATCGCGGGGCGAGAGCGAGAGGCTGTGGGCCAAGAGGGTCTGGCCACCGCTCTCTTGGACAGTGTGCCCCTTCCCACATTCTACCCACTCAGGGTCTCGCCTCAAAATCTGCACACAGTCCATTTTCATGATACTTCCTTGGTGAGTAACGCTGACCCTTGAAGGGACATTCTGCAACAGCAGTAAATGCTACAGCGAACAGTCACGTCCCCAGTGCGCTGCAGACTCGACGCCAGCTGCCAGCTCAACCCGTGTTGCAGTCCCTGCCCTCACGGGGCTAGGAGAGCCACCCAGCACACGTGGAGTGACTTCATCTCCATGGCCGAGTCCAGTCCACCGGCTGTCCTTGTGAGATGGCAGGAAAGCCTCCACGGGTTTTATTGCTGCCGCCTCTACTGCTAAGTCACTTCAGTTGTGTCCAACTCTGTGCAACCCCACTAACACACGCAGGACAAGGGAGGGGAAACTCCGGGGAAAGAAACCTGGCGCCGTGAGCACCACCCGTGAGCAAGGCATTAACTGGAGAAGCCAAGACACACACAAGAAGGTACTGGGCCTCAACTCACTGTCCCCAAGCAAAAATCCTGAAATGCTGGCTGAACATGGCAGAGACTGACTTGAATCAGCAGTCAACAAAACATTCTGCAGTTAGAAAAATGAGAAACCTGAGTAACGATTGGGCAAAAGATCGTGATTAACTGTTGGGAGTCTGATGGGAGACAGGAGAGCAGGGGAAAAGCCAAAAATCCTCAGGCGCCACGGCGTCCAGTCACCAGGCTACGCCTGGGAGGTAAGAGCAGGCAGGTCAAGACTAGAAGAAACACCTTCGGAAACGCTGAGAGGGGTTATTCTCACCACATAAGATGGAAAGGGAAAGTTTAGGGTCTGCTGATTTTAACCAGACTTTCAGTAACTGATTTAAATGCCTCGAAAGCACTGCTTGCTTAAATTTTTTTAAACACACAAAAAAGAACGAAAACCATGAAGACAAGTCAAAGGGCTGCAGAAAGGCAAGTGTGCTCGGCAGCCTCATCTCAGCGGCCGCTCGGCACTGCTCTTCTGCCCCTTATCGGCACAGCGGTGCCTCATCTTACCCTCCAGACCTCGTAACCTTCAGCCAGCGGTCAACATCTTGCTGCATCGTCCTGCTGATTGCACCAATTGTCTCTCTGTCCACACTGCTTGCTGAACAGGGCAGGCAGGCGCACGCGGGGACGCTGGGAGAATCCTCGAGGGGCCGTGGGAGCTCAGACACCGGGGCTCCAGCCGCAACAGCGGACACGCTGCGTTCCCTCCTCTCGGGGCTGACCCGGCAGACACAGACGGAACGCAGCTTCAGGGGTTTTCAGCGGAGCTCATATACGCTTAGACAGCCATGGCCGTGGCCGAAGGGGTGCACGGCGACGGGCACACACAGCGCTGTGAGTGATCCCAGCTGTGACAGAACCACACGGACAGATCGCGGGGCGAGAGCGAGAGGCTGTGGGCCAAGAGGGTCTGGCCACCGCTCTCTTGGACAGTGTGCCCCTTCCCACATTCTACCCACTCAGGGTCTCGCCTCAAAATCTGCACACAGTCCATTTTCATGATACTTCCTTGGTGAGTAACGCTGACCCTTGAAGGGACATTCTGCAACAGCAGTAAATGCTACAGCGAACAGTCACGTCCCCAGTGCGCTGCAGACTCGACGCCAGCTGCCAGCTCAACCCGTGTTGCAGTCCCTGCCCTCACGGGGCTAGGAGAGCCACCCAGCACACGTGGAGTGACTTCATCTCCATGGCCGAGTCCAGTCCACCGGCTGTCCTTGTGAGATGGCAGGAAAGCCTCCACGGGTTTTATTGCTGCCGCCTCTACTGCTAAGTCACTTCAGTTGTGTCCAACTCTGTGCAACCCCACAGACGGCAGCCCACCAGGCTCCGCTGTCCCTGGGATTCTCCAGGCAAGAACGCTGGAGTGGGTTGCCATTTCCTTCTCCAGTGCATGAAAGTGAAAAGTGAAAGTGAAGTCGCTCAGTTGTGTCTGACTCTTCGCGACCCCGTGGACTGCAGCCCACCAGGCTCCTCCATCCATGGGATTTTCCAGGCAAGAGTACTGGAGTGGGGTGCCATTGCCTTCTCAGACAGGTTTTGTTAAAGACCTTCAAACACCCCACAGGTGCTGGGCCCTCCCCCTCAAAGAGGGAATCTTGTGGCATTCACAGCCCACACACGATTCCAAATGCTTTCAAACTGTCCTAAATCTGCTAGAGAATTCAGAGGTTAGTAGCACAGCACAGCACACAGCCTGGATAGCAGCACACTGTCCTAAACCTGCATCACAGACACGGCTCGCACAGTGTGCCTCCACACAGGGAGGGATCCAGTTTCCAAAGGCACTGATGTACAAGGTACAGGATATAGCCTGTACCGTGTACCTCTGCACAGGGAGCCATCCAATTTAAGGGCCAGCCTGTGAAAGGCATCAGAAGGTCGGTCCACGGACGCCATGTTGTCTTCTGCTTGGCCTGCCTGTATCTTTTGCTGTGGCCCTTCCCAAACCAAGTGCCTGCCGCTCTGGCCTCAGCTGTCCCCGTCACTCCAGGAGCAGAGCAGCGGCCCGTTTCAGTCTGATCTCTGCCAGCTCCCGCTGCCAGCACATCAGCCCAGACGGGCATCCCCTCTGCCTGCTGCCATCCCTAGACGTCCCCAAGCTGCCACCCATGGCGGGAGCGCTTAGGAGCCGGAAGAGGTGGATGGGCGCTGTTCAGAACACGTCCCGCGTGCTGCTGCGAGATGCCCGCCCTCTTCCAGAGGTTCCTGTGCCTGCCGGGCCAGAGCAGGAGCCGAGGGCGCTGCTCTCCCCAGCATCAGCCAGGCCCTCCTTGTACTGTCTGCGTTCACCTGCCCTCCGGAGCGTCCCCTCTGGCTGTCTACAGGCCCAGGGGCCCCTCGGGCTCGGCAGGCGCGGGCTCGGCAGGCCTGACCCAGCTCTGAACTCTCCACTGTGGCTGCACTTCCTCCTTCTCTCCGCTGGGGCGGGTCCTGCGTCTGGCTCTTCATCCTGCTGCGTCCGTCAGCGGTCCCACTGCTCCTCGCTGTGCACACCGTTCGCAGAACCCAGGGCAGGCACAGCGCCAGCGGGGAGCCTGCAGGAAAACTCAAGGAGCTCTAAGAACTGCCGACGTGCTGATTCTCTGCTGATTTGCACAGCAGCCGCAGCAGCAGAAACACCACGTTCCCTCGGGGCTGACCCAGCGGACGCGGTCATCAGGCAGCCTCAAGGGCTCATGCGAGCTTACAGGACAGGTATGGGGGTGGCCAGGTGGGGACGCTGAGAGGCACAGAGCTGTAGGCTATCTCTACTGTTACAGAACCGCGCACTACAAAGTGTGGGCGAGAGGCCTGAGCACCACCACCCTGGCCGCCTTGCTCTTTCCCGACATGCAGTAATCGCTCTTCAGATTCAAGAAAGCCGGGGCCCAAAGAGCTGTGTAAAGAAGCGTGACAATCAGCTCCTTCTTTTAAGATAAGAAAAGATATTCAGATAAGACACTTGAGGCCCAAGGCAAGAATTCACTCCACTAATTTGTCCAAAATCCCGAGAAACAACATTTGTGTTGCCTCAAACATCCAAAACTGAAGATCAAAACCTCTAGGCTATCTGGGGGATTAAAGAGATGGAAAAGTCATTAAGCAGCATTGGAAGATGATGCATGCTTTCGGAGCACAAGGTCAGGGAAGCGCCTCTCATCCACAGGCGCCCTCTGGACGCACCCACGTGTGCACCTCTGGAATGGCCATCTCGGCCAGAATCCCTATCACTCACTAGTTAAGAGGACTCCAACCACAGGAAAAATAACATCTAACGATATGACTGATGTCAGAATTAAACAAAATATATGTACAATATTAAGCAGACAGCCCAAGACACAGCTCTGTTCTCAACTGGTCGCTAAGGCACCAGTCTTGAGTGACAGAGCACGTGTGTGAAAGTCGCTCCGTCGAGTCCAACTCTTTCGACCCCATAGACTATACAGTCCGTGGAATTCTCCAGGCCAGAATTCTGGAATGGGTAGCCCTTCCCTTCTCCAGGGATCTTCCTAACCCAGGGATCGAACCCAGCTCTCCAGCATTGCAGGTGGATTTTTTACCAGCTGAGCCAAAGGGAAGCCCTGTGTGAGAGAGACAGCTGTCAAGCTCGACAGTTCCTGACTCACAGGGCACTGAGACACCGCCTTGTGTAGAATTCACCTGTAAGAATTCTGTTTCATTATAGTAATCAGAATAACATTTACTGAATGCTAAATTCACTAGACTTGAAGAGGTCAGTTTTCATTCCAATCCCAAAGAAGGGCAATGCCAAAGAATGCTCAAACTACTGCACAGTTGCACTCATCTCACACGCTAGCAAAGTGATGCTCAAAATTCTCCAAGCTAGGCTTCAACACTTTATGAACCATGAACTTCCTGATGTTCAAGCGGGATTTAGAAAAGGCAGAGGAGCCAGAGATCAAATTGCCAACATCTGCTGGATCATAGAAAAAGCAAGACAACTACAGAAAAACTTCTGCTTGATTAACTACGCCAAAGCCTCTGACTGTGTGAATCACAAAACTGTGGGAAATTCTTCAAGAGATGGGAATACCAGACCACCTTACCCACCTCCTGAGAAATCTGTATGAAGGTCAAGAAGCAACGGTTCAAAACAGACGAGGAAAAACGAACTGGTTCCAAATAAGGAAAGGAATATGTCAAGCCGGTATATTGGCACCCTGTTTATTTAACTTATTTGCAGAGTACATCTAGAGAAACTCTGGGCTGGAGGAAGCACAAGCTGGAATCAAGATTGGATAAAGCTGGAAACAAGATTGCCAGGAGAAATATCAATAACCTTAGATATGCAGATGACATCACCCTTATGGCAGAAAGTGAAGAGGAACTAAAGAGCCTCTTGATGAAAGTGAAATAGGAGAATGAAAAAGTTGGCTTAAAACTCAGCATTCAGAAAACTAAGATCATGGCATCTGATCCCATCACTTCATGGGAAATAGATGGGGAAACAGTGGAAACAGTGGCTGACTTTATTTTGGGGGTTCCAAAATCACTGCAGGTGGTGACTGCAGCCATGAAATTAAAAGACGCTTACTCCTTGGAAGGAAAGTTATGACCAACCTAGACAGCATATTAAAAAGCAGAGACATTACTTAAGTCAACAAAGGTTTGTCTAGTCAAGGCTATGGTTTTTCCTGTGGTCATGTATGGATATGAGAGTTGGACTATAAAGCAAGCTGAGTGCTGAAGAATTGATGCTTTTGAACTGTGGTGTTTGTTGGAGAAGACTCTTAAGAGTCCCATGGACTGCAAGGAAATTCAACCAGTCCATCCTAAAGGAGATCAGTCCTGGATGTTCATTGGAAAGACTGATGTTGAAGCTGAAATTCCAATACTTTGGCCACCTGATGCAAAGAGCTGACTCACTTGAAAAGACCCTGCTGCTGGGTAAAATTGAGGGAAAGAGGAGAAGGGGTCGACAGAGGATGAGATGGTTGGATAGCATCACCACCTCAATGGACACGGGTTTGGGTGGACTCCAGGAGTTGGTGATGGAATCTCTTATGATTATACAGTGGAAGTGAGAAATAGATTTAAGGGACTAGATCTGATAGATAGAGTGCCTGAAGAACTATGGAATGAGGTTTGTGACATTGTACAGGAGACAGGGATCAAGACCATCCCCATGGAAAAGAAATGCAAAAAAGCAAAATGGCTGTCTGGGGAGGCCTTACAAATAGCTGTGAAAAGAAGAGAGGTGAAAAGCCAAGGAGAAAAGGAAAGATATAAGCATCTGAATGCAGAGTTCCAGAGAAAAGCAAGAAGAGATAAGAAAGCTTTCTTCAGCGATCACTGCAAAGAAACAGAAGAGAACAACAGAACGGGAAAGACTAGAGATCTCTTCAAGAAAATTAGAGATACCAAGGGAACATTTCATGCAAAGATGGGCTCGATAAAGGACAGAAATGGTATGGACCTAACAGAAGCAGAAGATATTAAGAAGAGGTAGCAAGAATACACAGAAGAACTGTACAAAAAAGATCTTTACGACCCAGATAATCATGATGATGTGATCACTCATCTAGAGCCAGACATCTTGGAATGTGAAATCAAGTGGGCCTCAGAAAGCATCACTATGAACAAAGCTAGTGGAGGTGATGGAATTCCAGTGGAGCTGTTTCAAATCCTAAAAGATGCTGTGAAAGTGCTGCACTCAATATGCCAGCAAATTTGGAAAACTCAGCAGTGGCCACAGGACTGGAAAAGGTCAGTTTTCATT
>SJYG01000600.1:569988-591220 GCA_006410535.1 Litocranius walleri | reverse complement strand
AAAAGACTCTGATGCTGGGAGGGATTGGGGGCAGGAGGAGAAGGGGACGACGGAGGATGAGATGGCTGGATGGCATCACTGACTCGATGGATGTGAGTAGTCTGAGTGAATTCTGGGAGTTGGTGATGTACATACAGGGATGCCTGATGTGCTGCAATTCATGGGGTCACAAAGAGTCAGACACGACTGAGCGACTGAACTGAACTGAACTGATGCCCATCGAGTCAGTGATGCCATCCAACCATCTCATCCTCTGTCGTCCCCTTCCCACCAAGACACATGGCTCTGTTTCCCTGGGTTATTGAGAAGTGACTCACTGTGCAAAGCCCCAGAAGAAGCTTTCTTACAATCACGATGCGTGACCCATGAGTCTCTGTTCCAGGACTCCCAATATCGACCGCCTGGCCAGGGGGGGCGTGAAGCTCACACAACACCTGGCAGCGTCGCCCCTCTGCACGCCCAGCAGGGCGGCCTTCATGACCGGCCGGTACCCTGTCCGCTCAGGTAACGCCCCCGCCCCGCCCCGCCCCGCCCGCCCCCCCGAGCTCCCGCCCCCCACGGCCGGAACCGGAACCGCGCCGGCCTTCGGCCTCTGCACCGGGCATGCGCGGGAGCAGGCGCGCGCAGGCGCAGACGCTGCGGGAGGCGCCGCGTCCGGTCCCGGCTTCCCGGCTTCCTCCAGCTTCTCCCGGGCCCAGGCCACAGCCGCAGGTGACCCCCCCAACCCAGGGGGCGAGGGCGCGGGTGAGTGCAGGTCCCGGGCTGTGGAGAGGGGGTCATGGCGTCTCAAGCTTCAGCCCCTGGGGCGGGAGGGTCTCTCCCCCAGGTCTCCCCTCCCCCTTGGTCTCTCCTCCCGGGGGTCTCTCCTCCGCAGAGGTCTCTCCGGGGGTGTCTCCTCCCAGAGGGTCTCTCCCCCAGGTCTCCGCTCCCCCTTGGTCTCTCCTCCTTGAGGGTCTCTCCCCCAGGTCTCCGCTCCCCCTTGGTCTCTCCTCCTTGGGGGTCTCTCCCCCAGGTCTCCGCTCCCCCTTGGTCTCTCCTCCTTGGGGGTCTCTCCCCCAGGTCTCCGCTCCCCCTTGGTCTCTCCTCCTTGGGGGTCTCTCCCCCAGGTCTCCGCTCCCGAGGGTCTCTCCTCCCAGAGGGTCTCTCCCCCCAGGTCTCCGCTGCTCCTTGGTATCTCCTGCCTTGGGTCTCTCCTCCCCGGGACTCGTCTCTGTCCCGCCTCCCTCGAGACCCAGGATGGCCCTGAGGGTCCGCAGCGCGAGCCTTGGATGCCTGCGCTTCGCAGGGGCGGCCGTTGGCTCCACACCCCTGGAGCGGCCCCCACACTGGGCCCCGAAAGCTCGGAAGGGTCTGCGTCCCGGGGCCCGGCTGTAGCACTCAGTGACTCGTTCCTCCTGGCCTCCTCTTCTGTAGATGGACGTTTACAGTAACCTGCCCAAGCGGACTCTGTCGTGAGGACAGAACGCGATGGTCTGTGTAAAGGCCTGTGAGTCTCTATGTAAAAGCTGGCTGACACTTTCCAGAGCATCTTGCATGACAGAGCTGCCTGGTGGAGTGTGAATACTGAGAAGAATTGAAAGCATGTAGAGCGTAAGGCTCAAAGAAGCGCTCTCCATATGCCTGTTTTTCTCACCTAGTCCACAAGAGTTTAACCCCAGTGAAGCATTTCCCTGGACTTGCAGCTCACACCTGCTTATGGCTACTGGGAAACATCATATTTAAATACCTGTTTGTTTCTGCACGTTCAGGAGACTGTACTGTATGGCAGTAAGCTCAGCTCTCTGTGTAATGGGCTGCGGGGAAGGACGGTTGCAAATAGAATAATACAGTCACCAGTCCTCACATTCTGTGACCCCTAGCAGGATCTTCACTGTTCCAGGACAGCGTGTAACCACTCTGCCTCATCGTTAAAATGATAGTTACTAGTTCCTGTGCATCTGTTGCTATTTAATCTTCATGATCCCAATCTTCAGATGAGGAAGCAGAGACTAAAGGATTAAGTTATTTTCAGAGGTCACTTTACTTGGTAGTGAGCCCAAGCCTCAAGCAGCCATTCCAGGCTCTCCCTGCCTTACCCTCTGCTCTCAATCTCGACCTGTCTCAGCAGCCATACAAGAACAGCAGAGGAATTCCTGTGTAGGACTCCCGTCCGCATCAGTTGGCAGCATCAGGCAACTCACTTGGCCTCTGCTGTGTGATGGCGCTTATGCTTTGTAAGTCAGTCCTCAGGCTTTTAAGTATGATGAAGCGTGTAAAATGCTTGGTCTGTGGTGAGTGTGCTCTGCATGGGGGCTGTTCCAGGTGTAATTAGATTCCTACCTCATGGCACAGTTCTTTGATGGAGATATGGTTTCCATTATTGGAGTCTGGTAAAAGATTTGTAATTGCAGTCTTGCGTCCAGAAAGGGAGCCTAAAGAGCAGTCATTTTCATTGTTCTTAGTGAATTTAAAGCACTTAAAAATATTTTAAGGCCTTAATTAAGCTCATGCAAAGAAATCAACCAAAGTCTGACTTCTTTGCTAGCATTTTGATTGGGTGCAAGCTTAAAACCACGCCTGTGGTTTTGTGTTTGTTGTGTGTTAGTCGGTCCATCATGTCTGACTCTGCGGCCATGGACTGTAGCCCGCAGGGCTCCTCCGTCCCTGGGAATCTGCAGGCAGCAACACTGGTGTGGGTTGCCGTGCCCTCCCCCTGCGGATCTTCCCAGCCCAGGGCTCAAGCCAGTGAATCTTGGGTCTCCTGCGCTGGAGGTGTGTTCTTTGCCACTACTGCCATGTGAGCGTTTATTAAATCAATAGTAGGAGAAACGAAGATTTGTATCTCATGCAAATCAAGGACAGATACACGTGCTTTTCAGTTTTTAAAGGATGAGATGCAAAGGCTGCATGTAACAGACATGGAAACACAAAGTCAAGTGCAGACTTGGCATCTGGCGCCAGCGTTGCCGGCGGCTGAGACCCATGCGCCGCCCCCATGGAACCTTTCCTCGCGGCCTCTTCCAGCCCGCTCCCCCGTCCCACTGTGCGTTATTATCACCTTGTTTTTCTGTTTGTATTCCTAAAATAATATATTGTTTGATATTCTTGTTTGAACTTCAGGTAGAAAGTCATCATACTGTTAATTTTTCTACCCATTCTGTGTGTAGAATTAGATTTGTGAGGTCCAAACATTGAAGCACTTGCTGTAGGACAGCTCTTTCATTCCTGCTGCAGTTTGCGTCCACTACTGTCTCTCCATTACGGTGTCTACAGGCAGTTGTTTCCAGGGTTTAAACCTCTGGGAAGAGGACGGTGTTTTGTTTGGCCTTCCTGTTTATAGCACTCATGATCACAGCCGACGGCGTCCACGTGCAGGGCTCCTCCATGACACATAACTCACGGGACCATGTTTGTCTCAGCCAGGACTCTGGAGATTGAAAAGAGGTGCTAACTTTTACTGTAACCATTGGTACACCCTGGAATCATCCTAATAAAATCAAATTGTACAGCTGTTTAAGTCACAGGACAAATGCTTGTGAAATGTGTATCCCTCTCACCTTGTTGAGATCTTTGTTCAGGATACTTTTCTGCTGGATCATTTATAATCCTGTTGATTTGTAGGAATTTTTAATACCTTGATACTAAGAAGTGTAATATCGAGCGTAGGTGACTGTGTTGAACAGAAAGATCACTCACACACACCACTGCCAGGTGTGGAAATTGATACATGCACTTAGTAAAACAGTGTGGTGTCACCTGATGAGAATTGTACTCTCCACGACGCCCCCACGAGCTTTCACACGCACGGCAAGAGGCATGTACAGGATTATTCACAGCAGCACTGTTTGAATTCAAAAACCTAACACCTCAAGAAGAACAGATATATCAAGACTTCCCCTGGCAGCCCAGTGGTTAAAACTCGGTGCTCCCAATACATGGGACACAGGTTCAATCCCTGGTCAGGGAACTAAGATTCCAGATGCCGCATGACGTGGCCAAAAAAAAAGAATGGATACTAGGTTGTGGAGCCATCACATAGTAGAGCATCGTCAGCAAAACTGAGGAATCACAGCTTCATGCTGCTACATGAATGAGTCTCAAGGTGAAAAGCGGAGGAGAAATTAAAGTACAAAGCAAAACTTAACATGTTGTTTGAGGAAATACACTTGGAAAATGAAAGAAGAACAAGAGTAGGACAGATCTCAGAACATTAGGTCTGAAAAGAGAGTTAGGATGTATTCTATCAGCTACAGGTGATAAATATGGTATCACACTCAGTGTTTGATAAAAATGGTTTATAGAAAATATGCCTTCAGAAGAGTAAGAGAGAGTGACAAGCACCATCTAAGAGAGACTGAGGTGGCGCTCTCGCTACTGCCCACTTCCACCTGGATCCCTCTCTCGTGGCGGGGGCAAGAGGCGGTGGCACGTGTGTTGCGGTAACTTAGCTTCCTCTGTCTTTTCATGGAGTGCAGGGTAATGACTCCCACACAGTGACAACGATGACTGTGTTGAACAGAAAGATCACTCACACACACCACTGCCAGGTGTGGAAATTGATACACGCACATGATTTGCGAGACTTTTCGGCTCAACACTTCACCCTCTGGTAATGGTTTCTAACAAAGGTGTAGTTTTTATTTAGAAATTACGGTAAGCAATTTCATTTTTATCCTGGGTTGGGCATCATCTGCGTAGACGGTATCACAAGGAAAGAAGTGGTCTTGACTTTTCAAAGTCAGATTGGAATCGAAACAGAGATACTGAAGAGAATCAGAATATTGCTACAGACTGCGTGTTCCTTTTTACTTGGCTTTTACTTTTCAGATGGTGTTTTCTTTAAAAACATATTTTAAGTGAGTTGGTAAACATGGAATTGCTTGTCAGAGAGTTTTATTCTTTGCCGAGCTATCCAGAAAGACTCAGTTCAATTCAGTCACTCAGTCATGTCCAACTCTTTGTGACCCCATGGACTGCAGTACGCCATGCTTCCCTGTCCATCACCAACTTCTGGAGCTTGCTCAAACTCATGTCCATCGAGTTGGTGATGCCATCCAACCATCTCATCCTCTCTCCCTTCTCCTCCCGCCTTCAATCTTTCCCAGCATCAGGGTCTTTTCAGTTGAGTCATTCTTCGCATCAGGTGGCCAAAGTATTGGAGTTTCAGCTTCAGCATCAGTCCTTCCAATGAATACTCAGGCTTGATCTGATTTAGGATGGACTGGTTGGATCTTCTTGCAGTCCAAGAACTCTCAAGTCTTATCCAACACCACAGTTCAAAAGCATCAATTCATCAGCGCTCAGCTTTCATTATAGTTCAACTCTCACATCCATACACGACTACTGGAAAAACCATAGCTTTGACTAGACTTAACATTTGTTGGCAAAGTAACATCTCTGCTTTTTAATATGCTGTCCAGGTTGGTCATAGCTTTTCTTCTAAGGAGCAAGCATGGCTGCAGTCGCCATCTGCAGTGATTTTGGAGCCCAAGAAAATAAAGTCTCTCACTGTTTCCATTGTTTCCCCATCAATTTTCCATGAAGTGGTGGGAACAAATGGCGTGATCTTAGTGTTCTGAATGTTGAGTTTTAAGCAAACTTTTTCACTCTCCTTTCACTTCATCAAGAGGCTCTTTAGTTCTTCACTTTCTGCCGTAAGGGTGGTATCATTTGCATATCTGAGGTTATTAATATTTCTCCCAGCAAACTTGATTCCAGCTTGTGCTTCACCCAGCCCAGCGTTTCACATGATGTACTCTACATATAAGTTAAATAACTAGGGTGACAATATACAGCGTTGACGTACTCCTTTTCGTATTTGAAACCAGTCTGTTGTTCCATGTCCCATTCTAACTGTTGCTTCTTGACCTGCATAGAGATTTCTCAGGAGACAGGTCAGGTGATCTGGTATTCCCAGCTCTTGAATTTTCCATAGTTTGTTGTAATCCACACAGTCAAAGTCTTTGGCATAGTCAATAAAGCAGAAATATTGTTTTTCTGGAACTCTCGCTTTTTCCAAGATCCAGCGGATGTTGGCAATTTGATCTCTCGTTCCTCTGCCTTTTCTACAACCAGCTTGAACATCAGGAAGTTCACGGTTCATGTATTGCTGAAGCCTGCTTGGAGAATTTTGAGCATTACTTTACTAGTGTGTGAGATGAGTGCAATTGTGCGGTAGTTTGAGCATTCTTTGGCATTGCCTTTCTTTGGAATTGGAATGAACACTGACCTTTTCCAGTCCTGTGGCCACTGGAGTGCAGCACTTTCACAGCATCATCTTTTAGGATTTGAAACAGCTCAACTGGAATTCCATGACCTCCACTAGCTTTGTTCATATTGATGCTTGCTACGGCCAACTTGACTTCACATTCCAGGATGACTGGCTCTACGTGAATGTTCATACCATCATGGTTATCTGGATCGTGAAGATCTTTTTTGTACAGTTCTGTGTATTCTTGCCACCTCTTCTTAATATCTTCTGCTTCTGTTAGGTCCCTACCATTTCTGTCCTTCATTGTGCCTATCTTCGCATGAAATATTCCCTTGGTAATTTTCTTGAAGAGATCTCTAGTCTTTCCCATGCTGTTGTTTTCCTCTATTTCTTTGCATTGATCACTGAAGAAGGCTTTCTTACCTCTCCTTGCTATTCTTTGGAACTCTGCATTCAGATGCTTATATCTTTCCTTTTCTCCTTTGCCTTTCGCCTGCCTTTTTTTCTCAGCTATTTGTAAGGCCTCCCCAGACAGCCAGTTTGCCTTTTCGCATTTCTTTTTCTTGGGGATGGTCTTGATCACTGCTTCCTATACAATGTCACAAACCTCTGTCCATAGTCCTTCAGGCGCTGTGTCTATCAGATCAAGTCCCTTGAATCTGTTTGTCACTTCCACTGTATAATAGTAAGAGATTTTATTCGGTCATATCTGAACGGTCTAGTGGTTTTCCCTACTTTCTTCGATTTAAGTCTGAATTTGGCAATAGGGAGTTCATGATCTGAGCCAGTCAGCTCCAGGTCTTGTTTTTGCTGATTGTATAGAGCTTCTCCACCTCTGGCTACAAAGAATATAATCAGTCTGATTTCAGTGTTGACCATCTGGTGATGTCCACGTGTAGAGTCTTCTCTTGTGTTGTTGGAAGAGGGTGTTTGAGAAAGATTGCATTCCCTTATCAATAAGTAAGTATCCCATAAATTCCCCAAAACCGTCCATTCTAAAAATCTTTGCCTACTTCACAGGTCAGACTTTGAAAACTCGTAGCTTTAATATGGGATTCTTTAATAGTTGCTGAAGTCGTTTCTTCTTGTCGTAAGGATCCAGTCTACGTAATGATGGGTTAATGACGAGTCTTCTCTTACTGCGTTGCCCTGTGGAATGTAGTTTAAGGCCATCTTAAGTAAGATGATTTCAGTAAGACAAAGGCATGCTAATAGTAACCGAGATGTAAGCTGTTGAGGTTGACGTGTGTGTGTCCGTTTCAGGTGGCCATGGAGAACACCGAAGATGCCAGCCAGCACGTGCCTGAGCAGAGCACGCCTGCCCAGGGACCAGCCCAGAGCATCACTCCGCAGGGGCCTCAGGGAGACCAGGGGCAGCTTCTTTACCACGAGGAAACCATCGATCTCGGTGGAGACGAGTTTGAGTCGGAGGACTCAAATAATTTCGCGGATAAGCTCGATGAGCCCTTGATGGAGAGCGTGCTCATCTCCGACTCCCCAAACAACAGCGAGGATGACGCAGGTGACCTGGGGTGTCTGCAGGACGTGGGGGACCCCACCGAGGGCAGCGGTGATCACAGACTGGGGCCCAGCGCAGAAGAGGGCGAGCTGGGCTCACTCAGTGACGGCAGTGAGAGTGATGGCGGGAACACGCCTCAGGATGTCTCGGACATGACCCCTGACGGCGGAACATCATTGAAAGAGGACCCCGAGCGCAGTGATGTGGAAGGCCCGCCCGCTTTTGAACACAGGGGCGGAGAGGACCCGGGCCCGGGGGCTGCGCGGGTGCCCACAGCAGGGCCACCGTCGGGTGCGCCCGCCCGGCAGCCAGCCCCCAAGGACGAGCCGGTGCCCGTGTGCACCATCTTTAGCCAGCCGCCCCCCGGCGCCCAGCCCCCAGCACTGCGTGACGGCTTCGAGTCCCAGATGGTGAAATCCCCCAGCTTCAGCAGCGCCAGCGAGGCTGCCCCCAGGACCACACCCCAGGTGGTCCAGCCGAGCCCCAGCCTGAGCAGGCTCTTTGGCGACCCAGCCAGCGGCAGCTCATCGGCCTCGGACTTCTTTGATTCCTTCACGACCTCCAGCTTCATCTCCGTCAGTAACCCCAGCGCCAGCCCTGCCGCTCCGGAGCGCCTGTCTGCACTGGCTGCTGCCCCTGTGGGAGGAGGCTCGCCGAGCTCCACGGAAGCTGCCGCCTCCCCAGGGCTGCAGAGGTCAGGGCCGGGTGTCTCCACGGTTCCTCTGGAGATCTCGCAGTCCCCACAGCCGTTCTCACAGATCCAGGCAGTGTTTGCCGGCAGCGAGGACCCCTTTGCCACTGCCCTGAGCATGAGCGAGATGGACCGGCGAAGCGACGCCTGGATCCCTGGGGATGCAACCAGGAGCGTGCTGACCTCCATCGCCACGCAGCAGTACGGCACGGTGTTCGTGGACAAGGAAGACCTCACCATGCCCGGCCTCAAGTTCGACAACATCCAGGTGAGCGCGGAGGGCCTTCAGCGCACCGGTGGGCTGGTAGGCACTCTCCACGCACAGGTGGGCCAGTGGGCGCGCTCTGCGAGCCGGCAACGTCCCGGCCAATCTCCTTGCTTCTCATTTGATTCTGTTTCGTGTATGTTCGTACGTAAAAGGCCTGTTGCGCTTTGAGAAACCCTGATTGTTTTCAGCAGTTCCCAAGATTCTTGAGAGTGTCTGCTGTGATGTCACTAGGTAATTTGGAACCCTCTTGATTTTTCTGATCGAAGGTCTTTAAGGTGCTAATCAGAGTCTTAGTTTCCAGCAAGGGAGCTGCTCGACAGGTCTCTGGAGAAGTTGTGAACTGTGTGATCAGTTTATTGCAACAGCTGAGCTCCCGTAGATAATAAATCCCCTGTCCTCTTCTTTTAGATATGGAAAAATGTGTTTGCATTACACACAATGTGCTTTGTATTGGAAGAGTTCTTACCGATTTGGTTAAAGAAAAAAATACAGATGGTCTCTCAATAAATCACAAGAGTATAAATATGTAATCATAAAATAAATAAATACTATATATTGTAAATAACAACATTGAAAAGTTCAGTCTTACCAGTCATCAAAGAAGATGAAGTTATTTTCATTTTCTGTTGTCTGAGTTATGTATAATTATTCTGTGTCTATTAGAATGTGAGGAAGTAGCCAGCTTAGGCTGCCCTGAGGGGACTGATAATTTGGCACAAACTTTCTTAAATTTTAAAATGCATGTCCAAATGTGCATATGCTTTGACCCAGAAACCCCACCCTGAGTAGTTATTTATGAGGAAAGAATCTCACTGGTGTATGAATAGTCAGCTTTCAGGATGCCCATCAGTGAGGTTTAAAATTAGAAAGGATCTGAAAGCATCTCGGAGTCCATTGCCGGGAGGCTAGTTGAATACATTCGCCACATCTCGTCTCTTCAGTGGAATATTTATGTATTCAACTGAAAAAATGACGTTATGGTCTCAGTGGTGGCACTAGTGGTAAAGAACCTGCAGGGTAAGGTTCCGTTCCCAGGCCGGGAAGGTTGCCTGGAGGAGGGCATGGCAGCCCACTCCAGTGTTCCTGCCTGAGAAACCCATGGACAGAGGAGCCTGGCAGGCTGAGATCCGTGGGGCCACAAAGAGTCGGGCACGACTAAAGCGACTTAGCACACGTGCATGCACAAAAATAATGTTATATTCAAATAAGTATTTATTTATTGTGAAAAAATGCAGATGATGTTAAAATTTTAGTGATATTCATAATTTGTTAAATTTGAAAGCCCAGGTACAGGAAGGTGTGTGGCGTGCCTTACACGGTAGCATTTTCATGGGTGTGTGCACATCCCCCTGAGGTGAGCTTGGCTGTGTGTCGGCTGGGATCTGCAGGGTCTGTGCCTCGTGTCCCGCGCTGTCCACTCTGGGAACTGAAGGGGCCCCTCCTGGGGCAGGCGTTCCCCTTCCCCAACTGTGGCCTTGTCAGAAAGCAAGGCGAGGTGGGCCCCCGGCCTCGCGAGGCCGATCCTGTGGAGAAGCAACGCGGCTACTGGAAAGGTGAGCTCGGCTGGTTGTCTCTCTGGGGAATGTGAGTGAAAGTCTCTGAGTCTCTTTGCAACCCCATGGACTATACACTCTATGGAATTCTCCAGGCCAGACCACTGGAGTGGGTAGCCTTTCCCTTCTCCAGGGGATATTTCCATCTCAGGAATCGAACCAGGGTCTCCTGCATTGCAGGCGGATTCTTTACCAGCTGAGCTGCAAGGGAAGCCCGAGAACCCTGGAGCGGGAGCCTGCCCCTTCGCCAGCAGACCTTCCCAGCCCAGGATTGAACCAGGATCTCCCGCATTGCAGGCAGATTCTTTACCAGCTGAGCCACAAGGGAAGCCCAAGAATACGGGAGCAGGTAGCCTACCCCTTCGCCAGCAGACCTTCCCAGCCCAGGTCTCTGTGGGGAGCTGACGTGAGAGCCCGCAGATGTGGATGTCCTTGCGTGCTCTCTTCGGGTACTTGCTGACAAGAAGCGTCTTCCCTTGGGGGCTCGCCGGGCACCCTCCTTGCCCTCTCCAGCAGAACGCACTGGGCGTGAATTTGCCTTCCCGGGCCTCCTCAGTGAATCCCAGTTATGGGCTCAGACGTCAGGGGCGTTTGGGGGTCAGCATTGATGCCTTGACCCCGTGGTCTGTGGGGTGGTCCCGGGGCCCAGGGCTCCTCGGCTGTGTTTGGGGCCGCGCAGAGCTGCTTCTCTCTGGCCGCCTGAAGGGCTGGGCTGAGCGTGGTGCTCTCGTGGGCCAGAAGCGCTGAACGCCCTGTGACGCCCTTCAGGGAAGGGCTCGGTCACACCTGAGCCGATAAGCAAAGTGCTGACGCTTGCTGCTAGGTGAACCCAGGCGACTCGAGCTTGGAGGCCGTTCCTGCCAGTGGGAAGCCTGGGGTCTGTGACAGCCCCTCGGAGCTTTGACGCTTCCACGTGGCTGATCGTGGAATAAGCAGGTCGTTCGGCGGTCAGCCAGGGTCAGGCGCCTGCTGCCGGCATAGGACCCACCCTGCGGCCAGCCGGGAGACACTGCGTGTCCTTTCTGCTCCCTTTAAATCCTTGAGCGGTGTCTTCCATCCCTCTTGCAGTCCGCAGTGATTATTTTGGAAGCCTCATGGTAGACTGAAATACGAATTCAGAAAAGTTCCTGAAAGGCCTTGGACTCCATGTGGAACCACTGTGCCGGTTGGTTCTTCACCTGTGTCTCTTCAGGCGTGTATTATTCCTCAGATAACTTTTCACAGAAAAGAGAAAGTGTGTGGTTTACGCCAGAAATGCTGTGTTTATTTTCCAGAGGCGTTAGATCGGCTCGGCACGTGTGGTAACTCGTGGCGCGCCAGGCTTTTAAGATGCCCACCAAGTGTCTGTCGGGTTCTCCTGTTGACAGGCCCCTCCCCGCGACTGTCACTGTCGCAGCACTGCGGCAGCTTTCTGAAATACTTTGCAGTTTTTCCAAATGGCTTACCTGTTGGGACCAAATGAAAAATTCCTTCCCTGGTGGCTCAGACAGTAAAGAGTCTGTCTGCAGTGCGGGATACCCGGGTTCAGTTAAATAAATACTATATATTGTAAATAACAACATTGAAAAGTTCAGTCTTACCAGTCATCAAAGAAGATGAAGTTATTTTCATTTTCTGTTGTCTGAGTTATGTATAATTATTCTGTGTCTATTAGAATGTGAGGAAGTAGCCAGCTTAGGCTGCCCTGAGGGGACTGATAATTTGGCACAAACTTTCTTAAATTTTAAAATGCATGTCCAAATGTGCATATGCTTTGACCCAGAAACCCCACCCTGAGTAGTTATTTATGAGGAAAGAATCTCACTGGTGTATGAATAGTCAGCTTTCAGGATGCCCATCAGTGAGGTTTAAAATTAGAAAGGATCTGAAAGCATCTCGGAGTCCATTGCCGGGAGGCTAGTTGAATACATTCGCCACATCTCGTCTCTTCAGTGGAATATTTATGTATTCAACTGAAAAAATGACGTTATGGTCTCAGTGGTGGCACTAGTGGTAAAGAACCTGCAGGGTAAGGTTCCGTTCCCAGGCCGGGAAGGTTGCCTGGAGGAGGGCATGGCAGCCCACTCCAGTGTTCCTGCCTGAGAAACCCATGGACAGAGGAGCCTGGCAGGCTGAGATCCGTGGGGCCACAAAGAGTCGGGCACGACTAAAGCGACTTAGCACACGTGCATGCACAAAAATAATGTTATATTCAAATAAGTATTTATTTATTGTGAAAAAATGCAGATGATGTTAAAATTTTAGTGATATTCATAATTTGTTAAATTTGAAAGCCCAGGTACAGGAAGGTGTGTGGCGTGCCTTACACGGTAGCATTTTCATGGGTGTGTGCACATCCCCCTGAGGTGAGCTTGGCTGTGTGTCGGCTGGGATCTGCAGGGTCTGTGCCTCGTGTCCCGCGCTGTCCACTCTGGGAACTGAAGGGGCCCCTCCTGGGGCAGGCGTTCCCCTTCCCCAACTGTGGCCTTGTCAGAAAGCAAGGCGAGGTGGGCCCCCGGCCTCGCGAGGCCGATCCTGTGGAGAAGCAACGCGGCTACTGGAAAGGTGAGCTCGGCTGGTTGTCTCTCTGGGGAATGTGAGTGAAAGTCTCTGAGTCTCTTTGCAACCCCATGGACTATACACTCTATGGAATTCTCCAGGCCAGACCACTGGAGTGGGTAGCCTTTCCCTTCTCCAGGGGATATTTCCATCTCAGGAATCGAACCAGGGTCTCCTGCATTGCAGGCGGATTCTTTACCAGCTGAGCTGCAAGGGAAGCCCGAGAACCCTGGAGCGGGAGCCTGCCCCTTCGCCAGCAGACCTTCCCAGCCCAGGATTGAACCAGGATCTCCCGCATTGCAGGCAGATTCTTTACCAGCTGAGCCACAAGGGAAGCCCAAGAATACGGGAGCAGGTAGCCTACCCCTTCGCCAGCAGACCTTCCCAGCCCAGGTCTCTGTGGGGAGCTGACGTGAGAGCCCGCAGATGTGGATGTCCTTGCGTGCTCTCTTCGGGTACTTGCTGACAAGAAGCGTCTTCCCTTGGGGGCTCGCCGGGCACCCTCCTTGCCCTCTCCAGCAGAACGCACTGGGCGTGAATTTGCCTTCCCGGGCCTCCTCAGTGAATCCCAGTTATGGGCTCAGACGTCAGGGGCGTTTGGGGGTCAGCATTGATGCCTTGACCCCGTGGTCTGTGGGGTGGTCCCGGGGCCCAGGGCTCCTCGGCTGTGTTTGGGGCCGCGCAGAGCTGCTTCTCTCTGGCCGCCTGAAGGGCTGGGCTGAGCGTGGTGCTCTCGTGGGCCAGAAGCGCTGAACGCCCTGTGACGCCCTTCAGGGAAGGGCTCGGTCACACCTGAGCCGATAAGCAAAGTGCTGACGCTTGCTGCTAGGTGAACCCAGGCGACTCGAGCTTGGAGGCCGTTCCTGCCAGTGGGAAGCCTGGGGTCTGTGACAGCCCCTCGGAGCTTTGACGCTTCCACGTGGCTGATCGTGGAATAAGCAGGTCGTTCGGCGGTCAGCCAGGGTCAGGCGCCTGCTGCCGGCATAGGACCCACCCTGCGGCCAGCCGGGAGACACTGCGTGTCCTTTCTGCTCCCTTTAAATCCTTGAGCGGTGTCTTCCATCCCTCTTGCAGTCCGCAGTGATTATTTTGGAAGCCTCATGGTAGACTGAAATACGAATTCAGAAAAGTTCCTGAAAGGCCTTGGACTCCATGTGGAACCACTGTGCCGGTTGGTTCTTCACCTGTGTCTCTTCAGGCGTGTATTATTCCTCAGATAACTTTTCACAGAAAAGAGAAAGTGTGTGGTTTACGCCAGAAATGCTGTGTTTATTTTCCAGAGGCGTTAGATCGGCTCGGCACGTGTGGTAACTCGTGGCGCGCCAGGCTTTTAAGATGCCCACCAAGTGTCTGTCGGGTTCTCCTGTTGACAGGCCCCTCCCCGCGACTGTCACTGTCGCAGCACTGCGGCAGCTTTCTGAAATACTTTGCAGTTTTTCCAAATGGCTTACCTGTTGGGACCAAATGAAAAATTCCTTCCCTGGTGGCTCAGACAGTAAAGAGTCTGTCTGCAGTGCGGGATACCCGGGTTCAGTCCCTGGGTCAGGAAGATCCCCTGGAGAAGGAAATGGCAACCCACTCCAGTATTCTCGCCTGGAGAATCCCATGGACGGAGGAGCCTGGCGGGCTACCGTCCATGGGGTTGCAAAGAGTCGGACACGACTGAGCGACTTCACTGTCACTTTCTCTTCTTAAGGGATGAAATGTGGGCAGAGGGGAAGTGTTCCATTGTTTCTTTGTGAAGTGACTTCTTAGAGCAGTCTGAGGTAAGGTGGCGGCCACCAGGTGAGCATATAAACGCATCCAAGCACAGAAGCTTCAAGAGGAGTGTCAGCATTTCTAACTGTCAGAGTCTTGGTGGCCTGTGTTCTTGAAGAACTGGATGCAGTGTTGGTGAGGAGATGACTGTTCAGAAATGTTCAGAACCAGGAAAGGATGGAAGTTGGAGAGTATTTCTGTGAAGGTCGTTCAATGGCAGGGGGGCGGGGGATTCCACAGACCAGAGTTAGCGGCGAGTCGGTGCCGATTGTGAGGGGGTAACGGGAACAGCGGGGGACCTCGGGGTCCTCTGGCCTCGCAGGGGGCTCTGTGAACCCAACATCTGGGCCTAAGGCCGGCCTCTCCTCCACCTGGCTCTGATTCTGCTCCCGGATCCCACCCCTGGCCCCTGCGATGTGGATGTGATGGGAGTCCCACCCAGCAGGTAGGCAGACGCCGTCACCGCTTTCCTGCTCGTGGCCGGGCGCTGTCCTTCCAGCACCGCTGCCCGTGACTGGCCATCCCTGACAGTAGAGCTTACAGGCCTTACCCCGTGAGTCAGCCGCTCTGTGTTCCATGTGGACGTCGTCCACTAAAACCTCGAAGGCGCCGCTGAAGCCATCTGCACGCAGGAGGGTAGCGGCCCATCCTCTGCACACGGCGGGGCCAGCCGCAGCCTCCCGTTCACACAGTCTGCCGCTGCCATGCCCTGGGTGCACCCGAGGGAGTGCTGAGTGGAAGGGCTCCGTGGGGTTATAGGTGGGTCCCCCCCAGGTGCAGGGAGATAGCTCTCCAAACATCACAGGAGGAGGCCGCTCGCCTCACTCTGGTGACCGTGGAGGGTCTACAGCTCAGGCTCTAGGACCCCCGTATCAGAACTGCCCCGGCCAAGCGACGCAGTGGGAGCCGATCTGTGTCAAGACGTTTTGTCATCTGAGGGTTTTCAGGGTGAGTGCTGGTCAGCCCCATGGTGCCCCTGTCTTTTCCCTGGTTCGCAGGCCCTCTGCCAGGATGCTGCTCTTTGTCTGCTCAGAGGCACCTGTATGCAGAGCTCTGTACAGCCGTGAGCCTGCCTCCTTGCTCCGCCCTCTGATTACCCTCCAGGATCAGTTAGCCCCTGCCAGGGCCTTGCATTTGAACTGTTTCATCTTATTCTCTGGAGGCAGAAGCCGTAACCCTGCTGCTTCCAGGCCTCTGCCCCGCGTGAGGAGGAGGTGAGGCTTGGCCTCTGAGCTCCAGGCTCAGGGCCCGGGACCCCCACTGGCAGGCTGCGCCCTCCCCTCCTCCAGCAGCAGGAGGCAGCTGAGCCTGCCGCAGCCTTCCTGCGTGCCCGGTCCGCACCGGCCGTGCGGGCAGTCGCAGGAGAGGAGCCTTGCCTCTGAGCGGGGCTGCTTGGACTCACTTCCACAGCATGACGGGAAGGAGTCGGGGCCCTGGGCAGGTGCAGGCCGCCCAGAGCTGCAGGCTCTCCCCTGTCAGCCTGTGTGTCCATGGCCTGTCCCCACCCTCCCGGCCTCTCCCTGGGCACCGGGCCGCGGACGGTCACTCCTGTCCACTCTCCCTCTGCAGTCACTCAGCCTGGGTGCAGGCGGGGCTGACCCGAGGCTGGGCCGGGGCCCCTGTGCAGAGGCCTGTGCAGAGGCCTGTGCAGCTGCCTCCCGGCAGAGGGCCCTCCTTGGGCTGGGGGAACGCGGCCCTAGGGGAGGGCGATGCCCCGAGCCGCCACTCACTGCTCTGGCTGAGCCCTGGGGACTCCCAGAGGCCCAGGCCAGGGGGCTGTGGTGTGGGCTGTGGGCAGAAGGCTCAGGCCTGCCCGCCTAGCCTGGGCCCCGCTGGGCACTGTGCTCGTCTCGGGGGCAGCGTCCCCTCTCACGCCACGAGCCCCAGCCCCTCCAGCGCGGCACGGCCGCTGCTGACTTACCACCTCCACGTCTCACCAGCGATCGGGGCGCTATAGCGTCTTGTTAGTTGCAGCTCAGCTGTGCCATAACTGCATTTTGGCCTCCATACACCAATGGGGAAAAAAAGAAATTTTGGTTGGCTGTGAGTTTCGCTTAGCTGAGTTTAGTCAGCATTCTATTGTCCTGACGTATTCCTCTTATGTTCTTCCCAGGGGGATGCAGTTAAAGACTTGATGCTTCGCTTCCTGGGTGAGAAAGCTGCGGCAAAGAGACAGGTCCTGACCGCCAGCTCGGTGGAACAGTCTTTCGTCGGGTTGAAGCAGCTCATTGTAAGTAACAGTGTATTTGATTTTCCATGTAAGCTTTCCCTCCCTTCCAAATGTTTTTCCAAGGGCCAGTCACTTTCAGTGTCTTATCCTTGGCCCTCACACAGAAGTGGAGTTTTGTTGGATCGGTAACCAGTCCTGAGCAACAGAGAGCATCATACAACATGTGAATTCTTTGAGGCAGTATATACTGAGACTAAATGTGCTTCATGAAAATAACTGGAGTGACGTGACCGCACGTTGATTTTTCTGGAAGAACTCCTCACTTGGTGTGGAAGGTTGATTGCTAAATTAGCAGACTCCCCAGAAGCGCACAAAAAGCCTTCTTTACTCAGTAACAAGAGTGAGTGCAGAGGCCCTGGCTGAGCCGCGGTCACGGAGCAGACGGCGAGACTGATCCCAGGCACCCTGACCTGGGCGGGCACTGCTCCCAGGGGCCTGTGACCGCTGGAAACCGTCCGCCCCACAGCGTCTTTCGTGATGTTACACAAGTGCGAATAAACACCCGCCTGGGTGGTTTGCTGGCATTTTCACAGTAAAGTTCAGGGGGTGTTTTTTTAGTAAATGTAGATCACACGTTTCATTGAGTTTCTTCCATTGAAGTGATTCTAGAATTCTTCCCATGAGTGAGAAGCTGCGAGAAGGAGAGCTGAGGAGATACTCAGTTTCTAAAAGAGAGAGAGGAGAAGTCATGTTAGGTGTCTGTAAGTCTGCGTGCACTGGCCCTTGCTCGTGGAGCTGCAGGTGTGGGAGGTGGCGGTGTGCGCTGGTGGAACTGCCCTCCTGCCCTGGGGAGGCCGCTGTCACTCCCTTTCCGTGGCCTTGAACTCCTGCTGTGCCGCAGCGTCAGGAGCAGGCGGCTGCATTTGAAGCGTGGCTTGTGACTGTGAGCTTGGACAGGACACGTGAAGCCTCACACAGACGTTGTCATTATCCTCAGGCGGCCTTTTTACGTCTTTTCATCATTCTTGGTGTCAAGTATATGCGGTTTGGTTTGATTTTTTTCATACCTTGGAAATACTCGAGGCCGGTAGCAATTACATTAACAGTGCTGGCAAGGAGGCCTGTTCAAGGCGGGAAATGTCTTCGAGGAAAGCCCATTCCCTCGCCCTGGTATTTTAATTGCATCCTAAAATAATTGCATTTGTCTTTAAGACTAGGAAAGTTTCTCCACACATTTTCCTGAGTAACGTCATATTCCAAGACTGCCATTTATGGGGAAATGACTGTCGAGGCCCGTGGAGAGGGACATTCTAATCGCATCCGTGGTGTCACATGTGACATTGATGACTGCCTTTGAGTTGCAGGAGGGAAAAGTTGGGTGCCTACTGTTAGTTACTTGAGTGATTTTTATTGGACTGTTTTTCTCCTCTTCTGGAAGTTCTGGAATATGTTCAGTTTCTCAAACAGAGTCTATATCTTGTTTACTAGTTTTAAAAAAACAATATTTTGAAATTTAGATCTTTTTTCTCATATATAGCTACCTTTAATATCAGAGTTCTACATGTTGTATACAGTAAAGAAGAGATTTTCATAAGATTTTCTCCACAGTGCTTAAAGATTAGAATGGTATATTTAAATTCTAGCTTTAAAAAACAGTGTTTTTACCAAACATGGAAAAGACCCTGATGCTGGGAAAGATTGAAGGTAGGAGGAAAAGGGGACAACAGAGGATGAGATGGTGATGGACATGAGTTAGAGTAAGCTCCAGGAGTTGGTGATGGACAGGGAAGCCGGAGGTGTTGCAGTCCATGGGGTTCATGACTGAGCAACTGAGCTGAATGAATGATTAAAAATAGTAAAATGTACCATGTGAAAAGCCTTATGCTCTTGCTATAAATTTTATACTAAGACGTGTTTTCTATATTTCAAACCAGACCATTATTTAAAATGAAGCAAAAACCTGCTATCCTAATATTCATTTTTTTTAGTTAATGCAGTGTTTTAAAAAGTGGCTTCTTCCCTAACTGAAGATAATAAGCAAACGTGTTAATATTCCTGTTGGTTTCTTCTTACTGACAACTGAATCAGTCGCCACCACCCCCCACCTCGGCCCTGTACTCACAGGTTCCACACTCATCTTCACAGCAGCCCGATTCGCCGTGGCCGAAAGTTAGAAGCCGTCAAGGTGTCTTTCGGCGGCACTAGTGGTAAAGAACCACCTGCCAGTGCGGGCGACATAAGAAATGCAGGGTCGATCCCTGGCTGCGGAAGACCCCCTGGAGGAGGAAACGGCAGCCCCCTCCAGTCTTGTTGCCTGGAGAATCCCATGGACAGAGGAGCCTGGCAGGCTGCAGTCAGTCCATGGGGTTGCGAGTCAGACACGACTGAAGCGACCTAGCAGTCAGGCATGCAAGCTGCCTTTCAGCAGCTGAATTGGTGGTGGTGACTCCCATGATGGTGGACTGTCATTCAGCGCTGACAAGCCTTGATTGTTGAGTCAAGAGGAGCCCTGAGGAGCCTGGGGCCGGGGGGTTCAGGAGGGGCGCATTAGGGCATACGGCCAGATAACCGTGGAGCCAGGAGTAAGGCCACACCAGCATGCTTCCTGATCCAACCGAACTAGCTATGCTGGGTGTGTATGCGTGCACACACAGAAACACCCTGACACATAGAGACACAGACACAAAAACCATAGACACACACTCACAGGAAGACGAGGAGAGGGGCTTCCTCCTCCAGGAGCTGGTGCTGACTGCATCATAAGAAGAAACGTGAGTTCTCGGAGGACACCGGAGCCCTGACTCGGTCTCCAGGTACCCTCAGCTTCTTGTTCTAGAAGCACTTTGCAAGCATAGAATGGCCAGAGCATCCTTTAAAAGGAGCACAGCGGGCTAACATCCAGCTCCCTCTCTGGGCCTGAGGTTAACAGGGCCCACAGTGAGTATTCACCCGCGCCGGCACGCAGGCAGCCCCGAGGCCCGGCCTGTGCGCTGAGGGCAGCAGGCAATGCCTGTTCCTGGGGACCGCACACCAAGCATCCACTTCCAGCCTCTTCAGGGGTTGGGCGGTCCCACTGATGGCATTCCTCCTCCCGTTGGCCTGGTGGCCCTCCTTCCTGCGTCCCTCGGGCAGCGACAAGCAGCTGAGACCGAGTCCCTGAACCGCCGCGCCGCCTCAGCTGGGCTCCCATGGGTCCAGTCCCGACAGGGAGCTGCGTGTAGACACGCGGCCTGGATCGCGATGTGTCAGCATGACTCACTGGCTGTTTTTCATGTTGACAGCACAGAATCTGTTAAACGTTTTAAACCACTTATGGTCACATGCAGACCTTAAGTACCAATAAACGTAGCCAGGGCAGGTTAAAATGAAATATTGACTGTGGTTTAATTTAAGAAAAATCACAAGATGGAGTTACCTTGCTAAATAGGAAACAGCCTGATGGGTTTGGGGGCAGAGCGGGGCTTTCCAACAAGAGTTTTGCTCCTGGGGTTCTATCAGTGGTTACGTTTTAAGGGTTTATCTTTGGTGGCCTTGAAGGGCATCTGCAGTTGGTGCCTGTGTGGCCTGCACTTCTGAGCACCAAGCCTGTGGTGGCCGTCTCCGTGACCCTTGGGTGACCAGCCCCAGGGTGTGCCCCCCCCCCCCCCATGACCATCCGTGTCTTACAGAGCTGCAAGAACTGGCGGGCGGCGGTGGACCTGTGCGGGCGGCTGCTCACGGCCCACGGCCAAGGCTACGGCAAGAGCGGGCTGCCGACCAGCCACACGGCAGACTCCCTGCAGGTGCGGCACCATCCTCCCCAGGCCACCGTCACCTGGGGACAGCGAAGGCGCCAGTGGTTCATGTGCGGAGAGCGGGCTTCTGAACAGCAGGAAAGCCCTCCAAGGAGAGGGGCAGCTGCCCGATCCACCCCCGGGGGGGGCCCCCCCCCCCCCCATGACCATCCGTGTCTTACAGAGCTGCAAGAACTGGCGGGCGGCGGTGGACCTGTGCGGGCGGCTGCTCACGGCCCACGGCCAAGGCTACGGCAAGAGCGGGCTGCCGACCAGCCACACGGCAGACTCCCTGCAGGTGCGGCACCATCCTCCCCAGGCCACCGTCACCTGGGGACAGCGAAGGCGCCAGTGGTTCATGTGCGGAGAGCGGGCTTCTGAACAGCAGGAAAGCCCTCCAAGGAGAGGGGCAGCTGCCCGAGTCCTCGAGTCCGCCGCCCCGGCCACGGTCTCTCATGTTGCCGTCCCCAGAAGCCCCCTCCCCAGCCAGACCATCCTCCAGGCTATACCTCAACAGCCAGGGAGGGGAGGGGCTCCGAGGCCCCGGGCACAGGGGCTGTGCCTTGCTCCCCGACAGTGCCCGCAGCCAGAGCGGTTCTCAGCGGATTCGGCTTCAGCTGCCGTGGGCCCAGCCCTGCTCTCTCAGTGCTGCTCCAAAAGCACCACTGAGTCCTGCCCCCAGCCCCAGGCAGCCCCCTGCCCCAGGCAGCCCCCCACCCCTGCTCCCAGGCAGGCCACAGGCCCAGCCTCTCTGTCCTTCCCTTGCCGCGTC
>SJYG01000600.1:554507-569676 GCA_006410535.1 Litocranius walleri | reverse complement strand
CGTGCTCTCTTAAAGCACAGTTTCTCTCATCAGTGGGACGAGGCTGACTCGGGTCACCCCCGCAGCCCCCGCAGCCGCCAGTGTCTCCAGTCCTGCCCTCTCACTTGGCAGCCATCGTTTTCCGGAAGGGACTCGGTATTCCAGCCGCTTGGAGCTGGCTGTGCACCCCTGCTCCCATCGTGTGCCCCCGGGTCTCCCCACTTCCCGTAGAGTCCAGGTCCTTCAGCAGTGCCCTCGCCTCCCTTCCCAACTCAGTCCTGCCACCACCCTCCACCCTCTCCGCAACCCCCGCTAGACTCTGCCATCCTTCAGACAGGAAGCGTCTCTTTTCACATCCATTTTTATAAACTTGGAGTTATGCAAATTTCTAAGAAAGAGTTACTTTGTGAAGTGAGTGAAAATCATGTCCGACTCGTACAGTCCATGGAATTCTCCAGGCCTGAATCCTGGAGTGAGTGGCCTTTCCTTTCCCCAGGGAACCTTCCCCACCCAGGGATCGAGCCCAGGTCTCTGCAGGCATATTCCCTACCAGCTGAGTACCCAGGGAGTGTTAGTGTAGCCCTTGTTTAAATCTGCTTGAAATCAAGCTCTGACATCAGATTAACGGCCTCAGGGACTTCGCCTTCCAGTGGTCCCACAGGCCGTAAGAAAGCGCCTAAGTGAAGTGAAGGTTTACAGAGGCGCCTGCGTTTTCTAAGCACTCACTGGGGAATAGGACCCGCTGGGCCTGCTCTGCACAGGTGATTGTCGCGTGCCTCGTGTTCTGTGCTTTCAGCTCTGGTTTGTGAGGCTGGCGCTGCTGGTGAAGCTGGGCCTGTTCCAGAACGCCGAGATGGAGTTCGAGCCCTTCGGCGACCTGGACCAGCCGGATCTCTACTACGAGTACTACCCACACGTGTACCCAGGGCGCAGGGGTAAGGGGCGGCGGCGGGTGGCATGGGCTCCCCTTGGCCCGTGGCTCGGCCGCTTCTCTGTGCTGTGTCTCCTTGAAGCTTAGCCCCGTCTCTGTGCAAATGCAGGGGTAAGAGGCGGCGGCGGGTGGCATGGGCTCCCCTCGGCCCATGGCTCGGCCGCTTCTCTGTGCTGCGTCTCCTTGAAGCTCAGCCCCATCTCTGTGTGGACGCAGGGGTAAGGGGCAGCGGCGGGTGGCATGGGCTCCCCTCGGCCCGTGGCTCATCCTCTTCTCTGTGCTGCGTCTCCTTGAAGCTCAGCCCCGTCTCTGTGCGGATGTAGGGGTGAGAGGCAGCGGCGGGCAGCGTGGGCTCCCCTTGGCCCATGGCTCAGCCCCGTCTCTGTGCGGATGCAGGGGTAAGAGGCGGTGGCGGGTGGCATGGGCTCCTCTCAGCCCGTGGCTCATCCTCTTCTCTGTGCTGCGTCTCCTTGAAGCTCAGCCCCGTCTCTGTGCGGATGTAGGGGTGAGAGGCAGCGGCGGGCAGCGTGGGCTCCCCTTGGCCCATGGCTCAGCCCCGTCTCTGTGCGGATGCAGGGGTAAGAGGCGGTGGCGGGTGGCATGGGCTCCTCTCAGCCCGTGGCTCATCCTCTTCTCTGTGCTGCGTCTCCTTGAAGCTCAGCCCCGTCTCTGTGCGGATGTAGGGGTGAGAGGCAGCGGCGGGCAGCGTGGGCTCCCCTTGGCCCATGGCTCAGCCCCGTCTCTGTGCGGATGCAGGGGTAAGAGGCGGTGGCGGGTGGCATGGGCTCCTCTCGGCCCGTGGCTCAGCCTCTTCTCTGTGCTGCGTCTCCTTGAAGCTCAGCCCTGTCTCTGTGCAGACGCAGGGGAGGCTGGTGCTGTGCTGCCTTAGTTCCTGGCGCTTCCTCCATCATCACTGTCTCACTCACGTAACAGGCTGATGGGAGCTGGTCTGTGTTGCCCCGAGTTTCCCCAGACTTGTAGGAGGATTTTCAGCGTGGGGGACTGAAACCTTTAGCTTCCCTGGCATTAAAGTTCTGTCTCTTCCTTCTGACTGTGGGAACTTCGCCCTCGTGGAGGAGGAGGGGAGGCAGGCTTTCAAGCCTGGAACAGGGCAGGCATCCAGCGGTCGCCCTGACGAAGCTGGCTCACAGTGGTGATGAGGCAGCCAGGCGGTGTGGACGCAGGAGGGGCAGCAGGCCCCGTCCCATGTTAGTGAAACGTCCAGCCCCCAGTGGCCCCCCAGGTCCAGAAGGTCCCCAGAAGAGCAAGGGGGAAGGGATGAAAGCCAGGAGCCCCATGAGCAACATCCAGGGGTACGGTCGCAGGCGGAGGGGACGGTCCTGGTCATTAAGCGATGGGTGGGAGCCATGCTCACCCAGCAGGACTCCTGCGGCGGGTCTGACAGTGTCTCCATGGGGCAGGCAGGGCACCACCTCGCCCATCAGAGTCCCCCTCCTAACTCACCCTGGGAGCCCCCACCTCCTCTCAGAGTCCCCCTGACTCTCACCAGGATGCCCCACCTGGTCTCTCTGTGACCCCCCCCCCCACTCTCAACGGGATGCCCCTCAGCCCAGGGAGCAGCCCACAGTCCCTCTGCTCCGTAAGGTGCATCCATGCACTCAGCTCCATGCGCGTCGCAGGGGCCCAGCATCCCCACTGGGGAGTGGGTGCCAGAACGTTTTCATCCACATTGCCAACCCTTCACGGTCTGCCCCTCCCAGAGAAGACGGCAGGCAGCCTCCTGCCCCCGAGCTCAGGCTCTGTCACCTCTTCTTATGGGGAGAGGCGTTCTGTGGAGAGGCAAGAGGCACCTTACAGGGGAGGCTTGGGATATTTCTCTTCAAAAGATTCTGCCTGAAAGCTTTGATGATCGAGAGACGGCTCTCCCGTGCTTCTGACAAGGAGCAGCCGTGTTTCCCTCCAGCTTGGGAAAAGGAAAAACAGTTTCTTGGCACCGTGTCCCAGCTCCGGCCAGGTCAGCCCCCGCCTGGCCTGCGCGCCCTCTGCGCCCAGCCTCACTGCCCCTGGGTGCGCCCAGCCATGCCGTGAGCGGGACCCCGTGCTGGGCCCAGGGGTGGGCAGAGAGTCAGACCTCCGAGCACACAGGCAGGCGCCCTGACGCTGTGTAAAAATGCTGCGTAAAAATCAGCTGCGTAAAAATGCTGATTTTCTTTTCCTGCTGAGGCCCACGTAAATTGTAAGTTCAAACAACTGTTCATACATCAGCTACTTTGAATTTACTGCAGGCTAAGAATGAGACGAGCTGGGGCTTCCCGTATGGCCCAGTGTCTGAGACTCCGAGCTCCCAGGACAGGGGACATGGCTTCAGTCCCGGCTTAGGGTGCATCGCCCACCCACCCGCAGGTCTCAGGGCGTCAGTACACAGACCGAGCAGGCTTCCCATCCTGGCTGGAATTGCAGCCTGTTGTCTTAGGGATAAAGAGCTGGTCACCCTACACCATTAAGCAGTCACTAAATAGACATTATAAACCACACTCAAATTTCAGCTAAAGTGTGCTAGCGTCCCTCCATGACGGCGTGCTCAATGTTCACCATCTTCTTCCATTTTGTGGTGTAACAAGCGTAAGTGTGGTATTTTGATTCATTTGCTTCATTTTAGCTCGCAGTACATAAGCAAAGCAGGTCATTAAACTGTGCTGTAGAAACAGCTGTAATGATGTAAACAAATAACTTCTAATGTTTTATTTAAATATTGGGCATAACTTTTACCCATTCAGAGTATTCATAACAAGTCATGATGAATCACGAGCTAATATCATGAAATTTCCCTTTTTCCTTGGTCTTCTGTATTCCTCTGATACTTGTAGCAATTTCATGGAGTTCCTTGCAGGGGAGTGTGGTTTCCACACTCAGGCTGCCTTTTAATTGGTTGTTTGGAATCTCTCCTTGTTCTCCTGAAACAGTGATGACGGGGCACTGAACAGACCCAGGCCTGGGCGGACTGGGCTGGGGCCTGGAGAGCCCCTCCTGTGGCCCTCTCCCTGCGCGGCCCTGGTCTGCGTCCTCCCCCTCCACCCTCCCACTGGATCGTCGCTTCTCCTCCTCTCTGTGGGTGCGTCCCTTTACCTCGGGGCCTACAGGTTGGGTCAGAGGCTACTCTCGTCTGTGCAGTGCTCAGCCGCGGTGTGTACAAGCCCCGGCTGGGGCCCATGAGCAGACAGCTTGCGCCTTCCCTGGGCCCGCGTGTCCCCACACCCGGTTCTGATGGCCCTGAGGCCCCTGTCAGCCCCCTCTGGCCCGCGTCTGCAAGGGAGAGCCGCCGCTGCTCTCCAGGCCCTGCCTGCTCTCCCTCCAGGATCACGCAACACACATATCTAGTTCCCAGGCCAGATGCAGACACTTGATGAGTAGGTGAGCTCACACGTTGGCGGAGAATCAACCGCTCAGCACGTTCCAGGCGCCCCCTTTGTTTCCCTTGAGGCGATGGAACCGCTCCCCTGGATGAACGTCCCCTGTGCAGGTCGGGTTTCTGCTCACCTCCCTCTGCCAGCACTCTTCCGAGACGCACGAGTCAGGCATGTCTTCCTCAGTCTAAGGAGGCTGGTCCGGGGTCCTGCCGCTTTTCACGCAGCTCACACTTTCTGCGGACTCTGGCGTCTCCAGTCTTTTCCTGGAACAGGAGAACAGAGACACGGCCTTTTTGGTCGGGCTCCGTCTCCATCAGGACAGCGGGGCGAAGCCACCTCTGCCCTCCTCCAGACACAGGAAACGGGAGACGCATGCATGCCCACGGCCTACATCAGATACAGCGCTCGAGACATTGCCGGGGTGCCTGGCCCGTCCTGAACTCCCCGTCTGCTACGGGGCTTGGGGCAGCACTGAATGACCCCTTGCTGCTGCTAAGTCACTTCAGTCGTGTCCAACTCTGTGCGACCCATAGATGGCAGCCCACCAGGCTCCGCCGTCCCTGGGACCTTAGTAATGAGTTATCTAGGACTCGCTCAGGCTGGCTCTTTGTTTCCAGCATAGGCATGGTTGAGAGATACTATGCCATCAGCCTAGCACAGATGTCCCCGACCTGTGTCCCCATATCAGAGCACAGAAAGCTGGGGTGCCAGGGGTCAGGGAGACCAGGGAGGGTGCAGGGAAGCGAGCCCAGACCAGCGGTCAGGAAGCGGGCCCTGCCGCCTGGACAGCGACAGGCCCTGCCCACCTTTGCAGGGGTGAGCTGGGCCTGCTGACCACGGAGTCTGTGCTCTGCTGGGCGTCCGGCAGGCACCGTGCCGTCACGTCTGCCCCTCAGGCCCCACAGCAGCCTGGCCGTGTCCAGCTCCCTGTCCCATGCGGTTGGCCGGAGCGCTGGAGGGAAGGCGCTGCGTGCCTAGCACATGGGGGCAGTGGGTGGCCGGAGGCCCAGCCCGTCCACGCCGGGAAGTGTTGCGCCTGCTGAGGGAGGCAGGCCCCCGGGGTCAGGCTGGCGTCCCCCCTCTTGCTTTGCCTGCTGGGCCTGCAGCCCGGCGGGCTGTGATTCCCCAGGTACCTGCTGTGGCACTGGCGGCTGAGCGGGCCTGCAGTCCTGCAGGGGACTCCAGGGCGTGAACGGCGAAGGAGCAGTTGCACTTAGCGTTTCCTAAATGATTCATGGGCGCACTCCTAGAGTGTTCAAAGCAGCCTAGAATTCGGCAGGCCATGACGACACACAGGACCTTCTTGGACATCAGTTTCCTTCCAGATTCTGACACGTGCTCTATTTCAAGGCGCGTGCTCTGTGCTGGGGAGCCAGGCCCCTGGCTGGCATGGCGCCGCGCGGGTCGTGTTGCTGGACTCCACTGGCGTGAAGGGTTTCACCCATTCCCGGTGACTCTTCACACACAGCGAGGCCGGGTTTGCTGGACCGAGAGCCAGTTTAAAGGTACTTTTGTTTGTGTTTCTTTAAGACAAACAAACACGAGTAGGAAAGGCCTGACTTAGTCAAAGCAGCGTCTGCTGCTTCAGTGATGGGCCTGCAGGGATTGCCTGGGGACAGTGGCCACGTCCCGTCATCTGTGCGTCTGGCGCCCACACTGGTGCTCGGCACCAGGACCCACTGAGAAGGTGGCTCTCCTGGAAGCAGCAGGCGACGTTTCTCCTGCCGCCCGTTTCCTTGTCCTGACTCTGAGCTGCGGTTTTTCTCTAGGGAGGGGCACTTTTCTCTGTGTGTCATGAGGTCGTGTATGCTTCCCTCGTGGGTTCTGTCCTTTGAGATGAGTAAGCTGCACCAGCCCAGTGGTGCCAAGAGAGAGGGGGGAAGCCAACTCCCACCTGAGCCCGGCCGTCTCAGGCCCCCAGGAAGGTCATGGGCAAGGGTGGCGTGTTTATGGGACACCAGTGCTGGCTCTTCCTTGCCCATCTTTTCTACTCTCGTCTGAGTAGGGCCCCAACTCCAGACGCGAGTCACGGGGCACGTGGAGGGCCACCGCTGTCCACCTCCTGGGGCTGCAGGAGTCTGGTCCAGGGCAGGTGCTCTGGTAGAGGCCCAAGGCCATGGAAGACACTGCGTGGAGAGACGGCAGCATGAGAGCCCAGAGCAGACAGCGTGCAGGCACGACCTCTTGGCTCTCTGCTCTGTCTGCGTTAGTGAGGACTTCCGGTGCCACGTTCAGTACGAGCAGTAAAAAGGGGACGTCCCTGCGTTACTCAGGAGCTTAGAGGAAAAGCATGTCGTTTCTCACCATTGATTAGGTCGCTTACCAGTGGTCATGTGTGGATGTGAGAGCTGGACTGTGAAGAAGGCTGAGTGCCAAAGAATTGATGCGTTTGAACTGTGGTGTTGGAGAAGACTCTTGAGAGTCCCTTGGACTGCAAGGAGATCCAACCAGTCCATTCTGAAGGAGATAGGTCCTGGGTGCTCATTGGAAGGAATGATGCTGAAGCTGAAACTCCAATACTTTGGCCCCCTCATGCGAAAAACTGACTCACTGGAAAAGACCCTGATGCTGGGAGGGATTGGGGGCAGGAGGAGAAGGGGACGACAGAGGATGAGATGGCTGGATGGCATCACTGACTCGATGGACGTGAGTCTGGGTGAACTCCGGGAGTTGGTGATGGACAGGGAGGCCTGGCATGCTGCGATTCATGGGGTGGCAAAGAGTCGGACACGACTGAGTGACTGAACTGAACTGAGCTGTAAGTTTTCATAGACGTTCTTTATCAAACTGGGGATGTTTTCCTCTACTCTTCATTTGCTGAGAGTTTTAATCATGAATGGATGTTACATTTTGTCAAATGCTTTTTCTGTTCCTCTGGATTTATTGTGTGATTTTTCTCGTTTCACTTGTTTGACATGATGGGTTACATGGATTTTTGAACATTGAACCAGACTTGCACACCTGGAATGAGTCCCACTTGGTCATGGTGGGTAATTTCTCTTACACACTGTTAGATCTGACTTGCTAATTTTTTGGTAGATTTGATTTAGTTGGTTTTGACTTGCTAATCTTACCGAGGGTTTTTGTATCTGTGTTCATCAGCCGTGTTGAACGTAGTTTTCGTTTCTTGTGATAGTGTCTGGTTTTCATACGTGGGTACTGCTGGCCTCGAGTAAATTAGGAAGCATCTCTTCCACTTCTGTTTTCCGCAAGAAACTGTGGAGAATTGGTGCCTCTTCTTCCTCAATGTTCTGTAGGACTCACCAGTGCCACCGTCTGCGCCTGGTGCCTTCTATTTTGGAAAGTTATTACTTATTAATTTAATTTCTTAAATAGATACCGGCCTATTCACAGAGGGTCCATGAGTGTCCTGTTCTGGAGCAGGGTGGTGGCCTCTACCATTTTTCCCACTCTGTGAGCGCCTCCACGCATTTGGGGCGTAGCTGTGGGCAGGGGGTGACGGCCAGCCCTCCTGTACTCGTCTGCGACACATACTTTACCGAGGGAGCTGGGACCTGTTTGAGAACTGGCATCACTGTGCGCTTTGCCAGGAAATGAAGGGGCTGTCCTCCCTGCTCCGGGAGCACCCGCGGGTTCCCGGCTGTGTTCGCGGCGGGAGACAGACTGACCCCGTGCTCAACTGACTCCGCGCTGGCTCTGCTTCCAGGCTCCATGGTCCCCTTTTCCATGCGGATCCTGCACGCGGAGCTTCAGCAGTACCTGGGGAACCCTCAGGAGTCCCTGGACCGGCTCCACAGGGTGAAGGCCGTCTGCAGCAAGGTAAGCCCTGCTCCTGCGCTGGGCCGCCCCATGCCCACCCTCACAGCGCGCGGGCCCCACCCCCGTCCTTGCGGCCCCCTCTGGGAAGGCAGGTGGCCGCGCTGCTCGCTCTTCCTGCTGAAGCTGTTCTGGGGGATGGTGGGTGGGTTCTGGCAAAGCTCAAGGCCTGAAACCCTGCTCCCTGGTGCTGTCAGTAAATGAAAAGCAGAAGCGTTTCCTCTCATGTAAAACCACACCTGTGAATGTGTGCCGCAGAAGCATTTCCTCTCGTGTAGAAGTGACACCCGTGAGTGTGTGCCTGGGGGCCGGCCACTCGCGCGTCCTGTGGAGGCTCCGAGCACCTGCTCTGTGTCTCACGGGCGCTGGAGCCGGGTTTCAGGAGGTGGCGGCTGGAAGCACTGCAGGATGAAAGCAGGTCACACTCATGACGGCATGACAGCTACCACTCGTAGTTCTGGCTCCGAAGGCAGCCGAGGCTCAACAGTGCTTCCCAGGTTGTTCTTGGTTGTAAAGCAACAGTCACGTGGCAGGCATCGAGCGGTGTCAGCGGATCAGACTGCTCCACTGAGCGCCAGGGCGGAGATGTCTGGCTTGGGGTCTCCCCCGCTCCAGCCCCCTCCTGCCTCCTGCCGGCTCGCCCAGGTGCAGTGCTCTTGGAGGGTGGGGGCTTTCAGAGCTATGACTGTAAGCAGTTAGGAGCAGCGACGTTTGACAGATTCGCAAAATTGGGTTATTTGTACCTGCTGAACTCCGGTCCCCAGTTGCTCTTGGTGGATGTTTCTGGAGCTCCTGGGTGGTCCTCTGGGTTCCCAGCAGGAAGTGAGGGCTGGTTTACCTTGTCATTGAAGTTTCTCACTCTGAGCTGACTGGGAAGAATGTTGTTTCAAAGTATAACGCCCGCCAGGCACGTCCTCAGGCTGTGGTTGGAGGGACTTCGGAGCCAGGCAGACTCTTCCTAGCGGGATGACTGGCCCTTGGAAGCCTTGAGCGCCTCGTGTCGGGAGGAGGACTGTCCCCAGCCTCCTCCAAGCTGCCATGGAGTCAGATGATGGATGCGGACCAGCGCTTGGCCCCTGGGAGTGTTTAATGCTCCTTCAGTGGCCTGGGGCAGCTCCAAGAAGCCTCTTCTCACTTTGAAAAGCCACTTTTCCAGAAGTCTGAAAGAGACTGGTAGGGCTGGGAAGGTCCCAGAATGCTCCAGGGGAATCTAAGCCTCTCTATGGACTTAGTGGATCATTAGTGAGTTGTCAGGGCTGGCGCCCAGGGGTCTGAGGACTGGACACTTCATACATAAACCCAGTCCTTAGACCATCCCCACCTGCAGCCCGGGAGACCCAGCCTCTTCTCCTGGACAGAACCGGCCAGCGCCAGCTTCCTGGGCCCCCGTCCTTAGGCCATCCCCGCCCGCAGCCCAGGAGAGGCCGACCTTTTTCTCCTGGACAGAACCGACAAGCACCAGCCTCCTGGGCCCTGGGCCTCCCTCTGCTGCTGTTGTGGTGCTGAGGGCGCCTGCCCCACCCAAGACCAGCCCAGGACGAGCTGGACCCGGGGTGGAGGCGAAGCAGTCAGGTTCTGCGCAGCCTCTCAGCTCTGGTCACACCAGCCCTGGAGGACCATCTCCCACACCCACACTTTCCTGAGTCCTCCCGCCTCCTCTCCAGGCAGCACCTTCACTTTTCAGAGCCACTGTCCCTTCAGCACTGCAGCTGCTTCGGGAACTGTGTGCTCTGGCCTGGAGCCAGGGTGGGGCTGAGCTGCCCCCACCCCCACCCTCCCGCGCACCTCCCTGGGTGCAGCCCGCCTGGGTGGCTCTGGGAGGCAGAGGCTCACGGCCTCCGACCCGCACCCGTTACTGCACCTGGCGCGCCCGCTGGGCCTGCGCGGCCCTCGGGCTGGGAGAGCCAGGCCCCCGCTCCCCTTCCTTGGCGCCTCCAGCCTCACTTTGTCACTGTCCCCTCTCGGTGGGCCATCGAGACTGCTGTTCCTGGTCAGGAGACGGCTGATAAGTAGCTGGGAAACGTGGCCTGGTTTGGATCAGCTCGTCTTTCCGCTGTAAAATGCAGGTGTATCCTGAGCAGTCACTCTGGGACAGGCCCTTGTGTTCATGGCACGTAGTCCTGGTGTGACGCGCATACCCTTCAGGGCGAGGAGGCCCAGTGGCCCATCTCAGCTGCAGGGACGAGGCCAGGGAGAACCTGGAGCAGCTGCTTTGCTGGCGGCGAGCTTCCCCTCTGGGGTGAGCCGCGGAGGGCAGTGCTGATGGCAGGGGGAGCCGCGGAGCGAGGGCGTCTCCACAGGGCACGTCCCTGAAGCGCATCGTCACAGAACCGGGAGCCCTCTGCCCGTCTCCTGTTAACACATCTTTATTTTTCTCCCCAGCAGACAGTGTTCACTGTTAACAGTTTTGTTCTCCTCATTCTGCCCTCCATGAAAATCCATCCTTTGCCCAGATCACCGGGGCAGCAGCTTCCTTTCTTTCAGAGAAACAGTCACAAAAGAAGTGACTCAAGGCCATTAGCCCAACAGGAGAAACAGTGTGAGGTGACAGCTGCTCAGAACTAAGCGATAGATTAACAAAGGGCCGCACGCCTCAGATGTCCTGGAGGAGCGAGACTGATGTTTCCATGGAAGTGAATCGTCCTGTTGTGTCCTGTACCTGAGCCTTCCCGGACAGAGTGGGCGCACGCTCCGCGTGTCAGGCTCCCTGGGCGCTTTGCGGGTGTCGTCAGCCCTAACCCTCCTCGAGCTACCGCTCTATCTGCCGTCCGCCCCGAGAGACGCTCCACGCGTGTCCCCGGGAGACCCTCCTCGGCAGAGAAACCTGGTGCTCCTGGAGCGTCTCAGAGCGTCCAGAGGCAGACATACTCCTGTCCTTGCGTGTCCCGCAGATCCTGGCCAACCTGGAGCAGGGCCTGGCGGAGGACGGGGCCACGCACAGCATCGCACAGGAGAACAGGCAAGGTCAGTGCCGCCCGCGTCCCCTGCAGGCCGACCCCGCCTGCTCCGGGTCGCAGCCCCCGCCCGCCTCGCTCACCCTCCCGCAGGTCTCCTCGCGCCTCGCTCACCCTCCCCGCCTCGCTCACCCTCCCTCGCGCGTCTCCTCGCTGCTTTCCTCCCAGAACGAGCATCTTTTCTAGGAGGTTCTTGCCTCAGAGTTGCCCCTTGTTCCCGGCAGCAGGAAGAGGGTCCTCCCGGGGCCTGACCTGCCCCAGCCTCTCCACCCTCCCACCCCACGTCTTCTCCCCAGCCAGCCCTCGGCCCCAGCGAGGCAGCTGGGTTAGGAGCCGTTGCTTCCACTAAGCAGGTGGGGCACCCAGGCCTCGGGCAGGCAGGCCGCTGTCACCAGGGCTGCGGTGCTGACGCCCACGTGTGACTGTCCACAGCCCTGCAGCGGGGAGCCCCGCCAACCACAACCCACCGGGGTGGCCCTGCTACACGACGGGCTCGTCCCCTGGTCCAGTCAGTCTCTGTCCCCCTGAAGCCGGGCGGCCGTCTAGAGCACAGCCCGAGGAGTGCGCTGAGCAGCACAGGAGGCCGTGGCCGGGGCAGGGCCACAGACACAGGGGCTCCATGCGTCTGTGGCTGGGCTGCTGGCCGCGTCCCCCGGTGCTCACCCCTCCTCTCTTGCAGCCTCCATGCAGCTGTGGCGGGCCCGCCTGGGCCGGGTGACGTGCTCCATGGCCAACTGCCTGCTGCTTATGAAGGTACCATTTCCCGGAGGGGGAGGGCCCCCATGCGGCCTGCGAACAGAGGGGCCAGAGGCACACCTGGGGTCTGCGTGCTTCAGTTTCTACTAAGCGGAACGTTCACAGACTCGGGTCTGAACAGGGCTCCTGAAGTCCTTACGCTCTGTGCTCCCCGGGGTCCTGGCCCTGTGCTCACCAAGGGGGTCCCCTTGCCCTGACTCTGCCTGCCATCCGTGCTCTGGGAACCCAGCACAGAACCAACACGGCGCTTCCGAAGTGCCTGCACTACAAATGTGGTTTAATATGACATTTTAGATGATTCTTCCATGTTCTTGAGTTAAAAAGGAGTGAAGCATTTGCGGTCAGAGCTTAGGTACACGTGTGCGTCCGGCTGCCACCTCAGGCAGGCCCATTTGGGCAGCACCGTGAGGCGGGTGGGGGCAGTGGGCTCTGGTGTCAGTTCAGCCGGGTGACCTCACGGTCGCTCACCTTTTTGATGATGTGCTGTCCATCCATCTGCCTCAGCCCCAAGTGTCCGCCCGGAACGCTGTCAGGCAGAGCGGCCCAGGTCACAGCCTGGAAGTCCCCCAGCCCCGAGACGGGTCGCTGCGCGCGGCCCGCTCACGGTGCCATCAGGCCGCGGCTGCCCGGCCAGAGTGGGCGGCGCTCTCCCTAGAGAGCTCAGTGCAGCTGATGCCCCTGAAGGGGCGGCGTGTCCTCACCCAGCGAGGACCGTCTCCGGGCCAGGCTCCAAGTCACAGGCAGCTGGGCTCCTGGGAGCACACCTGAGCCCAGCACTGCAGCCACCCCGGGGCTCCCATCCCGTCTGAGGGGCCCGGGGCCACCGCACCCCCAGGAGAGGGCCTTCGCCCACTGCACACTCTCGTGGACACAGGCACTTACATGCGTGGGGCACAGGCAGTGGGTGTGGCCGGCTCCCCGCAGCACCAGGGCCCCGTTTCGTTTGGATGAGCTTTGCTCAGAGGTGCTGGGCTGGCGGGTCTGCGCCTGGTTTCCCTGTGGAACGTCCCCGGTCATCTAACGCCCCAGGCAGCAAACTAGCGACTGCAGCCCCGGCCTACGTGAGGACGAAGGTGGAGGCAAGTAAAGAGAGAGAAGCACCTTTAGGGGTTTGACGGACCGTGGAGGCCTGTGGTCTGCAACTGCGCCCGTCAAGAGACAGCGAGCTGTTGGCATGAACTCCAGATGGCGTCCGCAGATGGGACAGGCCGCCTGCCATCCGAGCTCGGGCCCCAGGATCTGACAGAAGCAGGAAAAAGTTGGTCCGGGTGAAATGCTAGTTGCTGCTCAGTGGATGGAAGGAGAAAGACCCCCAGGCCAAGCACACAGCCAGACCCCCGGGAGAGGGCTCTGGGGACCGTGGCACTCCCAGACCTCAGAGCGGGGCCCGCTGGGCCGTCTGCCCCCTCCTGGCAGGTGCCGTGTCCCCTCTCATGAGGTCTGTGGGTGCCGTGCACGCAGAGCGGGATCTCGTGACTCGAGTGTTCCCGCAGGACTACGTGCTGGCCGTGGACGCGTACCGCGCGGTCATCCAGTTCCACCCAGAGCAGGAGCCGCAGGTGCTGAGCTGCATCGGCCGCATCTTCCTGCAGGTGCGGGGGCTGGGGGGTCGGGAGGCTGCACCTCAGCGCGAGCCCTGTAGGCTTGAGAAAGCGCAGGAAGGGGGTCAAGTCAGACGTCTGTTGCTGTCAGAAGGCGGGTTCTTTTTTGATCCTGGTTTGACTGTACTGAGTATCAAGCCTCCAGCTTCGATGTGCTGGGGAGGCCAGTCGCTACGCGTGAATGTACGTAGGTTTCCATCAGGCGGTGCAGAGACGGGTGACTGAGGCGTTGCCCTGTTGCAGAAACGTGCTGACGCGAGGAGCCAGCCACTGTGGGCTCCTCTCCCACCCCAGAACCCCCAGGGCCTCTCGCACCCTGCGCCCCGAGAAGGAGGGAGAAGCAGCTGTGGGAGCGTCTTCAGTTTGCACCACCGAAACACACAGGGCTGCCCCCCACCCTCCAAAACCCTGCGCTCCGGGGAAGGGCCCAGCTCTTTGCAGCTGCCGTTGGTCTGGGTTTGGTGCGTGTGTGCGTGCGTACATGTTAGTATCTGTTTTCTGTCTTCATAGAAGTAGCTTCCTTTTTCTCTCTGTTCTCAGATAATTCTAGAATTATCTGTTGCTAGAAGATGTGAGTGACTCAAAGAGGCCTGAGCCACACTCCTGGGGTTTGTGGAACAACTTATTAACAGCTTTAGTGTTCCATGTGTGGGAGAGCTTTCTTCTCTGTTTCTGGGATCAATTTTGGCAATTTCAGTTCAGTCACTCAGTCGTGTCCGACTCTTTGCGACCCCACTAACTGCAGCAGGCCAGGCCTCCCTGTCCATCACCAACAGTTTGTAAGTGGCTGCCGGTTTCACCCTGCCCGCTGTGTAATCATGCCTTCAGTATCCTCACTTACGTTGGGCAGCTGTTTGTGTGGATGTAGACTTAACGTTTGTCACCTGAATTGACTGCTTCATTTTGTCAAAGCAGATTGGAGACATAAAAACGGCTGAAAAGTACTTTCAAGACGTGGAGAAAGCAACACAGAAACTGGGCGGACTACAGGGCAAAATCATGGTTTTGATGAACAGGTGTGTGTCTCTGTCCTGTGTTCCAGCTTTACTGAGATGTGACTGGCAGCACCGTGCAGGTTTACGGTGTGAACCGGAACGACCTGGTTCCCATACATTGTGAGGTGATGCCCACAGAATAGGGGACACTCATCATCTCATAGAAATTAGACACAAAATTAAAGGCAGAATGCACCCAGCGCAGCACGCAGCTCGCAGCACTGCTGGTGGCGTTAGCGTGCTGAGCGCTCTCCGGGCACCTATTCATGCGGACCTTTGCACCTTCGGCCCACCTTCTCCCAGTCCCTGCCCCCCTCCCCCGTAACCACAAATTGACTCTTTCTCCGTGAGTTTGTTTGGACTGTCGACTTGAAACACCATTCACTCCTGTTACACAGCATAGTGACCTGATGTTTCTCTCTCTTTCAAACTGGTCAGCAGGACTAGTCTAGTTATGGTCTGTCTGCCCACAAAGATAAGGCCTTATTACAGACTGCAGTCCCCGCGCCCTCCCCGCGAGGTTCCGCTTCCTGGAGCTGCCCCCTCAGTGGCCCCGCCACACACCCAGCTGCATCCCAGCTTCTGGGTCATCCTTCCCGTGTCGCTTATTTGCAGAGCTTTCCTTCACCTCGGTCAGAATAACTTCGCCGAAGCGCACAGGTTCTTCACAGAGATCCTGAGGGTGGACCCGTCGAATGCAGTGGTAAGATGCCCCGGGAGGAGGTGGCGCGTCCGCTGATGTCAGGCACCCTCCAGGGCTGGGGGGCCCCGGGCCGCCGGCACACCCCCACCCAGCCCTGCCCCCGCC
>SJYG01000600.1:535372-548123 GCA_006410535.1 Litocranius walleri | reverse complement strand
CCCCCCCCCCCCCCCCCCCCCCGCGCTGTCTCCTCTTCGGTAAGGACCCCGGGTCTGGTTCAGGGCCGCCCTCACGCGGGAGGGCCTCCTGAGAGCTGTGTGCCATCACACCGGCAAGGATCCCATTTCCAAGTAAGGTCAGGTCCCGAGGCTCCAGCGACAGGAGGCTTCCGTGTTGGGCACTCAGCCCAAGACGCCTGCTGGCAGCGCTTGGGAGGTGGAAACAGGCTTGTCCCACTCCAGGGTCCTCCCGAACGCCCCCTGGGACCTCTGCTCTCCGCGGACCCCCAGGGTGTACTTCTGCTTGTGTGTCCCTGTGGGCCTCCCTCACCAGCCTCGCCAGCCAGCCATCAGGATTAGTTAACGGTGGCACGGGCCCTAAGACATGGGTGTGACCGCAGACTGCCCGGACTGCACTGATGCACCTCTGCGGGGCTCCTGCGTCCTTCAGCCTCAGGATTGCTTGGAACTCTCTGCGCAAATCAAACAAGCATTTGAAGCCTGAAGAATAAAAGGCATTCATTAAAATCCAGGAGGGGAAACCAAAGGATGGGGGTTTGAGTAGGGGGCCTTCTTCCTTAGAAAGGCAGGCCCCATTCCAGAAGGGGCCGCGGGACACATGGGCCCTAGGCAACCTGGGTGTCCTCCCAGTCGCCACCGTATCTAAGAGCTCAGTTCAGTTCAGTGGCTCAGTCACAGCCAACTCTTTGTGACCCCCTGTGCTGGGAACCAGTGTGAGGAATCCCACCCGTGACAGGGTCACGTGGAAGGAAGTCTGGCATACGCAGGGCATGATCAAACTTCAGGGGTTTCCCACGGCATTTCCTGAGCATCCACCCCCCCAAAAATAAGAATCTGCCGGCCTCTGCACTCTGCTTTTCCACTCTTCTGATATTCTCTGGGAAAAAGTCAACTCAAGGCTTCAGTCTTCTGCATTTGGAAGGGTGTTTCAATCCCAAAACCCCTCTGATGGCTTTCTAGCCTACCTGCAGGACTCATGATTGTTTGAGGCCTCCTGACCGCGGGAGGCACAGGAAGCTTAAAACATCCTAGGAATGTAGGGGCTTCTGAGGAGTCAAAATCATTAGAATAGGACTGATTAAAGGTTTCAGTTGCTGAGTCAATACTTGCTGCCAAATTTTCATATCCTTTATTTTTAGATATAGTTGGTATATAGAAAAACAAGCAGCAGACCTGGTGTTGGCAACCTTAGATTTTGAGTTAAGTACCTTCTTTGTTATAACCCACTGTGCCTTTGTTCTATAGAGATGTAACTTAGTGCTTTAAGGAGATGCAGATTAAAGAAAAACACTTCAGGGGAAACGAGATTAACATTCATTAAGAAAGAGAGCCAAAAAAGTCTTTGCAAGCCTCCTGGTCAGAAGATAATGTAAATCACCTGAGACCTTTTGTATCCAAGAAGATACACGGAAAGGGTCAGGACTGCTGCCCCTGCATAACTCTGCATATTCCATTATGTACAACTTGGGGTGTATAAGCTGATTTTGAAAAATAGTTTTTGGAGTCTCGCACCAATGCTGGGCTTCCCCATGTCATTCTTTTCTCCCCTTTTTCGGCTGAATTCCCTTGGAACGTCAAGGCTCTTCATGTCTACTTACTTGTCCGGGCTTCTAAGATCTGTAAGAAAGAGAGCCCAAGGCAGGGCACTCTCCCATATTCAAATGGGTGCCGGTGGCCCAACGTAGAGTTCCTTTATTGGCTTTTCACGTAACCAAGTTATTCAGCCTCTTTTCTCTACCTAAATTTCCTACTATACTATTTCTTCCTGATCTAATCTTATATTAACAAATAAATAAGTCTCTCCTCACCAACGCCGTCCCCACTTTGAATTCCCTGGATCCACCGGGCCTGGACCCTGGCACCCCCGGTCATCTAAGAGGATGTTTGGGAAAACAGCCTCCTAAGGCAGAGCCTGGAGAACAGCTGGAAACACCAGGTGACGGCACACTTCCCTGCGCATCAGCATCAGCAGTGCACGTGGGCACGCATGCACACACACACACGCACACACTGCACACGCGTGCACACACACACTGCGCATGCACGCACACAAACTTGCCCCGCGCTCACACACACTGCACACGCGTGCACACACGCAAACTTCCCCTGTACACACACGTATGCACACACTGCACGTGCACTCACACTGCACACACACTTCCCCAACACGCACACACTTTCCCCTCACATGCACATGCACACACACTTCCCCCGGGCACACACACACATGCACGCACACACACACACACTTCCCCCTCACACATGCCTGCACACACTTCCCCTGAGAATGCACACACACACACTGCCCCTGCACACACACACATGCACGCACACACACACACACTTCCCCCTCACACACGCCTGCACACACTTCCCCTGAGAATGCACACACACTGCCCCTGCACACACACACATGCACGCACACACACACACACTTCCCCCTCACACACACCTGCACACACTTCCCCTGAGAATGCACACATACACACTGCCCCTGCACACACACACATGCACGCATGCACACACACTTCCCCCGCGTGGACACACACACTGCACACACACTTCCCCTGCGTGTGCACACACATGCACTCTGCCCCTGCACACACACGTGTGCACGCACACACACACATTCCCCCCACACCTGCACCCGCAGCACTAGCACTGGTGATGAAGTCCCGACGGTGCTGCCTGTGGTCTCTAATCAGGAGCGCTGATCGCCCCACCCAGCAGCTTCCTGTCTGCAGGGCCCCAGCTCACAGGCCACCCCTCCACCACCCTGGGTGGTGGTCTCAGGAGGACCCGCCCCCGCCCCGCGCCGCATGAAGACGCAGCCAGGAGGGGCCTCCCGGGAACCGGCCAGCCGCCCCCAGGGTTGCCGCAGACATCTCAGACCTGGGGAGACAGGCTCCCCGAGCTAAGTGACAGGCCGGCCTCTCGCCCTGGAAGGAAGCTGCCGTCTAGAAACTTGTGGGGCGTTGGGGGGGGGGGCGGTTGCATCCTGAATGCTGGCCCTCCAGCAGGTGGACACCCGGCGCCCCTCTTCCAAGGCTGAGTGACCCCCCTCAGCAGACACAAAAGCCCCCAGCTTTGGGAGACCAGAGCTGGACAGGGAGCAGTGTGAGGAGCGAGCCCCCAAACCTGGCTACACCAAGTCCCCTCCGCAAGGAGCAGAGAATGAGGCCAGAGGGTGAGACTCCAGGGTCACCTAGATGCGCTCCTGCAAGCCTCTTCGGCCTGAGCTCCTGGGAAAAGCAACATCAGGGTCTCTGGGGGAGGAGGCAGACCCCCTGGGCTCAGCCTCCTGAAATGTGGCCCCTCCTTCCCCTCATCAGGGTTTCCCTGGTGGCTCAGCCAGTGAAGAATCCGCCTGCAATGAAGGAGCCCCAGCTCGATTCCTGGGTCAGGAAGATTCCCTGGAGAAGGGATAGGCTCCCCCCTCCAGCCTTCTTGGACTTCCTGGTGGCTCACATGGTCAAGAATCCACCTGCAATGCAGGAGACCGGGGTTCAATCCCTGGATTGGGAAGATCCCCTGGAAGAGGGCATGGCAACCCACTCCAGTATTCTTGCTGGAGAATCCTATGGACAGAGGAGCCTGGCAGGTTACAGTCCATGGGGTCGCAAAGAGTGGGACACGACTGAGCAACTAAGCACAGCATGGCAGCTCCCCTCAGCATCCACCCCCAACCCCACCCCCGCGAGGAGCTGGGCCTGGAGGAACACTGATGCTCACAGCCCCAGGCGTGTCTGAGGTCTGTGAGGTCGGGCTCTGCTCCCGACTTCCTGCAGATCAGCAAACAGCATCGCCTGTGGGGCACCCACCGCCTTTGGCTTGCGTTTCTGCTGTTAACTTTACCTCCTTACTGTGCTGTGCTTAGTCGCTCAGTCGTGTCCGACTCTGCAGCCCTGTGGACCGCAGCACACCAGGCTTCCCTGTCCATCACCAACTCCCGGAGTCCACCCAAACCCATGTCCATCGAGTCGGTGATGCCATCCAGCCACCTCATCCTCTGTCGTCCCCATCTCCTCCTGCTCGCAATCTTTCCCAGCATCAGGGTCTTTTCAAATGAGTCAGCTCTTCACATCAGGTGGCCAAAGTACTGGAGTTTCAGCTTCAGCATCAGTCCTTCCAATGACTATTTAGGACTGATTTCCTTTAGGATTGACTAGTTTGATTCCCTTGCAGTCCAAGGGACTCTCAAGAGTCTTCTCCAACACCACAGTTCAAAAGCATCAATTCTTCAGCGCTCAGCTTCCTTTATGGTCCAACTCTCACATCTGTACATGACCACTGGGAAAGCCATAGCCTTGAGGAGACAGGCCTTTGCAGGCAGACTGATGTCTCTGCTTTAATGTGCTGTCTATTCGTGAGCCACCCCCGAGTGCTGCACACCTATAGGGAAGGCACGCCTGTCATGACCTGTTGAGACGTGTCTCCCTCACCAAGCAGTGCTCCTAGGTCCACACAGACAGCTCAGCCCCCAGGTGGGTGCCCCTGGAGCCCCTGACGACTGCGAATCCATAAACCACCATCCTCTCTCTGACTGACGGTGCCCACAGGAGGAGCCACCCCTGCTCCGAGGTTCCCTCTGGTCTCCCGGGCCCTGTCAGGAGGGGCAGCCACTGACCCTGGAGGCTGATGGTGTTACCCTCGTGTGGCCAGCATGCAGCTTGACCCTAAGTCCAGCGTTCACCCACACGGTGAGGCCTGGGGTCCCTCCGTGCCTGGACACATGCCAAAACCAACGTGGAAATGGCAACATATCCATTCCCACATGAAGATTTCTAACCCAGCTTAAAAGAATACTCGAAGCAAACTGCCCTTCAAATCTGAGGCCAATTCGGGGTTTTTCTATGATTATAACAAATGAGATATAATTGTACCTCAAAACTGTTGATTCAAAATACAAACGATGTACCAATTTTTGTTAAAATTCAAAGGCTTGATTGTAGAAGACATTTACTGTTTGAGTTTAACTTAGAAACCGCACACAGAGCAGCGCTGACCCAGGAAACACAGACATGACTGCGCACACGCACACACGTCAGACGACGGAGGCGAACGGGGCGACTTGAAGGAACCACAAGCACCAGAATATAAGGCAGCTCCGAGCCGCCAGCAGAGCGTCAAGGCAGCTACTTTATTCTGAGCAAGACAGTGGCGTAAGCGAGCGTGTGTCCCCCAACATGCCAGCTTCCCCCCCAGCACCCCTGTGTCGGGAGAAAAGTGGGTGACCTCCCCACCCGTCCTGTCACCCACTGCTGCACGTCTGCACAGGGCAGGCCTGGCCTCCCCTGGCGCCTGTTCAAAGCCCGAGAATCAGGCAGTAAGTGGCTGAATTTGGGGAGATGAAGCTCACTGGTCAGAGCTGAAGGCTCGAGCTAGTGTGGGGCCACTGACCCCTGACCCTGAATCAGAGAAGTGAATCACCTCCCAAATTTCCAGCTGGGTGCACGTGCAACCAGCTCCACAGCTCCGTCCATTAAAATGTGTTCTGATCAAGAAAATACAGTGTTCTGATCTGACAAGCTTGCAGAGGAGGCTCCCCAGCCTCGCGCCTGCAGCGCTGAAGCGGGAAAAAGGGACAGACTCGGTGCTGCCTCACGAGGGGCCCACAGGGCCTCTAGGCCGTCTGCGCCAGGAACTCCAGGTACCGCCTCCGGGCCTCGAGGTGGTCCGACGGCCGGTTGTACGGCGTCCACACGGGGTCTCCCACGAACAGCCGCATGGCCTTCACGTAGTTCTGGGGAGACAGAGACAGCGGCGCTAGTTACACAGCCGTGAGGTCACACTCCGTTCTGCATTCCTCTGAAAGGCAGGAGGGCCCGTGCTCAGGCAGCCGCAGAGCAGCGTCGGGCCCACGCTCTTGACAGACACACCGCCTTGCACACGGGCCCCTCCCGCAGCATAGTTAGAAACCTGCACCCCTGTCCAGCCAGGGTGCACGTCCGGGGCTGTGTCCTACAGGGGACACTATGGCAAACGCGTGGGGTTCTTTCTCCCAGAGCCGTTTATGACAGCAGAGACCTGGAGACAGCTGGCGGACCCCTCTCTCGGGGTCACCACTTCCCGAGTAAACTAGAGCGTGTCCCAGAGTGGCCAGCAGGCAGCTGTGCATGGGCCGGGGCTCTACATGCCGAGAGGAAACCGTCCCGAAGCGCAGCAGGCAGGAACGAGGGGCGCCACCCCCGACAGAAGCCGGCTGGCCCCTGGACACGATTCACATTCGCCTGCCAAGCAAGCCGCCTCTCCAAGAAGACTTTTGAGGGCCTGATCGCGGCCACCTTCAGGGAGAGACGCTGGGGTCAGGAACGGGGCGACCTTCCTTCACACGTCCTCTCTGAGTCCCAAGCTTTAAGCTGAGCATGCCCGTGAGTCTCAGGTCAGCCCCTAGCCCATGGAGGGAGCCCCCAACCACCCTTCTCCTGCTTCTGTGACCATGTCCATGGCTCCAGCGCCCGACGGCTGAGGCCCAGTGGACATGCTCTCGAACGATGAAGGAGCAAGGACCCCTGGGGGGGCTCACGCCTGAGGGGGGGGTGTGGGCTCCCATGCACCCCTGTAGACCCCCAGCCACTTGCTGAGGCAGCTTCTTCGCCTGGTGCTGCCGGGGCTGAGTGTCCAACAGGCACGCAGACCACACTCCAGCAGAGCGGCTGTGAGCCCACCTTCTCGTCCAGCGTGAAGCGGTGGTAGATGCCGGCGGGCAGGGTGATCATGTCCCCCTTCTCCATGGAGATCCGGACCCACTGGTCCTCCTGGTCCCGCACGTCAAAGTATCCGCTGCCATCCAGGATGTAGCGGATCTCCTCATCCAGGTGTAAGTGCTCCTCAAAGAACATCTTGATCTGAGGGGGTGGGGGGCTCTGTGAGCTGGGGGCCCCTGGGGTGAGGTGGCCTGAACCACCCCAGCCCCAGCGCGGACCACCCGGCCCACCCCCACGAGATGCGAAGGCACGTAGTCACCCCGCAGGGCAGGAGCGGCGTGTGCATCTGAGGAAGGTGCTCAGTAAACACCTCCCGCTCATCCCCACCTGCCCTGTGTCTTTCGGGGCAAATGCTCGAATGTGCACAAACGCTGGAAGCATCCTCCAGTAAACACCCACGCAACCTTCACCCTTCTCTTTAACTGGCCTTCTTAAGATTCCCCACCTCTCACCTACTGTCCCGCAGGGTTTCAAAGCTTTCCTCACGTAATGCTTCCACCCTTCTGGACAATCCAGACGTTTGGAAAATCCCCACTTCCAGTGAGAACGGCAGCCTCTCAGGCAGGCAAGGCTGTGAGGACAGGTCCCTGACCTGCTGGGCACACAGCCCCTGGAGGGGTGGGCACAGCTGGACATGCACTGACCCGCTGCCCGTCTAGGAATCTACGCTGAAGATACACCTCCAACAGCACAGAAAGACATGCACGCGCCGCCCCCTGCGGTGCACATGCCGCCCCCTGCGGTGCTGTCTGTCGCTGAGGAACACTGGAGACGCCCAGGAGGCGGCAGCAGAGCGGGCTGGCAGTCAAGGGGCACGCAAGCTCGACAGCTGGGCGCAGAGTGGCGCCGGCCGCCCAGGGGAGCGTAGAGGCTTCATTTTAAACCTGGCTATGGCAGCCCACTCCAGGACTCCTGCCTGGGGAATTCCAAGGACAGAGGAGGCTGGTGGGCTACAGTCCATGGGCTTGTAGAAAGTCGTACACGACTGTGTGACTCCCTCTCACTTTACATCTTACAGAGTCATAAATAAAAATAAAACAAGCTTGGGGGCCGGGGGAGGGGGGACCTTAAATCTGGAATCAAGCCATATGCTCACAACCACAGGAGGAAGAGAAAACTCACCTAAGTGCTTTTGAACATAGTTCTCTGACTACACCCTCAGTAAGGCAGGACCCCGACTCGCCTGAAATTCCACGGACAGGCCTGCTGATCCTAACGGTGTGGAGGCAGCCACCACCGGACACCATGGTGTGTGCGGGACAGAGAGACCAGAGGACGAGCCCAGGGAGCCCCGAGGGGCACGAACACCCTGAGCCAGGGAGCACAGAGGGGCTGGGAGCACGGCGGGGACGTGGCAGGACCACGAAGAGGGCCCCCCCGCCCCGCCAAGTCTGGGCCAATCTGAAGGTCAAGGTGGATCGCGGCAGGAATGGACTCGGGCCCATGAGGAAACCAAGAATCCACACGCCCATCCTGACGGGCATCGATGGGAGAGAAGCCAAGTCGGTACAGGAGGGTGACGGACGGAGGGACAGGGTAACTGACTCGGGGACAGGAGAGAAGCCAAGTCAGTACAGGAGGGTGATGGGTAACTGACTCAGGGGGGTCAGCAAGATTCACTCACACCAAGTCCAAGTTTGACACCGAGCATAACAGTCACAGGCAGAAAGTAACTCTCCACAGACTCCTTCCTTAGAGCGGGAAGAGTCGTCCAGTCACAACATGGAACCCTGACGGGCACCAGTTCAGCCAAGTTCTGCATCATGGACACTGGGACCCCCACCCCACCCCGGGCACAGGCCTCCGAGTGGGGTGCCCTGAGCAGACGCAGCACCCATTCCGCAGGATTCCTGCCCAAAATGTGTTAACCTAAGACAACCGTGAGATAATCAGATAGTAAAAAAGTATGTTTTTAAAGAATAAGAGATAAGCTGGTGTTAGGGACAGGGTTTCAGGAGAAATAAAATAAAATAGAAAGTGGTAATGATAAGAATAATCTACCAGCCAGGATTTACAACCGTCAAGCCCCTCCTAGGGAAGGAAGGGGACTGGTGAGAAGACAGAAGTCTAAAATTCCAAGTAAGAACATAGAATTTAAAGGTAAGAGGATATCGGGATGTGCAGGCACTCAGTGAGAAATTTCGGCCTTTTGTGAGGCATTATAACGCCTGTTCTCCAACCAGCAAGAATCGCGTGGGCCAGGACGGAGTAAAGGGAGAGACGCCGCAGAACTGGGAGCCTGGTGTCGCTGCGCCACCCCTGTTCCTAAGGCACAGCGCTGTCTCACCTACACGCAGGTTCTTTTCAGAAAAACACACAGAGGACACCCAAGCTAGCGAGGGACAGTGAGGGTGGAGGCAGCCTTCCTGGAGGTCGGTGAAGACTCGACCAGGAGGACTGGGCTCTGGGCCTGGCTTTACCAGCACGATCGAGGAAGTGGTCCTGACCCCCTCCAGGTGTCCGCAGGTAAGAGAAAGAGGCTACGCTGAGTGGCTTAAGGCCGCGGCTTCCCAGTTCGTAGCTCAGCCTGATAGACACAGGAGGTCTGGGGAAGCGTCACCGAGACAGAAGAATCCTGAGACCACTGCTGCTGCCACGGCCGTTTCATAAAGGAGCCACCTTACTCCTGAAAAAGCAAAGACAACAATTCCAAAAACAAGGCCGTCCTTGAACTTGAACACATTCAGCCGCATTACAAACTCTGCACGTCTGCTTCCTCACTTGGCCAACGATCAGTGAGTTTCTCTACTAACAGGCACCTGGGAACCAGCACAAAACCAAGAATTAAAAAACAACTGACTCCCACGTCCATAAAGATGGGGTAACAGAAACTGGGTTTCCCCGCCCACCTCCAACAATCAGAACAAACACAATATACAAACTGACAGTTTGCAAAGCACCAGACACCAGGAAAGGGAAGAGAGTGACTCGGGAGGCAGAAAGCCAGCACGGTGAACCCCACACCTGCTCCACATCCACTGGAGAGAGTCCTCAGGATGCGGAGCTGGGAGAGGGCACCCAGGCAGGCACCCTGAGCGGAAAAGCAGGACTGAGAATCTGGGGAGACGGAGGGAGCTGCTGTGCAGGACACAGTGCCCAAGGGGAGAGACCTCCACGGGGAAACCCGAGGCCTGCAGAGGGCCTGCCTCGAGGCCTCCTGGAGCCCGTCTGCACACGCATGTGTGCAGGAAAAGGAATTGCAGCTGGAAAAGAGGCATTCAGAGCCTTCAGGTTTGAAGGGACAGTCCCGGCCCTCTGCCGGCCTGGGAACAGAGCCTGTCCCTCCAGTCAGACGGGAAAAACCTCACCACCCCAGGGGCTCCATGTGGTCGAGCAGAGCAGCCTGGGGGCTACAGGCCCTGGGATCGCAAGAGTCGGCCTGAGAAAGCGGCTAAACGACAACGCTCGGGAACACCTAACCTATCTTAAGGAAAGGCTTAAAAACATCCAATTGTTTCCAATAAGCTCACATGCATTCCGGAAGAAACCTGAAGACTATTTCTACCAGTACAAAAGTACCCAACCTCCAAGAGAATAAATCACAGTGTCTGGCATCCAATCAGTAATTACCAAGCCCGCCAAGAACAAAATGTGACCTTTAGACACGGAGACAAGGGTTTGATCCCTGAGTCGGGAAGATCCCCTGGAGAAGGAAATGGTAATCCACTCCAGTATTCTTGCCTGGGAAGTCCCATGGGCAGAGGAGCCTGGTGGGCTACAGTCCACGGGGTCGCAAAGAGTTGGACACGTGACTGAGCGAGCGACTAAAACAAAGAAACCCCACGGCTTCACTGGCTAATCTGCCAAACATTTAAGAAAAAGGTGAAACCATTCTAGACAAGCTCTTCCAAAAACCGAAAAGGACGGAATACTTTTCAGCTGATTCTAAGGCCAGCATTCCTCTCATATAAACCAAAATGAAAGACACTTAAAAAGAAGGAAAGGCTTGCATTTATTAATGTGGGTGTGTGTTAGCTGATCAGTCATGTCCGACTCTATGCAACCCCGGAGATGGCAGCCCACCAGGCCTGTCCATCCATGGGAGTCTCCATGGAATGGGTTGCCATTTCCTTCTCCAAAAGGAACTATAGAAAGAAAGGCAGTGAAGCCGCTCAGTCCTGTCCGACTCTTTGCAACCCCGTGGACTGTAGCCCACCAGGCGCCTCCATCCATGGAGTTTCCAGGCAAGAGTACTGCAGTGGGGTGTCATTGCCTTCTCTTGCATTTATTAATAGTGAATAATTAATAACTCCCCTTTAGTCCCCTTACCTTTTCCTCATAATTCGGCAGTTTGTCTTTGCATATGGTTATGATGTCCATCCAGGAATAGTTTCTCTCTTTTCGGATCTTCTCTAATTCTGGATCGTTCTCATATTTGTCTGCATCCAGCTAAAAGAGTTTAAACAAGCAACAAACAGGAGGTCACGTGAACACACCGAAACACCCAAACAGGCTCTTTCTGGATCTCCAATATGATTATACTCAGAACGTATCACCTAGCCCCGTGTCCACATTCTGGATCTCCAGTATAATTTTATTCCACACATACTGCACTAACATCACTTGGTTCTTCATCAACCCTAAACTCACCCTCCTTCCCCTCCTTTCCCTATTTCTTGGCATGCTTTCCCCACTTTCCCTAAAGGCTAAAAACAGTGCAGCTGTGTTGCAATCCCACCTCCCTTCTCCAGCAGCTCTTCCAGGGAGACTCTATTGAAACTGCAGGCTTCCAGTCCCACCACCAGGAGTCGGGGAGGCTCCGGTCCCTACGCCTGTGACAGGCACCTCGGGCACCTCCCCCGCACCGCCATGTCCACTCTGCAAGTCGGCCTGACCTTTGTCTCCATAGCAACTCTATGGTTACTTTGTTTCCCCGAGCCAAAACACCTGAAGCCCTCTGAGCCCACAAATAAAACCCAAGTTCCTCAGGCAGACAAGAGGCTTTCTACTCCCGGCCCAGCTGCCTTTTCTTTCTTTCTTTCAAGTTTTTTTTTGGCTTCTGGCTGGGCTCGGTCTTCACTGCTGGGTGCAGGCTTCCCCGACTGCAGAGCACCTGCTCTACAGTTGCGGCATCCTCGCCCCAGACACGTGAGAGCTTCCCAACCAACCTGTGTCTCCTGTGTCAGCAGGCAGCCTCTACCACGGAGCCACCAGGGAAGCCAGAGGCATGAATTTCTAAATGACCACCCCCCACACGAGCAGACCCCCACAGTGCACCTTCTCATCCAGGTGAGAGCTTCCCACACCCTACGGTCTCTGAGACGCAGCAGGCAAACAGCCCAGCTATTGTCCTGCTCCAGATTAAGTCTTTATAAAGTGCAAAAAGGCTCAGGGCACTGGAAGCACAGAGTAAACAAGTCTGCAGGCGACTCCCTGGAAAAGACCCTGATGCTGGGGAAGACTGAAGGCGGGAGAAGAAGGGGACGACAGAGGACGAGATGGTGGATGGCACGCGGCCATAAGTCTGGGTAAACTCCAGGAGTTGGTGATGGACAGGGAGGCCTGGCGTGCTGCAGTCCATGGGGTCGCAAAGAGTCGGGCACGACTGAGCGAGTATACAGGTTTAATTCTGACAGTCCAGGGTCTTCCCATCCACAGGAGAACCAGGAGCCAGGAGGAGCCCGACCCGACCTGGCGGGTGAGCCGAAAACACAGCCTTACTTTATCCCCGGACACTTTCAGGGCTTGGCCAGTGTCCACTCCTGCTCCAAAACTGTCCCGTGGGCAGCGAGACCGAAGGGCAGATTCTGAACAGACGGCGCCTCCGGCCGAGCCGCCCCACCCCCACCCCAGGGAAACGCACAGGGACCTTCAGGGACCCCAGCCGCCCTCCCGCCGCCCCGCCCGGGCCCCTGAGGACAGGCCCGCGCCCGCAGGGCCCCGGCCTCCCACTGGGGGCCCGCTCTCACCCCGACCCCTCCGCCCCACGACCCCCGATCCCCGGCACCGAGCACGCGGCGCGCCCGCGGGGGAGGCCCGGGGCCGGCCCGGCCGCGCCGAGCCTGCGCACTGAGCGCGGGCCC
>SJYG01000600.1:504560-533871 GCA_006410535.1 Litocranius walleri | reverse complement strand
ACCCTCCCTCCCCCTCCCCCCTCCCCGGGAGGGCGGGCAGGGCTGCCTGGAAGCCCGGGGCGGAGCGCCTCCTTCCTGCCCGGCCGGCGGGCGGGCTGCGGGCACGAGGCAGTGTCCCCGAAGGAAACCCACAGGGCTCAAAGTAGCCGCCGGTTGAAACTCCAGTTGGGCTTCCCTTGTGGAAGCCAATCGCAGTCTCCAGCAGGTCTCAGGAATTCCTCGCCCCAGTTGTTGAAAGCTAACTAATAAACAATAACCTCGCGGAAAGCAGCCCCCCAGAACGACGCGCCTCCGCATGCGCGTGTTCCTGTGCATGCCTGCCCTCTTCTTGGCCTGGCGCAGCCGCCCACTGATCTGGCTGCTGCCCTTCTCGCCTCGTTAAGGGTGATCTGTTCCTGTAAAGTGCTGGTCTCCTTTCTCCGAACCTCGGCTTCTCTAACTCCCTCACCCTACATTTTTTGGTGTCGAAACCGGGGAGGTTGAGGTTCCTTCTCACTCTCGTTCTCCACGGCCAGCCCTTCGGAGCGTGGAAACCTGCCGCGCTCACTTTCCCACCCGGGCTTTCAGTGCCTCCTCAGGAGGCCGCCCTGAGCCTTCATGAGAAAGGGCTTTATTGGTTTCCATGAACCCCAAGGAATACTGGCCTCTCTCTCTTCTTCTTTTTTCTACACTCTCTTTTTTGTGAGACCGACCAACTCCAGGACAGAGGCCTTTTGCCTTTCGACCTCCCTCCACCCACCACAAATTCTCACCTGACCCAGTAGCCCAGGGACGTTCAGACGGTGCTCTAGGGCGCCATAGACTGTCATCCTTTCTGCGCCCCCAGGGAACCCTCGGGCCCAAAGGCCCTCTGGGGAGGTACTTGGGGGACGCCCCTCCCTCCTTAAGAGTCTCTCTCTCTCTCCGTTTGCCGGGTCAAAAGATTAGGTGACAACCTTTTCTCTCGACCAGACAGTCGTTAGCCATTTGCTATGAGGTCAAGCCAATCTGGAGAAGATAATGGCACCCCACTCCAGTACTCTTGCCTGGAAGATCCCATGGATGGAGGAGCCTGGTAGGCTGTAGTCCATGGGGTCAAGAAGAGTCGGACACAACTGAGCGACTTCACTTTCACTTTTCACTTTCATGCACTGGAGAAGGAACTGGCAACCCGCTCCAGCGTTCTTGCCTGGAGAATCCCAGGCAGGGATCGGGGAGCCTGGTGGGCTGCCGTCTGTGGGGTCGCACAGTCAGACACAACTGAAGCAACTTACCAGCAGCAAGCCAGTCCATCCTGTGGGACTGTCCCTTGGCCTGTGTAAAACATAACCTCAAACCTCTACTCTTGACAGATCTCAAGGTTCATAAACTGAAGTCACTTCGTACTCAAATTTGGCCTCAATACAAACTGGATAACCAAAACCGCTGGCCTGAGTTCAGAACTTCCAATATCAATATTTTATCAGATCTCACTAACTTACTCAAGTGGAATGGCAAATGGTTGGAGGTCCCCTATAGTCAAGCCTTCTGGGAGCTTAGAAGCCCTCCTTCTCTCTGCAAGTGTTAGGGGAGGCACACTGACTGACACCACCCCCCCCTCCCCGCACCGGGCCAGGCACCATAGTAACCACTTGCATGAGTTGTTTCACGACAGGAGGTCATGGTAAGGGACATGGAACTAATAAGCCACCACCAACCTAACAGAAGCAGAAGATATTAAGAAGAGGTGGCAAGAATACACAGAAGAACTGTACAAAAAAGATCTTCAGGACCCAGATAATCATGGTGATGTGATCACTAATCTAGAGCCAGACATCTTGGAATCAAGTGGGCCTTAGAAAGCATCACTACGAACAAAGCTAGTGGAGGTCATGGAATTCCAGTTGAACTGTTTCAAATCCTGAAAGATGATGCTGTGAAAGTGCTGCACTCAACATGCCAGCAAATTTGGAAAACTCAGCAGTGGCCACAGGACTGGAAAAGGTCAGTTTTCATTCCAATCCCAAAGAAAGGCAATGCCAAAGAATGCTCAAACTACCGCACAATTGCACTCATCTCACACACTAGTAAAGTAATGCTCAAAATTCTTTAAGCCAGGCTTCAGCAATACGTGAACCGTGAACTTCCTGATGTTCAAGCTGGTTTTAGAAAAGGCAGAGGAGCCAGAGATCAAATTGCCAACGTCCTCTGGATCATGGAAAAAGCAAGAGAGTTCCAGAAAAACATCTGTTTCTGCTTTATTGACTATGCCAAAGCCTTTGACTGTGTGGATCACAATAAACTGGAAAATTCTGAGAGAGATGGGAATACCAGACCACCTGACCTGCCTCTTGAGAAACCTATATGCAGGTCAGGAAGCAACAGTTAGAACTGGACATGGAACAACAGACTGGTTCCAAATAGGAAAAGGAGTACGTCAAGGCTGTATATTGTCACCCTGCTTATTTAACTTCTATGCAGGGTACATCATGAGAAACACTGGACTGGAAGAAACACAAGCTGGAATCAAGATTGCTGGGAGAAATTTCAGTAACCTCAGATATGCAGATGATATCACCCTTATGGCAGAAAGTGAAGAGGAACTAAAAAGCCTCTTGATGAAAGTAAAAGAGGAGAGTGAAAAAGTTGGCTTAAAGCTCAACATTCAGAAAACGAAGATCATGGCATCTGGTCCCATCACTTCATGGGAAATAGATGGGGAAACAGTGGAAACAGTGTCAGACTTTATTTTGGGGGGCTCCAAAATCACTGCAGATGGTGACTTCAGCCATGAAATTAAAAGACGCTCACTCCTTGGAAGAAAAGTTATGACCAACCTAGATAGTATATTCAAAAGCAGAGACATTACTTTGCCGACTAAGGTCCCTCTAGTCAAGGCTATGGTTTTTCCATGTGAGAGTTGGACTGTGAAGAAAGCTGAGCGCCGAAGAATTGATGCTTTTGAACTGTGGTGTTGGAGAAGACTCTTGAGGGTCCCTTGGACTGCAAGGAGATCCTACCAGTCCATTCTGAAGGAGATCAGCCCTGGGATTTCTTTGGAAGGAATGATGCCAAAGCTGAAACTCCAGTACTTTGGCCGCCTCGTGTGAAGAGTTGATTCACTGGAAAAGACTCTGATGCTGGGAGGGATTGGGGGCAGGAGGAGAAGGGGATGACCGAGGATGAGATGGCTGGATGGCATCACTGACTCAATGGACGTGAGTCTGAGTGAACTCTGAGAGACGGTGATGGACAGGGAGGCCTGGCATGCTGTGATTAATGGGGTTCGCAAAGAGTCGGACACGACTGAGCGACTGAACTGAACTGAACTGGAAGAGTTCAGGAAAGGTCAAAAGGAGACACCACATGTCCAACCACCTCCCAGAATCCTTCTCACTGGCCTCCATCTTGGCTGAACGAGGCCTGTACCACCAGGAAGGACTCTGAGTCAGAATGATTGGCTAAAGACAACCTGGAAACTAATCCCATCCCCATAAACCCGAGACTGCGAGCCATGTGGCAGAGCGGTCTTCCTGGGTTCCCTTACCCTACCTCTCTCCACCCGGGCGCCATTTCCCAATAAAATCTCTTGCTTCATCAGCACATGTGTCTCCTTGGACAATTCATTTCCAAGTGTTAGACAAGAGCCCAGTTTCGGGCCCTGGAAGGTGTCCCCCTTCCTGCAACACAAGGACTGTTCTACCTATCAAATCCTCCTGTGCCCTCTCTCCTCCTCCATTACAAAAGAATCCAAATCTAAAGCCCCTAAAAGTCCCCCTAATCCCTCAGCCTCCGATTTCGACCTGGCAGATGAGCCTCCTCCCTACCGCCCCGGAGATGAGGCTTCCAGAGACGAGACCCACCCTCTAGCCCTTCCTCCTCCAAATCAGGAAGCGATGACCCCCAAAACCGCAAAAGAGATTTACACCCTCTCTCCATTGACCAGGCCCCGAAGCAAACACTTGTTTCCTCCCAGAGAGGCAGCAGGACCAGAGGGCCCTGCACGGCTCCGTGTGCCTTTCTCTATTTCTGATATGAGCCAAATTGAAGAAAAATTGGGGTCTTTTTCAGAAAATCGTACTAGATGCAGGTAGGAATTCCTCTGCCTTACACAAGCATATCATTTAACCTGGAATGATCTGTATTACATCCTAAATGCCGCATTAACCCCTGATGAAAAGGAACGGATGCGGCAGGCAGCCCGGACTCATGCTAATCAGCTCCATGACCAAGACTGGGCTAATCCGGTGGCTGATGACACAGTCCCTTTCACTGAGCCCTGTGGACGTATCAAGCCGGCAACGCCGGCATCTGGTACCTACACCATATGATCACCTGTTTACTAAAAGGAATGCTAAAAACTCTCACATTCATGTTAACTACGAGAAGATCAGGGAAGTGACTCTCAAGAAAAGGATGAGAACTCTGCCCTTTTTCTTCCACAGCTTACTGAGGCAGCCCCAAATACACTAATCTAGATATTTCCACCCCTGCTGGACTCCTATATTTACACGTCCCGTTCATAAGTCAGTACGCCCCCGATATTCACCCCAAGCTACACCAGTTAGAAAAGGGCCCCCAAACCCCTCAGCGAGATCTAGAAATAGCCTTTAAGGTTTTCAGTAATAGGGAGGAAGCAGCGAGAAAGGAAAAGAAAAGGAAAGAAGGACCAGACATGCCTCATTCGCTGCAGCCATTCAAGAAAAACGTTCAGCCCCTCTGGCTTGCCAACCTCAACCCACCTGTATGGGACCTAGCCTTCCAGGCCCCTGCTTTAGATGTGACCAAATGGGACACTGGGCCAAATTCTGCCCAAACTCCCAGCTACCCACCAAACCCTGCCCCACTTGCACACAATGGGAGCACCAGAAAATGGATTGTCCTCAGACACTACCCACCAAATCTCGGGGTGCACCCCAGACCCAACCACAACGGGCCGGGAACCAGACTCTGGGGGGCCCTGGAGCCCCAGACCATGGCTCCTCGGATGAAGTGAGAGATGACCCAGTTGGGCCTGAATTATTCCAGTGACGGAGCCCAAGCTCCAGACCCCAAGCCCATCCCATACAGACAGACTTGGAGCTTCGGGTAATCGGCGCGGTGGCTGGACACAAAGTCTCGTCCCTAACAGACACTGGAGGGTCTTTTCACTTTTAACCTCCTATAAGGGCCCTCTCCATCCTTCAGAAGTGGCCATCGAAGGGGTCTCAGGCATCCCTTTTTAGCCCAAAATAACCCCTCCTCTCCTATGTTCCTTTGGCAAAACAACACTAACACATTCTTTTATGGTTCCTCAATGCCCAGTGGCATTGGTGGGATGTGATCTTCTGGTTAAGCTACAAACTTCTATAAACCTCCCATTCTTAGATTCCATATCAATTCTTTGCGTCCGAATGGCACCCTAACCCCTGACCAGCCCTCACTCCCAAAACCTGCCCCCTGACCTTCCTCGAGAGATCCTCAGGTCTGGGACACCGTTCCCCCATCCAGGTTTTTCTTAAAAATCCCTCTCAGGTCATAACCCAAACTCAGTATACCCTGCCCACAGAATCCCGACAAGGACTTAAACCAATAATCTCCAGACTGCTCAAAGCTGGCCTTTTGCAGCCCATCTGTTCTCCTCGTATTATACTGGCAGTCAAAAAGGGGCCCCACTCCTGGCGTCTATGCCAGAAACGGGGGGACATACAGGCCCTCTAGCTCACTTATCCAAACAACTCGACCTCGTCACGTCGCATGGCCACCTTGCCTCCAGGCCTTAGCTGCAACCACCCTCTTAATACCTGAAGCCCAAAAACTAATCTGAAACGCCCCTCTACATGTATGCTCACCTCATTCCTTCAAAGATTTACTCTCTCATAGGGCTTTCTGTTCTCTGCCCCCTGCTTGACGACAGATCCTCAACCCATCCCTTTCTTTTACGCCTTGTAAACCTCTTAATCCTGCTAGCTTACTCCCTACTCCAGATCCAGAAGCAGAACACCTATCCCATGACTGTGTTAGACCTCAGATGTGACATTTAATCCCTTTGAACATATAACCAATCAGCCCCTTACTGACCCCACAGTCCCATCCTGGTTCACAGACGGCAGTGCCCAGAAGCAAGCCCCATTCGGGGCTGAATACACTATAGTCCAGGGACAGCCCGACAAAGTTATCCTCCCTACCCCCACCTCATCAAGTCAGCCACACTCCCAGCTCACACATCCTCACAGCAGGCTGAACTGATGGCTCCTACACAAGCTTTGAGCCAAAGACCAAAAGATAAACATTAACACTGACTCCAAATATGTCTACAACATATTACATTCTAACAGTATAATCTGGAGGGAGAGGGGATTCCCGACTCAGAAGGGCACGCCTATTCTCAATGCTTCCATTTCTAACTCCTCCATGCGGCTCAGCTCCCAAAACAAACTGCTGTAATACATTGCAGGGGACATCAGTGACATGGCCTTATCTCCTTTTATAACAACATAGCAGATGACAAAGCAAAGCGGCAGGCCACCTCCGTTAGTCCTGTCTTTACTACAGCCCAGGTTGACGAGCCAAACAGCCACACATTCCTTTCATATTTACATTCTCTTTTCCACTCCTCTGCAAAAGTACTTAAGACTTTCCTTCAGAACTACTGAGTTAACTAAAGACAATGTGGCTTATTTAAATAATCTGACCCAAACTTGTACCACTTATCAGTGGGCAAACCCTAATTCTAACATTTGTCACCCACCCCTTTCCCCATCCACCAAATTCTTGGACATCTTCCCGCACAAGACTGGCAGGTAGATTTCACCCACATGCCACTCATAAAAAGGGTTAAATTTCTCCCAGTCTTCGTAGATACATTTTCTGGATGGATCAAAGCTATCCCGACTTCTAACAAACGAGCCCTTATTGTAGCTCACTTTATCCTTATCGAAATCCTCCCCAGGTTTGGGATGTCTTCCTCCCTCCAGTCTGACAATGGGCCCAAGTTCACATCCCAAATCACCCAAAATATTGCACGAGCCCTTCAGATTCCTTGGAGGTTTCACATTCCTTATCACTCCCAGTCCTCTGGTAAGGCTGAGGGAGCCAACCAAGTCCTAAAAGAAACTCTGACCAAATTAACAATCAAACTTCATCAAGATTGGACTAAATTCCTCCCTTTAGCCCTCTTAAAGGTCCAGTTCAGTTCAGTTCAGTCGCTCAGTTGTGTCCAACCCTTTGCGACTCCATGGACCGCAGCATGCCAGGCCTCCCTGCCTATCATCAACTCCCAGAGCTCATGTTCATTGAGTCGATGATGCCATCCAACCATTTCATCCTCTGTCGTCCCCTTCTCCTCCTGCCCTCAATCTTTCCCAGCATCAGGGTCTTTTCAAATGAGTTAGGAAAAGGCAGTGGCTCCCCACTCTAGTACTCTTGCCTGGAAAATCCCATGGATGGAGGAGCCTGCTAGGCTGCAGTCCATGGGGTTGCAAAGAGTTGGACACGACTGAACGACTTCTTTCACTTTTCACTTTCCTGCACTGGAGAAGAAAATGGCAACCCACTCCAGTGTTCTTGCCTGGAGAATCCCAGGGATGGTGGAGCCTAGTGGGCTGCCATCCCTGGGGTTGCACAGGGTCGGACACGACTGAAGCAACTTAGCAGCAGCTCTTTGCATCAGGAGGCCAAAGTATTGCAGTTTCAGCTTCAGTATCAGTCCTTCCAATGAACACCCAGGACTGATCTCCTTTAGGATGGACTAGTTTGATTTCCTTGCAGTCCAAGGGACTCTCAAGAGTCTTCTCCAACACCACAGTTCAAAAGCATCAATTCTTCTGTGCTCAGCTTTCTTTATAGTCCAACTCTCACAACCATACATGACTACTGGAAAAAACCATAGCCTTGACTAGACAGACCTTGTTGGCAAAGTAATGTCTCTGCTTTTTAATATGCTGTCTAGGTTGGTCATAACTTTCCTTCCAAGGAGCAAAGATCTTTTAATTTCATGGCTGCAGTCACCATCTGCAGTGATTTTGCCAGGCCTTACCAAAAAACCCTCTAAATATCCGTCCGTCTGAGGCCGTGTATGGGAGGCCCATAGCACCTTTCAGACTCCTCCATTCCCACGACGTTCCCAAACTGCCACCCCACCTCTCTTTCCCCTTACTTGCCCAGATACAAGATGCCCTTTGGCAACATATGGATAACCTACTCCCTTGACCACATCCCAATCTCCTGTACCCATTCCTCCCAATAGGAGGCAAAGTCTATATGACAGTTCAGTCCCACTCAGATCTAATCCCAAAATGGCAAAGACCCTACACGGTAATTCTGCTGACCCCTACCACTGCAAAACTAAAAGAAATCACCCCTTGGGTGCACATTACTCGACTAAAAAAGGTCATGCAGCCCAATGATGAGAATGCTTACCAGACTAAAACTAACCGAGTTTCTCCACAGGCCCTACAACTCCAGTTCTCATGGCTTCCACCGGCCCCCACTGACGATGGATGAGCCTGTTGGTTTCACAGCTGCAATTACTTCTGGAACAACTCCTGACAGATACCTGAGTCTCGAGTCCTCAAGGATCCACATTCGAACCCGTTGAGGATTACATCTCCACCATGTGGCTGCAGGGGACCTTTTATAACTTCCACCCTTTTGAAATCCAATCCTTCTCCACAATAGTCTATCTTATATTCCCTTCTCCAAATGTTGGTTAACATCTTCTTCCTATCTTCTTCCTCTCCTGTGCCCAAGGACTCTTTCAAAACCCTAACTTCAACTATCTATTCCAGACCCTTAATTTAACCCATACTCTCCCCCAGTGCTTCTAACCCACAATTGGCTAAAGACTACTGGATATGTCTATCCATAACTCCTCTGGGAGATTCAGCCCTCCCCATATCCATCCTTGACTGGACCACTGGTACCATATCCATACACCACTCATACCTTGGGGAGACTTTATTCGTCTCATATCTTAAATACCTTCACACTAGTGATCAAATCCAGAATTCAGATAAAGTCTTCGAATCTTTCCTCACCGACCCTCCCTCCTACAATGGAAAACCTCCAATAGGAGGCCCTGTCACCCAGACAGTAACACTGTTATAACCAGCTCCTTTTTGCATATCTAGAAACTCCTGGAACAGTTCATATGACCAACCCGTGGGCATAATCTCTAAACCCATGTGTAACCATATCTCCAACTTTACCTTTGCCACTGGAAAGGCTGTATATATAATGTTTCTGGCCCTACAGGGCATTCTTTAGCCTTTGTAGGACGGTTCCCTCATCATACTCCTCCGCTTCTCTCATCGTTGGGGCCACCTTAGCAGAGTCCCTGTTCTTGAACGAGCGGTCAAACCCCCACCCCCCGCCCCAACTCCTCTTCACCATCGACTTCAGCTGTTGTGTTGTTGACACCTGGCCTGTTACTCTTGTGTGGGGCATCTACATACTTCTGTTTACCTACTAATTGGATCAGAACCTGCACCCTGGTATACTCCAGTCCAAACACTTTTATAGCCCCCAATGATCTACCCCTATCTATTCCTCTCATTCACAAGCGAATGAAACAAGCCATTCATTTCATTCCCTTCTTGAGTGGGACTGGAATGTGGCTGGAATTGGAACAGGAACTGCCAGCCTAACCACCTCCATCCACAACTACCAGGCACTATCTAAAGACCTATCCGACAGCCTCCAGGAAAGAGCCCAAGGTCCAATAACTCTCCAAAATCAACGCGATTCCTTGCGGGCAATAGTTAAAACAAAGAAGGGGATTAGATCTCCCTCCTCCCTAGAGAAGGGAGGTCTGTGCCTTTTTCTAGATGAATCCTGCTGCTTCTATGCCAACCAGTCGGATATTGTCCAGGAAGCTGAAAAAAAACCTTAAAAATCAGGCCTCTCAAATCTGCCAGAGATTAAGCAACTCCTGGTAGTCATGGGTGATGGACTGGAACAGACGCCTTGGGTTTTACCCCTTCCCAGACCATTCATATTCATTATCCTCCTATTCACATCTGGACCTTTTTTGCTTAATCTTGTCCAGGGATTCCTCCAGGACCGAATCCTAGCCATTTCTTGAGATCGAGTCAAGACTGTTCTGCTTGAGACCCTGGCAGCTAGAGTAGAAAAGCAACACTATGGGCCTTAGGCTTCCTTCCTCCCCAACCGCAAACCTGCAGCTCTGCGACCCCATAGACTGCAGCCCTCCAGGCTACAGTTCCTCTGTCCATGGGATTTCCCAGGCAACAAACCGGAGCAGATCGCCATTTCCTTTTCCAGGGGACCTTCCCAACCTGAGTTTCTTGCATCTCCTGCACTGGCAGGCAGATTCTTTACCACTGCACCATCTGGAAAGCCCATACTGGTACCCACTCCTGAATGCCCAGAGCAGGCCAATGGGGATGAGCTCATGAAACAGATCAGCAGTCTCGGTCTTCCAGATCCTCCACCCGGGAGCTAAAATGGCTCTGTTTATGACCTTCTCTTGTGGCTGTTATCCCCTCCCTTACCCACAAATGCGCAGAACCCCCGGGGGCTTTGCTTATGTGGATTCTATCTACTAATACTCATCTGAAAGGAGGAAAAAATAGGCTTTTATGTATTAATTCATCTAAACATAACAGTGATCACCATTATGTCTTAGCAAATAACATTTTAGTGAAGAAGTCATATTTTACAAATAAAAAATGAAAAGAGTAGCTTTTTTTTTTTTAACATTTCTACAATTCTTGTCTGGCTTAATAGCAGGAAGAGGGACTCATCGGCTTCTGCAAAGAGTCTCTTGATATATGTTACTTTGGTTGAATTGTATGAAGAATATCCAGCCTCACACAGGTATGTAGTTGGAAAAGGGAGGAGTATTTTAATAGCCTTTTGGATAGTTGTAGATGCTCATACTATACCAAATTTGTAGATATTGATACTACACGAAAATTTGACAGTTGGTGGTTTCCTCAAAGTTAGTTGCAATGTAGAATCTGACAACTAGAGCAATGATTTCAAATTCTGTTATATCCATGTATATTGAACTTTGAATAGTTAATTTGTACATGATTGTGTAACAGCATACACTAGTCCTTTTGAGAATAGTGTTCCACAAAGTTATGGATCTCTTCCAAATATTGACATAGGCTGGTCTACAATACCACTAGGCTTACCAGAGAAATCCAGGAGTAGGAAAGCTGTAAACGTCATGGGGCAGAAACAGTTTCACAATGTTTGAATTTTCTTTTGAAAGCTTGAATTGGCCATAAATATTGTCAGTTGTTTACTTGTTGATTTTTTTGGCCGCACCTCAAGACACGTGGGGTCTTAGTTCCTGATGAGGGACTGAACCCGCACCCCCTGCAGTGGAAGCTTGGAGTCTTAGTCCCTGGGCCTGAAGAGACAGACTCACCCTACTTGGGGGAATGTCTGCCAAACACCCTGGTTGAAATAACCACGGTTACTGCTGGCGAGGTGGGTTTGTAGCTCAGTCATATAAGTGCTTCTGCTTCAAAACGACCAGGGTACTTTGTTGAACAGTATGTGACAGGCATCCTGTTACTTCCTGCTTTGTCCCAGAGGCTATTAAAAACATTGGTCTTCAGGGGTCAAGATGAATAAAAATGAAAGTGTGGTTGCTTCTTCGGGCCCTTCTTAAGAGAAACCGGGCTGTTTTGCTTTGTCTTGTGAAGAACACGATCACTGATGGCAGTTTGGAGCTGCAGCCCAACCCACACTGAGGCACCAACAGGGTGACCCCCCCCACACCCAGGGCACCAACAAAGTGATTGCCCCTAGGGCACCAACAGGGTGACTGACCCCCAGGGCACCAACAGTGTGATCCTCAGGGCACCAACAGGGTGACTCCCCCCCAAGGGGCACCAACAGCATGACCCCCGGGGCAGCGCTCAGCCCGGCGGGGCGGCAGGGGCGGCAGGTGCTGGCCTGGCCTCCTCACCAAACTGTCTTCCGAAGCACCCCTGCCCTTGAAGAAGGCAGCTCTCGGGAACACACACAGCCGCTCCGTGTAAAGCAGACCAGCACTCGGCGTGGGAACTGATCCTCACTGTCCGGTAACGACTGACAACAGGACATAATCTGCAACGGTACTGACCCACTGTGCTGTACCCCCGAGATGAACAGCGTTGTAAAACAACTCTACTTCGACCTTAAACAAAAAAGACCCAGCTCTGAGCCCTCCTGGTTAGGGTGCAGGGGACAGACACACGGCCAGCGGCTGGAGCAGACAGAACGCAGCGAGAAGGCCGGGCGCTCCCCGCCCCGCGCGGCCCTGGACTCTCGCCCCTCACAGCTCGGCTGTGCACCTTCTTTGTAAACACTCTTCAGAGTTCAGGCGTAACAGGAGTGAAGCCAGTGGAGTGCCAGAGCGGCGAGCAGCAAGTCGAGATCTGCACTCAACCAGAGTCTGCAAACCGGAGGGCTCCACCCTAAACATGGAAGGAGGCTGGCGTGTGTGGGTGCGGCCAGGAGGTCGTGACGGCTGATGCTTCACAGTGACTGCGGACACCACCACAATTTTCTTAAAAAAACAGGGAATTGTTCAGTAGTTACCGCATAACCTGTTTTGGGGGAAACCATTTCAGTTTTGCCCATGATTGCAGAGGCCTAAGCAACAAATGGCACTTCCCACGTGGCTTAGTGGTGAAGGACCTGCGTGCCAACGCAGGAGACGCAGGAGAAGTAAGTTCAGCCCCTGGGTGGGGAAGATCCCCAGGAGGAAGAAATAGCTACCCACTCCAGTATTCTTGCCTGGAGAATCCCAGGGACAGAGGAGCCTGCCAGACCACAGCACGTGGGTCACAAAGAGTTGAGCTACTGATGACAGGCAAGGAAGCAAGACAGGACCCAGGTCAGGGCTCCCCGGTGGTCCAGCGGTTAGGGCTTTCCCTTCCAGTGCAGGAGGTGCGGGTCCGACCCCTGGTCGAGGGAGTTACTATCCCACATGCCTTGCAACGGAAAAACCAAGACATAAAACGGAAGCACTATTGTAATGAATTCGATAGACTTTTAAAAAGAAAAGACCCAAGTCAATCTGGGTCTCTTGCTTTGTTTCTGGGACCAGAGTGCTTTAGTCTGCTCAGGGGTGTTTCAAGGCAGGTCTCTTTTTTGTTTGTTTTTATTTTGACTGCACCACACAGCATGCAGGACCCTAGTTTTCCAACAAGGGCTTAAATCTGGGCTCCCTGCAAGGGAATCACAGAGCTCTGAGAGAATTAATTCTTCGGTAGGTTGATAAGTCCAGTGTGCCTAAGAGTAGAAATGGGTCTAGGGTTGTGGAGGAGAAGAAAGGGACAAATTTTCTTTCTACATTGCTTTCTCATAGCCACATGAGACATTTTTTCTTAAACTTTGAGTTGTTAGGACAACAATCTTTAAGACAAACCTTCTTTAAGCCGAGAGCTAATGATTCAGTTCAGTTCAGTTCAGTCGCTCAGTCTTGTCTGACTCTTTGTGACCCCATGAATCACAGCATGCCAAGCTTCATGTCCATCGAGTCGGTGATGCCATCCAGCCATCTCATCGTCTATCGTCCCCTTCTCCTCTTGCCCTTAACCTTTCCCAGCATCAGAGTCTTTTCCAATGAGGCAGCTCTTCGTATGAAGTGACCAAAGTACTGGAGTTTCCGCTTCAGCATCATTCCTTCCAGTGAACACCCAGGACTGATCTCCTTTAGGATAGACTGGCTGGATCTCCTTGCAGTCCAGGGGACTCTCAAGAGTCTTCTCCAACACCGCAGTTCAAAAGCATCAATTCTTCGATGCTCAGTTTTCTTCACAGTCCAGCTCTCACATCCATACATGACCACTAGAAAAACCATAGCCTTGACTAGACGGACCTTTGTTGGCAATGTCTCTGCTTTTTAATATGCTGTCTAGGTTGGTCATCGGAGAAGACAATGGCACCCCACTCCAGTACTCCTGCCTGGAAACTCCCATGGACGGAGGAGCCTGGTAGGCTGCAGTCCATGGGGTCACTGAGTCAGACACGACTGAGCGACTTCACTTTCACTTTCCACATTCATGCCTTGGAGAAGGAAACGGCAACCCACTCAGGTGTTCTTGCCTGGAGAATCCCAGGGATGGCGGAGCCCAATGGGCTGCCGTCTGTGGGGTCGCACAGAGTCGGACATGATGGCAACTCAGCAGCTGCAGCGGCAGCAGGCTGGTCATAACTTTCCTTCCAGGAGTGAGCGTCTTTCAATTTCACGGCTGCAGTCACCACCCGCAGTGAATTTGGAGCCTCAAAAAATAAAGTCTGACACTGTTTCCACTGTTTCCCCATCTATTTCCCATGAAGTGATGGGACCGGATGCCATGATCTTCGTTTTCTGAATGTTGAGCTTTAAGCCAACTTTTTCACTCTCCTCTTTCACTTTCATCAAGAGGCTTTTTAGCTCCTCTTCACTTTTTTCCATAAGGGTGGTGTCATCTGCATATCTGAGGTTATTGATATTTCTCCCGGCAGTCTTGATTCCAGCTTGTGTTTCTTCCTGTCCAGCGTTTCTCATGATGTANGTTCAGTTCAGTCGCTCAGTCTTGTCTGACTCTTTGTGACCCCATGAATCACAGCATGCCAAGCTTCATGTCCATCGAGTCGGTGATGCCATCCAGCCATCTCATCGTCTATCGTCCCCTTCTCCTCTTGCCCTTAACCTTTCCCAGCATCAGAGTCTTTTCCAATGAGGCAGCTCTTCGTATGAAGTGACCAAAGTACTGGAGTTTCCGCTTCAGCATCATTCCTTCCAGTGAACACCCAGGACTGATCTCCTTTAGGATAGACTGGCTGGATCTCCTTGCAGTCCAGGGGACTCTCAAGAGTCTTCTCCAACACCGCAGTTCAAAAGCATCAATTCTTCGATGCTCAGTTTTCTTCACAGTCCAGCTCTCACATCCATACATGACCACTAGAAAAACCATAGCCTTGACTAGACGGACCTTTGTTGGCAATGTCTCTGCTTTTTAATATGCTGTCTAGGTTGGTCATCGGAGAAGACAATGGCACCCCACTCCAGTACTCCTGCCTGGAAACTCCCATGGACGGAGGAGCCTGGTAGGCTGCAGTCCATGGGGTCACTGAGTCAGACACGACTGAGCGACTTCACTTTCACTTTCCACATTCATGCCTTGGAGAAGGAAACGGCAACCCACTCAGGTGTTCTTGCCTGGAGAATCCCAGGGATGGCGGAGCCCAATGGGCTGCCGTCTGTGGGGTCGCACAGAGTCGGACATGATGGCAACTCAGCAGCTGCAGCGGCAGCAGGCTGGTCATAACTTTCCTTCCAGGAGTGAGCGTCTTTCAATTTCACGGCTGCAGTCACCACCCGCAGTGAATTTGGAGCCTCAAAAAATAAAGTCTGACACTGTTTCCACTGTTTCCCCATCTATTTCCCATGAAGTGATGGGACCGGATGCCATGATCTTCGTTTTCTGAATGTTGAGCTTTAAGCCAACTTTTTCACTCTCCTCTTTCACTTTCATCAAGAGGCCCTTTAGCTCCTCTTCACTTTCTGCCATAAGGGTGGTGTCATCTGCGTATCTGAGGTCATTGATATTTCTCCCGGCAATCTTGATTCCAGCTTGTGCTTCTTCCAGCCCAGCATTTCTCATGATGTACTTTGCATATAAGTTAAATAAGCAGAGTGACAATATACAGCCTTGACGTCCTCCTTTTCCGATTCGGAACCAGTCTGTTGTACCAAGTCCAGTTCTAACTGCTGCTTCCTGACTTGCTTATAGGTTTCTCAAGAGGCATGTCAGATGGTCTGGTATTCCCATCTCTTTCAGAATTTTCCACAGTTTCTTGTGATCCACAGAGTCAAAGGCTTTGGCATAGTCAATAAAGCAGAAATAGATATTTTTCTGGAACTCTCTTGTTTTTCAGATGATCCAGAGGATGTTGGCAATTTGATCTCTGGTTCTTCTGCCTTTTCTAAAACCAGCTTGAACATCAGGAAGTTCACGGTTCATGTATTGCTGAAGCCTGGCTTGGAGAATTTTGAGCATTACTTTACTAGCGTGTGAGATGAGTGCAATTGTGTGGTAGTTTGAGCATTCTTTGGCATTGCCTTTCTTTGGAATTGGAATGAAAACTGACCTTTTCCAGTCCTGTGGCCACTGCTGGGTTTTCCAAATTAGCTGGCATGCTGAGTGCAGCAGTTTCACAGCATCATCTTTCGGGATTTGAAACAGCTCAACTGGAATTCCACCACCTCCACTAGCTTTGTTCGTAGTGATGCTTTCTAAGGCCCACTTGACTTCACATTCCAGGATGTCTGGCTCTAGGTGAGTGATCACATCATCGTGATTATCTGGGTCATGAAGCTTTTTTTTGTACAGTTCTCCTACTAATGATTATACAGCAAAATGACCCATCTTGCTCAAAGTTATGTTTTCCCTTAAGCTCTATACTAAGAATTCAGTTCAGTCACTCAGTCTGTCTGACTCTTTGCAAACCATGGAATGCAGCATGCCAGGCTTCCCTGTCTATCACCAAGACCCAGAGTTTGCTCAAACTCATGTCCATCGAATCAGTGATGCCAACCAACCATCTCATCCTCTGTCATCCCCTTCTCCTCCCGCCTTTCTTTTTTCCCAGCATCAGGGTCTTTTCAAATGAGTCAGTGCTTCACATCAAGTAGCCAAAGTACTGGAGTTTCAGCTTCAGCATCAGGGAATGCTTCCTAAGGCCTACTTGACTTCACATTCCAGGATGTCTGGCTCTAGGTGAGTGATCACACCATCGTGATTATCTGGGTCATGAAGATCTTTTTTGTACAGTTCTTCTGTGTATTCTTGCCACCTCTTCTTAATATCTTCTGCTTCTGTTAGGTCCAGACCATTTCTGTCCTTTATTGAGCCCATCTTTGCATGAAATGTTCCCTTGGTATCTCTAATTTTCTTGAAGAGATCTCTAGTCTTTCTCATTCTGTTGTTTTCCTCTATTTCTTTGCACTGATCCCTGAGGAAGGCTTTATCTCTCCGTGCTCTTCTTTGGACTCTGCGTTCCAATGGGAATATTTTTCCTTTTCTCTTTGCCTTTTGCTTGTGTTCTTTTATCAGCTATTTGTAAGAACTCCTCTGACAACCATTTTGCTTTTTTGCATTTCTTTTTCTTGGGGATGGTCTTGATTCCTGTCTCCTGTACAATGTCAGGAACCTCTGCCATAGTTCTTCAGGCACTCTGTCTATCAGATCTAATCCCTTGAATCTATTTCTCACTGTCACTGTATAATTGTAAGGGATTAGATTTAGGTCATACCTCCGAAGCCAGCAGCCCCATGCCCGAGGCCAAGGCGGCAACCAGGAGGAGCAACCCTACGTCCAAGGAGTGGTGGCTGTGCAAGCAGAGGAGGACCTAGAGGAGCCATCCCACATTGAAGGTCAGGAAGGGCGGCAGGAGGAGATACCCCTCATCCAAAAAAGGAGCAGTGGCTGTGCTTTGCTGGAGCAACCATGAAAAGATACCCCACGCCCAAGGTAAGAGAAACCCAAGTAAGATGGTAGGTGTTGCAAGAGGGCATCAGAGGGCAGACACACTGAAACCATACTCACAGAAAACTAGTCAATCTAATCACACTAGGACCACAGCATTGTCTAACCCAATGAAACCAAGCCAAACCTGTGGGGCAACCCAAGATGGGCGGGTCATGGTGGAGAGGTCTGACAGAATGTGGCCCACTGGAGAAGGGAATGGCAAACCACTTCAGTATTCTTGCCTTGAGAACCCCATGAACAGTATGAAAAGGCAAAATGATAGGATACTGAGAGAGGAACTCCCCAGGTCAGTAGGTGCCCAATATGCTACTGGAGATCAGTGGAGAAATAACTCCAGAAAGAATGAAGGGATGGAACCAAAGCAAAAACAATACTCAGCTGTGCACGTGACTGGTGATAGAAGCAAGGTCCGATGCTGTAAACAGCAATATTGCATAGGAACCTGGAATGTCAGGTCCATGAATCAAGGCAAATTGGAAGTGGTCAAACAAGAGATGGCAAGAGTGAACGTCAACATTCTAGGAGTCAGCGAACTAAAATGGACTGGAATGGGTGGATTTAACTCAGATGACCATTATATCTACTACTGTGGGCAGGAATCCCTTATAAGAAATGGAGTAGCCATCATGGTCAACAGAAGAGTCTGAAATGCAGTACTTGGATGCAATCTCAAAAATGACAGAATGATCTCTATTCGTTTCCAAGGCAAACCATTCAATATTACAGTTATCCAAGTCTATGCCCCAACCAGTAACGCTGAAGAAGCTGAAGTTGAATGGTTCTATGAAGACCTACAAGACCTTTTAGAACTAACACCCAAAAAAGATGTCCTTTTCATTATAGGGGACTGGAATGCAAAAGTAGGAAGTCAAGAAACACCTGGAGTAACAGGCAAATTTGGCCTTGGAATGCGGAATGAAGCAGGGCAAAGACTAATAGAGTTTTGCCAAGAAAATGCACTGGTCATAGCAAACACCCTCTTCCAACAACACAAGAGAAGACTCTACACATGGACATCACCAGATGGTCAACACCGAAATCAGATTGATTATATTCTTTGCAGCCAAAGATGGAGAAGCTCTATACAGTCAACAAAAACAAGACCAGGAGCTGACTGTGGCTCAGATCATGAACTCCTTATTACCAAATTCAGACTTAAATTGAAGAAAGTAGGGAAAACCGCTAGACCATTCAGGTATGACCTAAATCAAATCCCTTATGATTATACAGTGGAAGTGAGAAATAGATTTAAGGGCCTAGATCTGATAGATAGAGTGCCTGATGAACTATGGAATGAGGTTCGTGACATTGTACAGGAGACAGGGATCAAGACCATCCCCATGGAAAAGAAATGCAAAAAAGCAAAATGGCTGTCTGGGGAGGCCTTACAAATAGCTGTGAAAAGAAGAGAGGCGAAAAGCAAAGGAGAAAAGGAAAGATATAAGCATCTGAATGCAGAGTTCCAAAGAATAGCAAGAAGAGATAAGAAAGCCTTCTTCAGCAATCAATGCAAAGAAATAGAGGAAAAGAACAGAATGGGAAAGACTAGAGATCTCTTCAAGAAAATTAGAGATACCAAGGGAACATTTCATGCAAAGATGGGCTCAATAAAGGACAGAAATGGTATGGACCTAACAGAAGTAGAAGATATTAAGAAGAGATGGGGCTAATACATGTCAATGTATGGCAAAACAAATACAGTATTGTAATTAAAAAAATAAATTAATTAATTAAAAAAAAAAGAAGAGATGGCAAGAATACACAGAAGAACTGTACAAAAAAGATCTTCATGACCCAGATAATCACGATGGTGTGATCACTCACCTAGAGCCAGACATCCTGGAATGTGAAGTCAATTGGGCCTTAGAAAGCATCACTACGAACAAAGCTAGTGGAGGTGACGGAATTCCAGTGGAGCTGTTTCAAATCCTGAAAGATGATGCTGTGAAAGTGCTGCACTCAACATGCCAGCAAATTTGGAAAACTCAGCAGCGGCCACAGGACTGGAAAAGGTCAGTTTTCATTCCAATCCCAAAGAAAGGCAATGCCAAAGAATGCTCAAACTACCGCACAATTGCACTCATCTCACACGCTAGTAAAGTAATGCTCAAAATTCTCCAAGCCAGGCTTCAGCAATATGTTAACCGTGAACTTCCTGATGTTCAAGCTGGTTTTAGAAAAGGTAGAGGAACCAGAGATCAAATTGCCAACATCCGCTGGATCATGGAAAAAGCAAGAGTGTTCCAGAAAAACATCTACTTCTGCTTTATTGACTATGCCAAAGCCTTTGACTGTGTGGATCACAAGAAACTGGAAAATTCTGAAAGAGATGGGAGTAGCAGACCACCTAACCTGCCTCTTGAGAAATCTATATGGAAGCCAGGAAGCAACAGTTAGAACTGGACATGGAACAACAGACTGGTTCCAAATAGGAAAAGGAGTACGTCAAGACGGTATATTGTCACCCTGCTTATTTAACTTCTATGCAGAGTACATCATGAGAAACACTGGACTGGAAGAAACACAAGCTGGAATCAAAATTGCCAAGAGAAATATCAATCACCTCAGATATGCAGATTATACCACCCTTATGGCAGAAAGTGAAGAGGGACTAAAAAGCCTCTTGATGAAAGTGAAAGAGGAGAGCGAAAAAGTTGGCTTAAAGCTCAACATTCAGAAAACAAAGATCATGGCATCCAATCTCATCACTTCATGGGAAATAGATGGGGAAACAGTGGAAACAGTGTCAGACCTTATTTTGGGGGGCTCCAAAATCACTGCAGATGGTGACTTCAGCCATGAAATTAAAAGACGCTCACTCCTTGGAAGAAAAGTTATGACCAACCTAGATAGTATATTCAAAAGCAGAGACATTACTTTGCCGACTAAGGTCCCTCTAGTCAAGGCTATGGTTTTTCCTGTGGTCATGTATGGATGTCAGAGTTGGACTGTGAAGAAGATTGAGCGCCGAAGAATTGATGCTTTTGAACTGTGGTGTTGGAGAAGACTCTTGAGAGTCCCTTGGACTGCAAGGAGATCCTACCAGTCCATTCTGAAGGAGATCAGCCCTGGGATTTCTTTGGAAGGAATGATGCCAAAGCTGAAACTCCAGTACTTTGGCCACTTCATGCGAAGAGTTGACTCACTGGAAAAGACTCTGATGCTGGGAGGGATTGGGGGCAGGAGGAGAAGGGGGCGACAGAGGATGAGATGGCTGGATGGCATCACTGACTCAATGGACGCGAGTCTGACTGAACTCCAGGAGTTGGTGATGGACAGGGGAGGCCTGGCGTGCTGCGATTCATGGGGTGGCAGAGAGTCGGACACGACTGAGCGACTGAACTGAACTGAATGGTCCAGTGGTTTTCCCTACTTTCTTCAATTTCTGTCTGAATTTGGCAATAAGGAGTTCATGATCTGAGCCACAGTCAGCTCCTGGTCTTGTTTTTGCTGACTCTGTAGAGCTTCTCCATCTTTGGCTGCAAAGAATATTATAAATCAGAGAAGCTGATTAGTATAGAGAAGCTCTGTAGTAAGGGTTATATAACAACCAGGACACATTTCTCCTTTTTAACAAGAACCTTCTGACTGACATTTTATGTGGGATTGCGTAAGACCTTTCTGCTGCTGATTTTCATCTTGTCAGTTTAAGATGGATGTTGTGCAGCGGGTCTGCTGAAGTACGTAAGGCCTTGATAAGACTAGTGGGGTTTCGTGCACTATGTCCCCCTTCTGATGTCTATGTCAGAAGCTTTCTCTCCGTTTTTATACTTTAATATAACTCTGCTACACAAAAGCTCAAGTGATCCAGCCTGGTTCCTGGTCCCGAAGCTAAATCTTCTTTGGAGATCTTGAATCTGCCCTCATTCACCGTAAGCTGTTAGTTCTAACCAGTGGACCACAGGAGCAGTCCTGGTCTATTCGCATTTTAACACCACCCAGGTTGGGGAGCAGGAAGTAGAAACTCGAGGCCGAGGGAGTGAAGTATTAGGACCAAATCTTCTTAGGAATGAAAAACACAAGACTGTAGAAATAATAGATCTTGAAATCTGAACTACAGGGAAGTTTTTTCAGAAAGCAAATCTCACGCGGATGAAAAGTGAACTTCTGCCAAAGGGGCAGATCCCCATGGGTCAGGTGTGCAGTGAGTCAGCACCCCTGGGCCTTAAACTCCTGACCGCCTCCCCAGCCGTCCCAGGTCACCCGGAGGGAACGGGGGCCAGTCTCCTCTCAGCTCGGGCCCAGCAACCCCCTGCCCCTCCATCCTCTGTCCACTTGCTCCATCCAATCCGCATGTCCTTCGGGCTGAGAACCACCCCTGGCTTTCTGGTGTTTCTCAATCCACTCAACAAATATTTACGGAACCTGTTCTGGGTCAGGCACTGTGCTCACCCGGGGTGCAGCAGTGAGCGAACAGGAAAACACCCCCGCCTTCACAGAGTTGGTTTCGCATGTGGGGACACACGGAAAAGCTACAGCCGTGGGTCAAACGGAGGGGGTGCTCGGTGGGAACGTGGCACAGGCCAAGAGGAGGAATGGTGCCAGCCCTGTGTGTGCACGTGTGTATGTGTGTGCACACGTGTGTGAGACAGGGACGGGAGGGACACAGAGTCGGTGAAGGCAACGGGGAGGCAGAACTGTGCCGGAGAGGAGCGGCCAGGAAGGCTGGCGGCGAAGTGACCTTCAGGCAGGTGTGGGAGGAGGCTGGGCCACCTGGAGGAAAGTGTGATGCCAGGCTGGAGGACAGCGGCACGGCCAACGGAGGGGCCTGGGGCCCAGGGGGTGTGAGGCGGGGCGGGGGACGAGTGTCCCAGGGAAGCAGAACCCAGGCTGGAGGTGACTGCAGGGCTCTGGGTAGCAGAGGGTGAGGGGCTGTGGGCCAGGAGGGAGGGGGCCGCAGGATCTGCAGCAACAGACCGGGCACGGGGCTCAGGGCTCTCCCAGGGTCTCGCCCGAGCACCAGAGAGGGGGTTTTGGTGCCTGGAGATGGCAAAAGGGCTGGGTGGCTGGAAGCACAGCCCCCAGTCTGGCCCTGCACACATCTGCCGGTCTGCCCGTGTCTGAGGGCAGGTGCTGAGGGGAGTTGGGCCTGGGGCTTGGGGAGGGTCCAGGCTGGAAGGCCGTGCCCACGGGGACTCGTCTGCGTCTCACAGACATCGGAGCCCCCCAGGGAGAAGGCAGGCGGGAAAGGGCAGAGTGCTGACCGCGAGGCCGCTCATGCTGTGGTCAGGGGACACCCCTTTGGCTGGCCCTGGCTTCCTCCAGGCTCCCGCCCTGGGATTGCCTCACCACTGGGTCTGGGGTCCCTCCGAGCTCAACTCTTAAAGCCCAGCCCGGCACTAGTTGCTCTGACAGGCAGCAAACTAAAAAGGCGGTACACGGAGCCCGGAGCCCAGCTCTACACGCACTGCTCTTCCTCAGTGTGTTTCCATCTTAAAGAGACTGCAGCAGAGCTGGTGTGCGCTTCACATCAGTCACAGAGCCGCTGCACGACATCACGGGAGTTACAGGTGTGCAGCACAGTGACTCAGTTCTCACAGGTTACCCACTCAGTCTTGCTATAAAATAGGGACTCCATTTCCTGTGCGGTACATGTGGTTTATGACTTGTAAGTGATACAAACAGTATTTGTCTTTCTCTGAGTTAATTTAGGAGAAGGCAATGGCACCCACTCCAGTACTCTTGCCTGGAGAACCCCATGGATGGAGGAGCCTGGTGGGCTGCAGTCCAGGGGGTCGCTGAGTCAGACACGACTGAGCGACTTCACTTTCACTTTTCACTTTCATGCATTGGAGAAGGAAATGGCAACCCACTCCAGCGTTCTTGCCTGGATTTAAGCATAATATCCTCCAAGCCCACCCATGTTGTTGGAAATGGTAAAATTTCATTCTTATTTTTCTATGGCTGAGTATTATTCCACTGTCTATGCATGCATACACACACACACACACACACACACNGAGCCTGGTGGGCTGCAGTCCAGGGGGTCGCTGAGTCAGACACGACTGAGCGACTTCACTTTCACTTTTCACTTTCATGCATTGGAGAAGGAAATGGCAACCCACTCCAGCGTTCTTGCCTGGATTTAAGCATAATATCCTCCAAGCCCACCCATGTTGTTGGAAATGGTAAAATTTCATTCTTATTTTTCTATGGCTGAGTATTATTCCACTGTCTATGCATGCATACACACACACACACACACACACACACACACCCACACACACACACCACATGCCACTACATCTATGCTGCCGCTAAGTCGCTTCAGTCGTGTCCGATTCTGTGCAACCCCATAGACGGCAACCCACCAGGCTCCCCAGTCCCTGGGATTCTCCAGGCAAGAACACTGGAGTGGGTTGCCATTTCCTTCTCCAATGCGTGAAAGTGAAAAGTGAAAGTGAAGTCGCTCAGTCGTGTCTGACTCAGCGACCCCATGGACTGCAGCCCACCAGGCTCCTCCGTCCATGGGATTTTCCAGGCAAGAGTACTGGAGTGGGTGCCATGGCCTTCTCCTATGCACACATGCAGACACACACACACCACATGCCACTGTATGCACGCACACACATCATGTCTTCCATGTCCATTCTTCTGCTGATGGACACAGGTTGTTTCACATTCCAGCAATTGTAAATAATGCTGCTATGAACACAGGCCGGTCTGAATGAATATCGACATTTTAGGAATCAGAGAATTCACATGACTATTAATCTACTACTGTGGGCAAAATTGCCTTAGAAGGAATGCAGTAGGCCTCAGTTGACAAGAGTCCGAAATGCAGTACTTGGGTGCAATGTCAAAAACGACAGAATGATCTGTTCATTTCCAAGGCAAACCATTCAATATCACCAAGTCTATGCCCCGACCAGTAATGCTGAAGAAGCTGAAATTGAAGTTCTATGAAGACTTACAAGACCTCCTAGGGAATGCACTGGTCATAGCAAACACCCTCTTCCAAGAACACAAGAGAAGACTCTACACATGGACATCACCAGATGGTCAATAAAAAATCAGGTTGATTAGATTCTTTGCAGCCAAAGATGAGGAAGCTCTATACAGTCAGAAGAAACAGACCAGGAGCTGACTGGGGTTCAGAGCATGAACTCCTTACTGCCAAATTCAGACTTAAACTGAAGAAAGTAGGGAAAACCACTAGACCATTCAGGTGTGACCTAAATCAAATCCCTTACAATTATACAGTGGAAGTGAGAAATAGACTCAAGGGTTTAGATCTGATAAGAGTCCCTGAAGATCTATGGACGAAGGTTCACGACACTGTACAGGAGGCGGTGATCAAAACCATCCCCAAGAAGCAGTAATGCAAAAAGTTAAAATGGCTGTCTGAGGAGGCCTTACAAATAGCTGTGAAAAGAAGTGAAAGGCAAAGGAGAGAAGGAAAGATATACCCGTTGTACTCAAGGGTTTAGATCTGATAAGAGTCCCTGAAGATCTATGGACGAAGGTTCACGACACTGTACAGGAGGCGGTGATCAAAACCATCCCCAAGAAGCAGTAATGCAAAAAGTTAAAATGGCTGTCTGAGGAGGCCTTACAAATAGCTGTGAAAAGAAGTGAAAGGCAAAGGAGAGAAGGAAAGATATACCCGTTGGAATGCAGAGTTCCAAAGAATAGCAAGGAGAGAGAAAAAAAAGCCTTCCTCAGCAATCAATGCAAAGAAATAGAGGAAAACAACAGAACAGGAAAGACTAGAGATCTCTTCAAGAAAATTAGAGATACCAAGGGAACACTTCATGCAAAGATAGGCTTGATAAAGGACAGAAATGGTATGGACATAATAGAAGCAGAAGATATTAAGAAGAGGTGGCAAGAATACACAGAACTATACAAAAAAATCTTCACAACCCAGATAAACACAATTGGTGTGATCACTCACCTAGAGCCAGACATCCTGGAATGTGAAGTCAAGTGAGCCTTAGAAAGCATCACTACAAAGCTAGTACAGGTGATGAATTCCAGTTGAGCTATTTCAGACCCTGAAAGATGATGCTGTGAAAGTGCTGCACTCAACATGCCAGCAAATTTGGAAAACTCAGCAGTGGCCACAGGACTGGAAAAGGTCAGTTTTCATTCCAATTCCAAAGAAAGGCAATGCCAAAGAATGCTCAAACTACCGCACAATTGCACTCATCTCACATGCTAGTAAAGTAATGCTCAAAATTCTCCAAGCCAGGCTTCAGCAATACGTGAACCGTGAACTTCCTGATGTTCAAGCTGGTTTTAGAAAAGGTAGAGGAACCAGAGATCAAATTGCTAACATCCATCAGATCATTGAAAAAGAGAATTCCAGAACAACATTTACTTCTGCTCCATTGTGCTAAAGCCACTGACTCTGTGAATCACAGCAAAATGTGGAAAATTCTTCAGGAGCTGGGAACACCAGAGCACCTGACCTGCGCCTCCCGAGAAATCTACACGCAGGTCAGGAAGCAACAGTTAGAGCCAGACATTGAACAATGGTCTGGTTCCAAATTGGGAAAGGAGTACGTCAAAACTGTATATTGTCATCCTGTTTAACTTATATCTAGAGTACATCATGCAAAATGCCAGGCTGGATGAAGTACAAGCTGCAATCAAGATTGCTGGGAGAAATACCAATAACCTCAGATATGCAGATGACACCACCCTTATGATAGAAAGCAAAAAGGAACTATAGAGACTCTTGATGAAAGAGGAGTGAAAAAGTTGTCGTAAAACTCAACATTCAGAAAACTAAGATCATAGCATCCGGTCCCATCTCTTCATGGCAAATAGATGAGGAAACAATAGAAACAGTGACAAACTTTATTTTGGGGGGCTCCAAAATCACTGCAGATGGTGACTGCAGCCATGAAATTGAGACACTTGCTCCTTGGAAGAAAAGCTGAGTAATCTAGACAGCATATTTAATAGCAGAGATATAACTTTGCGAACAAAGGTCTGTCTAGTCAAAGCTATTTAGTCAGGTAAGAATGTGCGAGCTGGACCATAAAGCTGAGCACCAAAGAATTGATGCTTTTGAACTGTGGTGTTGGAGAAGACTCTTGAGAGTCCCTTGGACTGCAAGGAGATCCAACCAGTCCATCCTAAAGATCAGTCCTGAATATTCATTGGAAGGACTGATGCTGAAGCTCCAATACTTTGACCACCTGATGTGAAGAACTGACTCACTGGGAAAGATTGAGGGCAGGAGGATAAGGGGGTGACAGAGGAGGAGATGGTCGGACGGCATCGCTGACTCTGTGGATGCTTGAGCAAGCTCTGGGAGTTGGCGATGGACAGGGAGGCCTGGCGTGCTGCAGTCCAGGGTCGCAGCGTCAGGCACGACAGAGCGACTGCACCGATGGACACGGCGGTGCACGTTCTATTTCCCAGTTTTTGGCGGTGGGGGCAAACACCCCGGAGTGGGACTGCGGGTAACAGGGCAGTTCTTTTTAGCTGAGAAACTGCCACAGTGTTTCCCATACTGGTGCATACGGCGGCTGCTCCAGTTGACATTCCCGCGCACAGTGTATGAGGGGCCCTGCTTCTGCATCCTAACAGTTGTCTGATGGCTGCCATTCTGACAGGTGCGAGGTAATTCTTCCTTAATCTGTTTTTAAACTAATTAACTTGGGACTACACCAGGTCTTTGGTGCTGCACGCAGACTCTCTCTGCTTGCAGGGAGTGGGAGCTCCGGTTCCCAGGCTGTAGGGTGCTGGCTGAGTAGCTGTGGGGCACGCGCTTAGCTGCTCCAAGGCACGTGGGGTTTTCCAAGACCAGGGATCGAACCCGTGTCCCCTGCACTGACAGGTGGGTCCTCATCGAGTGCACCGACAGGGAAGACCTTCCTTACTGTTTATATTCCATTTGCATGTGTTGGTGTTAAACATATATGACAACTTACCCGAGAAACATTACAAAGACTAGCTCAGCCAACAACCTTGAAAGTCTTTGTAGGCACCGTGACCCTGCAGCCTGAGGTCACCATTTCTAGCTGGAAACCTTCCAAACTTCCACGTACGGAACTGTCCCCTCTACTTGGGCGTCCAGAGCAACACACCGCAGCCTTGGGGCTGAGGCAGAATTCTGTCCTTTTGCTCCTGGAGCTGAGCTTGAAGATGACCATGTCAGCAGAGCTGGCTTCCCAGAGGCCTCTCTCCCGAGTGTCCTCACGTGGCCCTCCCCCTGCAGGTGTCCCTGGGGTCCTGAGTGGACTAGGGCCACCCAGCCTCGTTTTTAACGCTACCACCTCAGGAAAGGCTCAGCATCCAAAGCCAGCCACAGCCTGTGCTGGGCGCGACTCAGCCCCTTGCAGCCCCCATGCTCTCGTGCAGCACGGTATCCTCCAGCTGGGCCCTGGCAACTGGACGGGATTGTCCGGGGAGTGCCCTGTGCCCCGCCTGAGCCTCTGTGCGGCACCACCCCACCCCACCACCCCCTCACTGTGCCGTCTTGTCCCGAGTGAGGGTAGCTTTCTTGCGTGTCCTGTCTGCCAGCCCCACCACCCTTCCCAGATGCAAACCAATGGCCTCAGCCTGGGCCTTCAGCACCCCCTGCCCTCCAGGAGACATGCAGAAGGTGGGTCCGTTTTCTACTTGAAGCCCCTCCAAACTCAGAGGACAGGCTGGGCCATGGCAAGATCTCAATGCCCCAGACCTAAGACCCTGCCCATGGATCGAGTCGCCTACTCCAACAAATTAAGACCACCCCCGCCTCCCACCCCGCCAAAATAACGCAGCTAATTCTCAAGCCTTGAGGAGTGAAAGTACTGCTAAAGAGCGACACATCCCTGACCATAAGACCCTGATTTCCGCGATGCTGAAACCTACATGGGCGTCTGGAAGCTGCTGAACTGCAGTGGTGCCTGGACAGAGTTCCCCCAGCGCCCTCAGCCCCCACGACCCTAATCCGGGAGATGCTGGCAGGGCCTGCCCGGTGCTGGGATGTGACAGGACACGTCTCAACCCCAGAGGGGACACAGGCGCAACCGAGGCCCCCTTATTACACAGAAAGGCAACATCTCCCCCAAACAGGAAACTCACTGCAGCTGGAGACAGACAAGCAGGAAATGTACGCACATGAACATAAAAAGCACTGGAGAGCCAACTGAAAGGCTCCTCCCACAGGCCAGGGCAGCTGCAGGCTGAGTGCAACGGGCTGAAGCCCACCGGAAAGGCTCCAGTGCGCGAGTTCATGAGCTATACGTATCTTTACATGTTATAAACACACATAAAGAAATCCCCTAATTGGTCACCTTCTCAGGATGACAAGGAGCCAATCTTAGCACTTATCCTGCCTTTCATATGTGACCTCTACCCCCTGGAACCAAAATTGATGAGGGGAAGGAGCTTCTGAAACCATTCCAGCTAATAAACAAGCAGGATGGGAGGGTATCAGCCTTCTGCCACCTGTGTGACTTAACGGACCCAGCCCTGAGCGCCGGCAGTTGCCCACGTGGGAAGGACGGGGCCACGTGCCTTTTGATGAGCGCCTGGGGCACACACGCACATAGGAGGACCCCGCTGCCAACCTGCAGGCAACAGAGACGTGAGAACACGCTGGAGAGCCCAAGATGGCGAGCACCAGATCTCAAAGTGGGAACCGGCAGGGCAGGCTGCTCGGGCTCTTCCACAGACAAACTGTAGGGACGCCGAGGGATCGAGGGAGAACCTGTGAATTAGAGAGATATGAGAAACGTCAGGGCAGGGGGTGGGGGAGGGTTAAGAGGGAGGGGACGCACATACACTGACAGCGGATTCCTGTTGTTGTGAGGCAGAACCAACACAGCGTGGTAAATCAGCCTCCAATTAAAAATCAATTGAAGAAAAGAGAAACGTCCAGGTAAGAAATCAGCAGAGTAAACTGCCACGGAGAAAAGCAGGCAGTT
>SJYG01000600.1:458149-503836 GCA_006410535.1 Litocranius walleri | reverse complement strand
TATGTGTGGAGGCGCCGGGGCCAGGGGGGTCACAAGGGTGTTCACTTGCAGGAATCCTAACGATAACAGGATTTGTAGTAGTAGTAACAGTAATTCAATAAGCTATTCATTTTTTATCATTTTCTGCATGCTTTTATGACAAAATTTGTGATAGAAAAAAATAATGTTAAAGTTTTTAATTTTCAAGGTGCTTTTAACAAAAATAACCAGACACTTTTACAGCATTCATTTACAACCACAGTCTTCAGACGCCGGTGACTGCTGCTATCTGGTGGGCACGCAGCCGGGACTGCCAGGGGCAGGCACCCCACCTCATGCCCACTGTGTGCGGTCACGTCCCCCCGGCTGAGCATGGGTCCTGGGGGTGAGGCAGGGGTGGGGGCCCCGCACCTTCCTCCAACCCCGCGAAGGCACCGGTCCACCTGAGAGTCCTGACTCCATCCTGCCAACTGGAAGTCAAATGAACACTTTCAGAAAACATCCAGATTTCTTGCCTGAGTTTTTAAACCTATGTTTACCTCATCCTTGTGAATTCAAGGCCCTGACATTTTTGTCCAAACTACAGTACAGCTAATGAGAACAGTATCAAGCCCAATAAAGCATAATGCTAAGATCTCAAAAAATTCTCAGATCTGAACAATGTTCAATTTATGAACCATCCAACCAGCTTAACTGCACACACCACAGACCAGCAGCCCGCCTTCTGGGTTCAGTCTGAAAACCGGGTCTGCCCACGGATGGTGGGGGCCAGCCTGTAGCTTTGCTCTTCACCCCAGTCAGTAAAGGGGACGCGGGCCACGGCTCAGGGTCTCCAGGAGGTGAAGCACCTGCTCAGTCTGCGGGCTGCCTCGCGCCTTCTCTCGCTAGTCTGTCCGCCTCTTCGTTGCCTCTAAATCCCGAATGGCCAGGAACGTGCATCTGTTAAGCAAAAAGTTTCCTTTTATTCTTACCAGTCTTGTAAACAAGCAGCACATCACTACACGCTCACTGCAGTGTGAGCCAACCCCACAGAGAGGGCGAGCAAGGCCGCCCCCACAGCCCCCCAGGGCGCAGCCCAAGGCGCGTGCCCGCCGCACTCGAGCACCAGACACGCCGGCAGAAACCAGTTTCTCCACAGACTGGGCTTCAGCGCTCTATTGGTGTTTTCCCAGTTAGTGGTGAGCTTTCAGGCAGAGCAGAGGTATGGATGGATACGCACGGCTCACACACACACACACACACACACACACACACACACGCACGCACGCACACACACACGCACGCACGCACGCATGCACGCACGCGCACACACACATGCACACACACGCGCGCGCGCGCGCGCGCGCGCACCGCCCCCCACTCCCCCGCAGTGCTGCCACACAGAAGGGGCACCGTCGCGTGGCTGGACTGTCTACACTTGGGCATCTGAAAGGCCAGTTTACTTTTTTATTTTTTGGCTGAACTGCAAGGCTTGCAGGACTTAGTTCCCTGAAAGGCAAGTTTAAATGACAAACAGGTTGTCAGTCAAGAGGGTCCTGGGCTGGGAGAGCAGGGTAGGGTTAGGAAAGTGACTGGGCTTTTAACTTTCTCTCTATTGTTCAAAAAGATAATCACCTTGGGGGAGCATGGATATACATTCTGTACTGGATATGGATATATCTACATCCCGTGTATATGCAGGGCTGAGCCTGCTGTCCACCTGAAACCATCACACCATCGCTACCTGGCTGTACTCTGATATAAAACAAAAGGCGGAAAAAAAAAAGGGAATTTTAATAAAAGTGACCTAGTATAAGAAAAAAAAATCACATTACTAAAGCTTCATCACACAACTCCACCCTTAATGAGACACAGTTCACATTAGTGTACCCGACGTTTCTGCCACTTCCAGAGACAGGGAGCTGGCGCCCACAGGGGGCTCTCGCGGGCGCGCCCGCAGGAGCAGCGCTCCTCACGGGGGCACTCTCACGCACGCTGTGGCAGCCACGCAGGCCACCACCCAAACCACGGCCGCGCTAGCTCACTGATGCCCCCGGTCCTCGCGGCCGACACTCACCCACTGAATGTCCATGCCCCGCGCCAGCCGCTCCAGCTCCGCGAAGTCCTCCTTGTTGGTGACCTCCTTCCCGGTGCTGGTCCTCCAGCCATTCTGCTTCCAGCCCTTCACCCAGGTGGTGATGCCTGGGCGACACGCACGCTCAGAGGTCCCTCCTGCACGCGCCCGTCTTCCCTCCTCCCTAGATGGCCCTCTGATTGCTGCTCCGCTGGCACCCGAGTCACTGTCTGGACCCTCCTTCCCCGCCGGGCCAGGCGCTGGCTCCTCCGTCCCTCCACTCGACCTACAACCCGCAGCTCTGGGGCTCAGGCCCCGCGTCCACGCCCTCCTCCACAGCCCCCAGCCCCCAGCAGGCCGAGGGCCCACACGCAGAACCTGCCAGAGGAAGCGCACATGCCCATCACGGCCGAGCCTCGGGGGCAACCCCGGACCAGTGCGGGCTTCCTTCAGTCCCAACACGCCAGCACCACCCCCTACCGTCTGGGTCCCTCCCCGACACACCTCCTCCGAGAAGGACACGCGGACTTCCCTACATAATCATTCCCAGTACCCCAGGAGAAGGCAAGCGGAGCCGCGCACCGTTGATGGTGAACATGCTGTCTGTGTAGAGAACCAGCTTGGTTATGTCCTGGGCCTTAGCTTGCTCGATGGCTTTGCAGGCCGCCTTGAAGAAACACACCAGTTTCATGCTGAAAAGACCATTCAACTTTTGACACTGTTATTCAAAATTACTGAAAAATTTAAACTCCTTTTCCTACGCTAACTGTAAGGATAAGACTGTCTATGTGAAATAAGGCTACACGTACAGTCCTGTTCAGACATCTACTCAAAACAAGTTTTATCATTTTTCTAGAAAACTCCTACTCATCAGGACGGTTATGGCCCCGAACTTCTGGACCCTGAGTATTTTACACACAAGGAGAGTAGAAAGTCCACTGATGTGTTCCAGTCAACAGTAAAGAATGATGAATTGATACATTTAGTAGAAAAATACATCCAGTAACTTACATGAATCTCCGCCCTTTGGTTTGTCTGTCGCCCAGGAAGTCTAATTCCTACATTTCTGGTATCAAAACAATACAAAGGGAAGTGAAATTATGACACTGATTCTCTACGTGATTCCTTAAGTCACTTAATGGCTAATATGCTTCCATACATTTTTTATCTGAAATGAATGAAAGCATCATTCAAGAACACAGCTTTTAAAATCCAAACCAGGAAACCCAACATTTTATTGAGAAGCGCCATGGGGTGGTCTTGTAGGAGAACCCTGGACCAGGGTTTGGACTTGAAACATACCAGCGTGTGGTCCTGGTCAGGTACTAACCCTCTGGATGCTCACACCACCCGAGCTCGCCACCCTGTGGAGGGTTCAAGGCTCAGTGAGGCCTCAGGTGGAGGCAGGCGGGTGGCCGTGCAGGCCAGGAGGCGCGAGAGCCGCACGCTGCTCCCTCCCGGGGCTGCCCGGGAACCTGGACACCGGCGAGAGGCTACTTCGCAGGGCCGCAGTTCCTCCTTCACGTGAATTCTGGGCCGTCAGTTACTCAAGTTCTTCCGCACTTGGGGCAGGTGCATGTGAACAATCTCACTCCCCCTCACCCTGACTCTGCGCCTTTTGGAAACCAGGGTCGCCCCTAAGCTCATAGGGTCCCAGTCTAGGGACCCGACCCTGGAGCATCCTTGCAAAAACCACTGCCCAGGGGCTCGGGATCCTCCCGCCACCCCTCCCAATGCTTCCAAACAATCAAACAGTAGCAGAGGCTGCCTCATCCGTTCCCAAGTTCTGAAGCGTGACTCAGTTAAACGTTAAATGTGAAGCTTAACAGAAGCCACCTTTCCTGGCTTACTTACAAGGGATGGCCTGGCCCCCAGTACACGCCGATTCCTGCGCGAGCCCTCTTGCGCCCGTTACTGGAGCAGCAGCCGTCAGTGTAGACGACCACAGAGTCCCCTGTGAGTGGGAAACAGAGTGAGTGCCCAGGAACCAGCCTGTGAGAAACTTGAATCCATCTAAAACATTCACACGGTTTATAAGGCATCCTACTCCAAGAGGGCATTTGTGCTTTGGAAGTTTTCTGTGCAGGAGAACACTACTAATGCCCCATGGGGGCACTTGACCCTTCCTGCTTGCAATCCGCTCATATTTCAGTCCTGCCTGCTGGGCAAGTTCAAGTGAAAGTGATCATTCTGTAAACCTAGAACCTGCTGCTGCTTGCAATGCTTGCTTTAGAGGGCAACCAGCAATGCCACCGGCCCCTCCCCACAGGGCTGGGGGTCGGGGGTACGTGTACCCCGAGAAGCGGCCCTTGCAGACAACAGCGCCTTGACGGTGATGAAGACCTCCTGCCTGAAGGGAAGCCCTCTGACAGGCGCGGGCCTCGCTTCTGTCCTGGGCCTTTGGCTACTAGTGAGCTGTGGTCCTGTTTGCTTCTTTCCACCAAAGCAGAATTTGATCAACACACCAATACTGCATAAAGAGCAAGGCAGAGGAGTGGCTCTCAGGCCGCTGACGGCCAGCAGAGCACTCAGCTGGGCGGAGGGGGCGCTGGGCTGCCAGGCGCCGGGGAGCAGGGGTGTGGGGCAGACAGAGGCCATGCCTGTGAGGCGTGTCAGAGCAGGGCAGACTGCGCAGGCGAAGGCAGGCGGGGCGGAGGCGAGGCGTGAGAGGGCAGGGCTGGGAGCCTTCGAGACCACGGTCTGCTGAAGGAGACGCTCTGCTCAAGGAGACGCTCAGCACAACTGCCTCCCGGGTCCTCGGCTCTGTGCTGGCTGTGAGGACCCCTCAGGCACTGAGGCGGGGACCCTCATGCTTCAGGCAACTGCTGGTGTGCTGGGCACACTCATCTCCCAGTCACCCCACAAATATCTGCTTCACTTGATCTAAATCGTTTGATTTTTCACATAACTTCAAATACAGTTTCCATGCAGTCTGACCAAACATTTTTTACTGGTTTCCCTTGAATTTAGAATTCCCTTGAATTATAAAACGGCTTCTTCTTTGGGAAAACTTGGAACCCACAAATACACTGATTTATATAAAAATCGCTACTTATTCCTATTGTTCATTCATACGTGTAAAAGACAAAAAGGAGACTCATGTACCGTAAGTCACTAAATACAAACACTTGATTCCTAGAGCTAAAGGCACAGGAGAAATTCACAACTATCTTGCTTCACAGGAGAAGACAGGATCATGTCTGTCTCGCAAAGATGGCATGTAAATGGTTAAGATGCTGGTCCCAGTCACCATATAAAGGAGCTCTGTCCAGGGCTTTTCTTACCTGAAGTCTTTCCATTTTTTTAGGGACCAGAAATACTGTGTCCATAGAAAACAACGGTGTTTACAAAGATCACAGAGTTTTTCATGCATAGCTTATATAATAGTTTTCAAGTGAATGTCCAAAATTCTAATAATTCTGCACCATTTAATAGATTATAAAACAGTGGCCTTAGAGATTTTTAAATAACTTTGTCAGGTAAGAAGGTTACACATCAGCTCAAATTTCCCTTATTAAGTGGAAAAAATTTTTACACATAAATAATTACAGTACTAAGATTTTTAAAATTCAAGACAGACATACCCATGTAAGAAAAGGTGTCTTTGCTAACTGGAGGTGGTGGCTCTGTGCTCTGTCTCACGTGCTTTGCACAGAGCTCTGCATCTTCACCCTCATCCAAGGACTCACGGAGTCGCTTGCTTGCTTTCACTTGTGGTTCCTCTTCGTGGTTACCTTTTTGCCCTGAAAGACAGTCTACTCAAAAGCTAGAAACAACGCAATAGGAAATGATTGCGAATCCAGAAATTCACCAAGTCAGGCTTAAACACCCTGTGTGGGGCTCTGTAAGGAGGGAAAGGCTGATGTCCTGGAAAGTGACTCTAAATTTCCTTAAGAAGCTCCACAAGGGCAGGGTGAAGACACAGCAAAGCTTCTGCTAAAGACCACCACTAGTTGCCATGGAAACGGGAGAGACACCACGGGTGCTGAACCCTCCAGGGCTCAGAGTTTGAAAATCTGAGAGGCTCTTTCCCAAGAGAAAACAAGGACTCAGTTTTTGTACATAAGCTGAGAACAGACGATAGGACATATTCAGAAAGGGAAGTGGAAGCCAAAAGGTATTGCGGCTGGGTCAGGGACGGCACTGGTGGGCACCGCACGGGGGATGGCACTGGCTGAGCGCTCCATCCAGAGCAGACCCGAGAGTGACCCTCAGGGGGTACTCATACCACTCAGGCTATAGCTCGCTTACTCTTTCATGTAATTATGGCAGCTGACGCAGAAGAATTAGACCACGATTCAAACAAATGGTTTCGATCTGAGCTCGACCTTTCATCAGCTGTGAACTCCGTCAAATGACCTCACCCATCAAGCTGCTGTACAAGGAAGCACTCGTGACCTGAAGCCGCTTTCCCTGCGCTTCCCTTTATGGAGCAGAAACAAGAACACAGAGATCTCGAAAACCACCACCTTAACCCAACACTAGAGGGCACTCCCTCCCCTAAACCCGTGCACTCGCTGCGCACCGACCAGACAGGCACTGGCTGAAGCCCCCTGCCCGGCGTGGCCTCTCACCCCACACCTCTCAGAGGGCGGCAAGCCCAGCCTGGCAGAGCTGGAGGGAAGTTTCCACTATGTCCAGAGCAACACTGGTATTTCCACTCTGATGCACTTGTACTGGCTCATATTTACCTTGAAAGTACTCCTCTAGGGGACTTCCCTGGTGGTCCAGTGATTATGAATCTGCTTGCTGATACCAGGGTTACAGGTTTGACCCCTGGTCTGGGGAGATCCGACACGCCCAAGGGGCAACTAAGCCCCTGAGCCCACAACTACTAAAGCCTGAGCACCATCCCCACTCACTGAGACTAGAGAGCGCGCCCACACATCAAGGGAGAGCCAGCACGCCCAAAAATAAGTCTTCAGAAAAAGAGGGCCCAACCAAGACAAGACTGATACTTCAAAACTAGCTTTCTATCCCAAGCTGAATTCTCGTCTGGGGAGAAAATGGAACTGTCACATCATACTCCCGTTGAAAGGCTGCTGGCAGACGGAGGAGGTGGCAGCCACACAGGAGGCTGGGTCTCCTCTACCTTGGAAACTCGCCTCTCAGGGCAGATTCCCAGCAGGACCTGCCTCTCCCTGAGCTCCGCTCAGCCCAGAATGGTCACAACAGCCCAGAGGAGCACTAGTTCAAAGTCTGAGCACCCTGGTGAGCTCCAGACACTGCTCAAAAGAAGCTGATTTGAAATATTCTCCTCTCAGCCTTCATCCACTGCAGTAAAAAAATGCCTGAGTAAAGTTCATGAAAATAAAAAACACTTCTTCAAGGTAGGTCACAGTTTAAAACTTTGTGCTCTAACGCAGTCACTCTCGGTGTCCCTTATGTTAGTCCTTAAACGCCAATTAACTGTACTTTCTAACACATGAACTGCGGCAAGTTCCAATTGCATGACTTCCTCCAAGGTAAAAAGAAAATGCCACAGAGGTGCATGCTGGGAAAAAAACTACATTCATCATTTTACAACTAGAGCCCATAAAACCCACCCACAAGAATGAGCGTTCTTAAAGGTGGAGTTAAGCACAGTGAGCACCCTGAACAGAACAGGAGGTCTGAGTCCTGGCTTGTCTCTAATACTGTTCCCAACAGGAGTCCCTAAGTTAAAATGCTTTCAGCCTGTTTCCTAATCTGTAAAACAGAAACAGCCATAATATCTCCTTTCTGTGTTTAGAGAAGTGGCTAAATGGATCACAGCAGAGGCCAGAGGAGCCTGGTGTGCTGTGCTCCACGGGGTCACAAAGAGTGACACGCCTTAGCAACTGACCAGCACCACGACACAGAAATCAAGACTCCTGGGCTATGACAGGCTGTGCATAGGCTAAAAGGTCACAATGGTGTGAGCTGTGCGTACCTTCTGAATGACTGGGGCTTGCAGCCCTGCTGACAAAGGCCCAGGCTTCCTCCTCCGTGGCGAACTTCTTAAATCTGGCTGCAGGAAACCGGTCCACCTGCGCTCTGCATTCATCCCTGAAACGCAAGGCAGCGTCACCTCCTTCAGTGCTGTGACTCACCCTACTTTCTAGTGGACCACTTTCTCAGGCTGAAAACGGTTTGAAAAAGGTTGAGGCTGCCAGCTCCTTGGCGGCGAAGGCTCAAGCCTCGGTGTCTGTAGTTTAATCCCGCATGTGACCCTTTGCCCTGGGTCATGTTACGGGCCAGCCAGACAGCACACTTGCACCGTAAGGCCTTCCTCAAAGCATATGAGAACTTTCGAGATTTAATCACTTCATTACAGCATAAAGATCAGCTTCTGAGGCGCCTCTTCCTCACAGCACAGCCGCAGGGGTAACACTGCGCACTCACAACGCACACACAAATGGCAGACCTCGATGACGCAGGGGGAAGGGCCCCGGTCTTGGAACCCTAACACCTGGCTTCAAGACCCACATCTGTCACCTACTCGCCCCCTGGATTTCCATAACACGGTAACTACACCCCAACATGAGAACCCCATCTAACTCACAGGATTGTTACGGGGACATAAACACTAGTCGACAAGAACTTCTCTTTTTAAAAGCAGAAGATGAGATTAGCCATTGCCCTCCATTATGTGTCCCCGTTTGGAAACTCTTTCCGCGCAACAGAAGGGAAGAAGTGAAGCGACGTCACTCGGCCGTGTCCGACTCTTTGTGACCCCACGGACTGCAGCCCACCAGGCTCCTCACTCCAAGAATTTTCCTGGCAAGAACACTGGCGTGGGCTGCCATTTCCTTCTCCAGGGGATCTTTCCGACCCAGAGACTGAACGCGGGCCTCCCCCACCGTAGGCAGACGCCTTCCCGTCTGAGCCACCAGAAGGATGAAACAGAAGCAAGCCTCTGGCCAAGCCTGACTGTAAGTGGCGCTTCTGACAGTCCCAGCAGACACGAAGCGGAGCCGAGGCCCACCACGTCAGGAGCCCGCGCCTACAAGCGAGGGCCGCGGGCTCCGGGGGCGGACCGCCGGCCTTCTCCGCCGCCCACACCGCCCTGGGTCGGCGCGGCGTGCTCACCAGGTCAGGAAGACGCCGGGCTGGCGGCCCCTCCTCACGGCATAGAACATGGCAAGACTGCGGCAGCTCGGCCTACCGCAGCCCACAGTGGCCAGAGCCACTCTGCGCACCACGCCCAGCAGCCGGGTCATCGCCCGCTCCCGGCCACCGCCAAGCACCGCGCCTCCCGGCCGCGGGCCGCCATCACGGAGCCGGGCTTCCGGCGGCGGCGCAGGGCGATGACGCAGCCCGGCGCCGAGGGTGGGGCCCAGCGACAGGTGCTCTTCTGACTCGTCAGTTTCCCGGATGTCCGTGAGGCCGCGGGGCCTGGGCGGAAGTCTCGGAGGCCGGGCCCAGGGGGCAGAGGGGGAACTTCCGGGGCGGGGCCCCGCGGATATGTCCGCGGGGCGGGGCCTGCGCGGGGGGCGTGCCCCCGGCTCTCGCCCGCCTGTGCTCCGGGGACCGTTCCGGGGGCTCTGGGGCTGTGGTGGGCGCTGGGCCCTCTGCGCGCTGGGCGTCGGGTCCCCAGCCCCCGGCCCCAGGTCCGCCCCCCGTGTTCCGCGGCTTTCCCGGGGTGCGGGGTGCAGTCAGGGTCAGTCAGGCGCGCGGATGGGCTGGTTTACTCGACCGCTGCTGTCCTGGCCGGGAAAACATTGCGGTGCACAAGCGAAGAGAGGTGGGTGCGGCAGAGGGAGAGAGGGGAAAGGGGTGAGCTCGCGCCCCGCCGCCGCCTCCATGGTCCCCTCAAGTTGGGGGACACGTTTTCCCCTCCTCCACCCAGGCGCTGTAACCAGAGGGATGTCCAGAGCTTAATGCAGTGCGACCCAAGGGGAAATTTATTGGAACATTAATGTCTTAGAATATTGTTTTAGACTATCAGTTCAGTTCAGTCGCTCAGTCGTGTCCGACTCTTTGCGACCCCATGAATCGCAGCACTCCAGGTCCCACCGTCCATCACCAACTCCTGGAGTTCATTCACACTCACGTCCATCAAGTCCGTGATGCCATCCAGCCAACTCATCCTCGGTCGTCCCCTTCTCCTGCCCCCAAGCCCTCCCAGCATCAGAGTCTTTTCCAATGAGTCAACTCTTGGCATGAGGTGGCCAAAGTATTGGAGTTTCAGCTTTGGCATCGTTCCTTCCAAAGAAATCCCAGGGCTGATCTCCTTCAAAATGGACTGGTTGGATCTCCTTGCAGTCCAAGGGACTCTCAAGAGTCTTCTCCAACACCACACTTCAAAAGCATCAATTCTTCAGCGCTCAGCTTTCTTCACAGTCCAACTCTCGCATCCATACATGACCACTGGAAAAACCATAGCCTTGACTAGACGGACCTTAGTCGGCAAAGTAACGTCTCTGCTTTTGAATATGCTATCTAGGTTGGTCTTAACTTTTCTTCCAAGGAGTAAGCGTCTTTTAATTTCATGGCTGCAGTCACCATCTGCAATGATTTTGGAGCCCCCCAAAATAAGGTCTGACACTGTTTCCACTGTTTCCCCATCTTATTCCCATGAAGTGATGGGACCAGATGCCATGATCTTCATTTTCTGAATGTTGAGCTTTAAGCCAACTTTTTCACTCTCCACTTTCATCAAGAGGCTAGCTCCTCTTCACTTTCTGCCATAAGGGTGGTGTCATCTGCATATCTGAGGTTATTGATATTTCTCCCGGCAATCTTGATTCCAGCTTGTGCTTCTTCCAGCCCAGCATTTCTCATGATGTATTCTGCATATAAGTTAAATAAGCAGGGTGACAATATACAGCCTTGACGTACTCCTTTTCCTATTTGGAACCAGTCTGTTGTTCCATGTCCAGTTCTAACTGTTGCTTCCTGACCTACTTTTCTTCCAAGGAGTAAGCGTCTTTTAATTTCATGGCTGCAGTCACCATCTGCAATGATTTTGGAGCCCCCCAAAATAAGGTCTGACACTGTTTCCACTGTTTCCCCATCTTATTCCCATGAAGTGATGGGACCAGATGCCATGATCTTCATTTTCTGAATGTTGAGCTTTAAGCCAACTTTTTCACTCTCCACTTTCATCAAGAGGCTAGCTCCTCTTCACTTTCTGCCATAAGGGTGGTGTCATCTGCATATCTGAGGTTATTGATATTTCTCCCGGCAATCTTGATTCCAGCTTGTGCTTCTTCCAGCCCAGCATTTCTCATGATGTATTCTGCATATAAGTTAAATAAGCAGGGTGACAATATACAGCCTTGACGTACTCCTTTTCCTATTTGGAACCAGTCTGTTGTTCCATGTCCAGTTCTATCTGTTGCTTCCTGACCTGCATATAGGTTTCTCAAGAGGCAGGTCAGGTGGTCTGGTATTCCCATCTGTTTCAGAATTTTCCACAGTTTATTGTGATCCACACAGTCAAAAGCTTTGACATAGTCAATAAAGCAGAACTAGATGTTTTCTGGAACTCTCTTGCTTTTTAGATGATCCAGCGGATGTTGGCAATTTGATCTCTCATTCCTCTGCCTTTTCTAAAACCAGCTTGAACATCTGGAAGTTCACGGTTCACGTATTGCTGAAGCCTGGCTTGGAGAATTTTGAGCATTACTTTTAGAACTAACACCCAAAAAAGATGTCCTTTTCATTATAGGGGACTGGAATGCAAAAGTAGGAAGTCAAGAAACACCTGGAGTAACAGGCAAATTTGGCCTTGGAATATGGAATGAAGCAGGGCAAAGGCTAATAGAGTTTTGCCAAGAAAATGCACTGATCATAGCAAACACCCTCTTCCAACAACACAAGAGAAGACTCTGCACATGGACATCACCAAATGGTCAACACTGAGATTAGATTGATTATATTATTTGCAGCCAAAGATCGAGAAGCTCTATACAGTCAACAAAAATAAGACCGGGAGCTGACTGGCTCAGATCATCAACTCATTGCCAAATTCAGACTTAAATTGAAGAAATTAAGGAAAACCACTAGACCATTCAGGTATGACCTAAATCAAATCCCTTATGATTATACATTGAAAGTGAGAAATAGATTTAAGGGCCTAGATCTGATAGATAGAGTGCCTGATGAACTATGGAATGAGGTTCATGACATTGTACAGGAGCAGGGATCAAGATCATCCCCATGGGAGAGAAATGCAAAAAAGCAAAATGGCTGTCTGATGAGGCCTTACAAATAGCTGTGAAAAGAAGAGAAGTGAAAAGCAAAGGAGAAAAGGAAAGATATAAGCATCTGAATGCAGAGTTCCAAAGAACAGCAAGGAGAGATAAGAAAGCCTTCTTCAGCGATCAATGCGAAGAAATAGAGGTAAACAACAGAATGGGAAAGACTAGAGATCTCTTCAAGAAAATTAGAAATACCAAGGGAACATTTCATGCAAAGATGGGCTCGATAAAGGACAGAAATGGTATGGACCTAACAGAAGCAGAAGATATTAAGAAAAGGTGGCAAGAATACACAGAAGAACTGTACAAAAAAGATCTTCACGACCCAGATAATCACAATGGTGTGATCACTCACCTAGAGCCAGACATCCTGGAATGTGAAGTCAAGTGGGCCTTAGAAAGTATCACTATGAACAAAGCTGGTGGAGGTGATGGAATTCGAGTGGAGCTATTTCAAACCCTGAAAGATGATGCTGTGAAAGTGCTGCACTCAATATTCCAGCAAATTTGGAAAACTCAGCAGTGGCCACAGGACTGGAAAGGGTCAGTTTTCATGCCAATCCCAAAGAAAGGCAATGCCAAAGAATGCTCAAGCTACTGCACAATTGTAGTCATCTCACACGCTAGTCTTAGACTATAATCTACCCAACATTTCACATTTCGTTCTGTGAGCAAATGGACTTCTTTAAAAGTCCTCTCCATTGACAGGCCTTCCTTTTCAAATAATTTTAAACTACCTAATTTTCAAGAAAGAAAATCAGTCCTGAATATTCATGGAAAGGACTGATGCTGAAGCTTCAGTACTTTGGCCACCTGATGTGAAGAGCCGGCTCACTGGAAAAGGCCCTGATGCTGGGAAAGATTGAGGGCAGAAGAAGGGGACGACATAGGATGAGATGGTTGGATGGTATCACTGGTTCAATGGACAAGTTTGAGCAAACTCAGGGTGATAGTGAAAGACAGGGAAGTCTGTTGTGCTGCAAGTTCACGAGGTCGAAAAGAGTCAGGACTTAGCGACTGAACAACAACAATGTTCTTGAATCTTCAGTTCAACAAATGTTACTGAGCACCTATGCTGTGTGACCGAAGCCCCAGGTCATGTGAACAGACAGAAGACATCTCAAGAGAAAAGTGTGTGCCAGTCAGGGGAACGCCGCTTACATGAGCAAGGTTTGAAGGATGAAAGGAGCATTCACGCAGGTGAGTTAGGCAGAGAACGAAGTCTGATACTCCAGGAAGAAAAAACAGCAAACGTGTGATCAGTGTGTTCTTGCCTGTGAACTCAACAAATATCCATTTGAAAAATTTCAACTTTACTAATTTAAATTGGCTCTTGTCCATTGCTCATTCCTGTTGTTATTGCACTTCGAGGTAATTTCTTTCAAAAACGTTGCCCTTAAAAATTGAGTAATGATTGATGGCCACGTGTCTTCTGTGGATATATGATGAGAGTTAGGGACAGCCCAGTGACCGCTCTCAGAACGACCACAGCCCCTCCTCTTGAGATCGTTCACTCTCCATTTGCCCGGGGCCTCTCGAGCTCCTGCAGCCTCCTGGTAAGCGCAGACCGGGGCCTTGGAAACGCTGCTCTTGACCTACTTTTCCAGATGCATCACTGCCTCACCTCCTCCCAGTGGCACAGGTTAGGCTGTAGGCACAGATGGCACCGGGCAGAGCTGACTTCTGACTGAGAAGCTGAAGTGGGAATAAGTCAGGGTAGTGAGTCAAAAGCAAATATCTTCAGAGCTTGGAAAGAACTGGGATTGTCAGCCAGATATGAAATGATAACCGTTGTGCAGGATATAGACACAGCCGTGGGCTGCAGTGTTGCCTGGAGGAAGAAAGCGGTTGGGCCCCTGGAAAAGTGCGGTCTGACTGTAGCCCACCTCTCGCTAGCTTGACCCTTGTGTCTGACCTACTTAATTAAGACTTGCTTTTTCATGTAAGTTAGCTGGCTGTGGTCCTTTATCACAGAGTACTCATCATCCCTGCAAAGTCGTTTGAATTATCTGAGTATGTTCAGAAAATCATCTGAGTGGCTTTCTGCAGTTATAAAACTGCTTCTTCTGGCATTTTTGTTGATTGATAACTGTAAATATTTTTTTTATCTTAATCTCTGTGTGTGTGACTTTACTTACCCTGGGCAAAAACTGGCCCATTCTCAATAAGGTACAGAGCCCTGGACCAGAGTCGGAAGATGCTGCCAGGGGATATTTGCCCGGGGTGGGGGTGGGGCTGAGTGGCGGAAGCGGTGAAGTGTTCCTGGGACCCAGTCCCCAGGTGCTGCTGCTCTCCTGCCCCTGAGCGGTGACTTCACAATGTGGACTGAAAATTCCAGCCCCACAATTTCCAGCTGTATACATTTGGGGAGTTGCTTAAAGTCTCTGTTCTATGCTTTGAAAAATGGAGCTGCTGCTGCTGTGTCCAGGGGCTGTGAGTGTCCACTGGCCGTGTGGATAGCGTGGTCGGTACACAGCACGTCCACAGAGGCGCCAATTTTTGCATCTTGCGCATGTTTCATGAAGATGCCTGGGAAGAATGGCGTTGCGTTTGATGAGATATATTGAAGATGAGCAAATAATTAGTTTGCGATAAAAGTCAAATGTATTAATATTTCTATAATTTAGAGATTAATATCTCAGCAATCACCTTCTGCCTGCTGACAGTTCACTGGTATTTCTACAGGCTACCTATGGTAATACAGGAAAAGTGACCTTGAGACTCTCCAGAAGAAGCCAGTGACCTCACTTCAATTAAATGCATAAGATTTTCACATTCATTACAGGCTTGCACATTTATTTCACTCACATGCTCCTTATACTGGCTGATAGATAATCCAATAAAAATCCTGCCAGCTGTAAGTGCAGGGGAGAGAAAACCTTCTGTTAAATTCAGTCCATTAATTCTTGATCAGATAGGCAGGTCCGTAAATTCATTTTGCACTCAAGGACTCATCAGTAACTCTTCTTTTGTCACTTTATTATGAACATCAGGAGTTGTGATGTGGAGGGAAGAGAATTGTTTTGAAGTCTAAGCACTCTCACCCCCTTGACCTCTAGGCTTTCTGCTGCACAGAGCTGAGATAAGGCATTCTCAACACAGGAGGATCCTTTTTCATGGTGACTTTTATACAATAAACAAGTTAACTTTTTAAAGGAGAACTGATCTTGCTTGTTTAACTGTGCCCTCTGCCCTGGCAGTATTCTGTCCTGGGCCAGAACTACCCAGTGTAAAAAATTGATGAGCAGAAACCTTAAATAGATCTGGGAGACCAGAACGGGAGCCCTGCTGCCCTGCGACAATGGCAGAGCCCAAGAGGAAGAGGACTTCTCTTCTTCGCAGCAGTGACTTGGCCGACGCACAGCCACAGACTGTCTTCCACAGCCCCACCTCCCCCTTCTCCACAGAAGCTCTCTCTTTGTGGCAGACCCTGAACTGTACTTCCCTTCTGGCCCTGAATAAGCCCCTCTTTGCTGGAGAAATGCCTGGCAGTCTGTTTAAGGCCATCACTTTTCCTGTCCCTACAGGGGCCAGAGAAAGCTCCAGAGCGCTTCCGGTGTTGCAGCCACGCGTTCCAGGAAACACTCCCTCAGGACGACGCAGACAGTGGAGTGGAGTTTATTACACCAGCGGGCCCAGGGCAGAGCCTCCTCTTAGCCGAGGACCCTGACCAGTTTTCGTGAAAACCTTATATACCCTAAGTGTACGTGCCCAAACCCACCTCCCCTGATTCCCTGAAACTAGTCTGAATAAAGTCAAAGAAAGATGCAATCAAAGGTAACCCATGATTCGTATGCCTTAAGCCTAGGTAGTTAACAGTGGACATACCCCTGTGATCATACCCCAATAAACATAATAGAACTTATGATTCTACTCAGTTACACAGGTAATTAGGTATTCTTTTAGGCTGCAGAGAGTCTAGGTACAAGCCCCGGGGCCCTTCCTTCTGGGGGCCTGGTTTTCCAGTTGGTATGTCGTTACCGCAGATACTGGGCGTGGAGCTCAGAGTTCACAGTCCAGCCCAAGACGGAGCTCTGCTTTCAAGATGGAGCCTGCTCTGTCTCTTTCCCCCTTCGCTGGGTGAGCAAGGAGGGGTGGTGCCATAGCGCTCCTCTGGGCTCACTGCTTTTCCTGCTGGCTCTGGAGTCTGAAGGTGCGTCTTTCTCGTGGACCCAAGCTCACGCCCTCTCTGTGTATGAGCTCCTCCAGGCTTTAGCTGGGACCTATGTAAAGGCTTCTTCTTTCCAGTTCAGGCCTTGCTCTGTATGTGAGTTTGCCTTTGGCCCTTGAGTCTCATCTTGAGATCAGACCGTTTCAACCAAAGCTGGCTGAAAATGCCACTGGCCTGGTTCTTGGAAAGGGGTGTTTCAGATAATGGGGGCTTCCCAGATGGCTCAACAGATAAAGAATCTGCCTGCAATGCAAGAGATGCAGGAGCCATGGGTTTGATCCCTGAGTTGGGAAGATCTCCCAGAGGAGGAAATGGCAACCCACTCCAATATACTTGACTGGGAAATCCTGTGGACAGAGGAGCCCGGCGGGCTACAGTCCAAAGGATCCCAAAGACTTAGCACAGCACACAGCACAGCTTCAGATAAAGCAGCACTGAGTTTTTCAGCCTTTGGCCTTTTCCTTCTGGAGACATTATTGTATTGCAATTGGGAAAGGTTGAAAGCAGAAAGAGAAGAGGGTGACAGAGGATGGAATGGTTGGATGGCACCAGCAACTCGACAGACATGAGTGTGAGCAAACTCTGGGAGACCGTGAAGGACAGGGAAACCTGGCGTGCTGCAGTTCACGGGTTTGCAGAGTTGGAGGACAAGACTTAGCAACTGAACACCAACAACCGTGTATGGGAAAATGCAAGCGTCTGGGCTCACTGAACTCGTTCCTTTCACAGGCACCTCAGTGTTTTCACATCCTGATTTCCTCAGGGCTCACTATAAGGAGAAGCTGCAGGCTGACAGCTTCTCCTGGCTGATACTCTGTTTTCTTCCTGAGTTCCCTCAGGACTGGCCAGCTCTCCTTTAGAGCTGGCTGCAATTGCTGATGACTGTGACATTCTTTGTTTACTGATGTGGCAGCCAATATTCCATTTCTCAATATCTCCATTTCTTTGGTATTCCAGTCCATGAAACAGACCAGTACCTTATCCCTTTCACTTGAAAGAAAATTCAGGGAGAGCAACGCCTCAGGATTTTACTGAGAGTCCTCATTGTTCACAAGTCCGGAAGGCTGACCCAGGCGTCACGAAATTCCTGAGGTTCCACACTGTCGCAGCAAGTAGATTGGCTTCTTTGCTCTCCTTCTTGAGCCTCCCCGCGGGAAGACAGCATCCACTCCTAAAGCTTTCAGCCATAAAGGGACCTGGGGCTGCCAAAGAAAAACGGCAGTTTTTCCAAGTCCAGTTGCGACACTTAAGAAGCACAAACTGCCAAATTTCATCCAATATGAAAGAAATAACCTAAATATCCCTGTAACTATTTAAAAAATGGAATTCATCATAGAAAAACCCCTGGAAAAAGAAATCTCCAGGCCCTGATAATTTCACAGCTGAATTCAACCAAATGTTTGAAGACTTAACACTGATTCTACACAATTGTTTTCAGAAAATACCAGATGAGGGAGCACATCCCAACTTATTTTATGCTGATATTAACCTAATCCAAAACCTGACCAAAACAATACAAAAAAAGGAAACTACAGACCAATGTCTCTTGTGAATAGACATTAAAAATCCTCAACAGAATATTAATAAGTGGATGATGAGAAAGTAAGATGAGAGTAACCTGATGAGCCCGGTGAGAAAGAATTATACCCCATTACCAAACAGGGTTTATTCCAGACATTCAGGAAAGGTGCAATATTTGAAAACCTATTAAGGTAGTCTACAATATTAACAGGCTAGGAAGAAAAACTCATATGATTATGCTAATTAATGCATTTGACATAATCCCATTTATGATAAAAACCCAGAAAACAGGGATAGGAGGGGACTTCTGAAGAGCCTAAGCTACTCCATCTTATAAACTCCACTTTGTAAAGGTTCCAGGCAAACAGACTTAGACTTTGGATATTACCTAACCTAGCCCCACTGTTCAAGAGCCAATCAGGACTTTATGTTCAGGAGCTTGTGATTTACCTTAGAAGTAAAAACCAATCAAGAATCCACACACAAACCCTATAGAAGGAAGTAACCAATCAGTTATCTGTCAACCTGAACACTCCCTTAAGTAACCAATCAGTTGTCTTTCAGCCTGAACATCCCCTTTTTCCTGAATGTTCCCTATAAAAGCAGTGTAACCCAAAACTCAGGGCTCCTCCGTATAGCCGCTGCGACGGTATCGGTGGGAGCCCCAGCTCGAGCATGGTAACAAAAACTCTCTTGCTTTTGCATCGGATATCGGCTCCCTGGTGGTCACTGGGAGATTTCGCGACTTGGGCATAACACTTCCTCAATAAATAAAGAACATCTACAAACACCTAATGCTAACATCATAGTCACTGATGTGATGAAAGAGTGCTTTCCCTGAGGATGGGGAACAAGGCAAGAATGTCCTCTCCCACCAAGCCTTTCAACAAAGTCCTGGAGACCAGAAAGAACTTTACTGGACGAACTTCTGGACTGCTGCTTTCGTGGAGTTGGAGACACGGAAGCCAGGTGGAAAAAGTGGGCAAAGGAATGGAAATGGTTCATCAAGGGGGTTTGGAATGGTGACCCAGGTAAGATCACAGGTCAGCTCCATTTTCTCTCTTCAACAAGTTCCAAGCTGATTTGAGTGAGATAATAGTTGGCCCCTCTCCCTCTAACATTAGAGAAGTATCAGTTCAGTTCAGTCGCTCAGTCGTGTCCACCTCTTTGCGACCCCATGGACTGCAGCACACTAGGCCTCCCTGTCCATCACCAACTCCTGGAGTCCACCCAAACCCATGTCCATTGAGGTGGTGATGCCATCCAACCATCTCATCCTCTGTCGTCCCCTTTTCCTCCTGCCCTCAATCTTCCCCAGCATCAGGATCTTTCCCAGTGAGTCGGTTCTTTGCACCAGGTGGTCAAAGTATTGGAGCTTCAGCTTCAGCATCAGTCCTTCCAATGAACACTCAGGACTGATTCCTGTAGGATGGATTGGTTGGACCTCCTTGCAGTCCAAGGAACTCTCAAGAGTCTTCTCCAACACCACAGTTCAAAAGCATCAATTCTTTGGTGCTCAGCTTTCTTTATAGTCCAACTCTCACACCCATACAGAACCACTGGAAAAACCATAGCCTTGACTAGACGGACCTTGGTTGGCAAAGTAATGTCTCTGCTTTTTAATATGCTGTCCAGGTTGATCATAACTTTCCTACCAAGGAGTAAGCGTCTTTTAATTTCATGGCTGCAGTCACATAGAGAAGTATATAGAGCTTTAAATATCTAAGATGAACACAATCTTAGTAAAGGTTGTTGGAAGTCTTAGACATCACCTGGCGTAACGTGCTAAGCATTTTCCACAGCACTTGACCCATGCGGATAATTGCTCTGCTACATTTGACAGGTGAGGGAACTGAAGTTCAAGTAGATTATCTCCCCACTGGCAGATACTGTTTGCTAGGTTGGAAATGCCCTTCTCCCTAGTGACTCTTTGCCACCCTATGGACCGCAGAACACAAGGCTTCCCTGTCCATCACAAACTCCCAAAACTTGCTCAAACTCACGTCCATTGAGTCGGTGATGCCATCCAACTATCTCATCCTCTGTCTTCCCCTTCTCCTCACCACAGATTAATTTCATCTCTTCCACAGAATTCCCTGGTTTCTTAAGGCACGAGTCCTCCTGGCCCCCTTTACTCATTTTACTCGTGTGCACTGTTATAACTTGTCATGATATATTCAGTCACACAATTCGTGTCTTCTTCACTAAACTTCCCTGGTGGGCTTCCCTGGTGGCTCAACAGGTAAAGAGTCCACCTGCAATGCGGGAGACCTGGGTTCGATCCCTGGGTTGAGACGACCCCCTGGAGAAGGGAGAGGCTACCCACTCCAGTATTCTGGTCTGGAGAGTCCATGGACCTGTAGTCCATGGGGTTGCAAAGAGCAGGACATGACCGAGCGACTCTCACTTTCACTCTCGAAACTGCCATCTCCCAAGGGCAAGGATCCAGTGGATTTTCCTTATAGCTAGCATAGAACACACACCTAGACAATGATTTGTGAATCATATTTTTCACTCCTCTCTAGGGCAGGAAGTCCTTTTCACACGTGTTTCAAGTGACAGGATAGTAAGCATTTTTCCAATAAAAAATTCTGCTGTGTCAAATTCTTGACCCATTCTAAGGCCATTTGCCATCCCCGAATCTTTCACCACAGCTGCACTTAATTCAGCTGTCCAGCTTGAGCCCCAGCTTTCCCCAAGCATCCCTTGTCCTCCTCCTGGAATTGCACTGTTTGGCCCCAGGTCTTTGCACATGGTGACTGCAGCCATGAAATTAAAAGATCCTTGCTCCTTGGAAGGAAAGTTATGACCAACCTAGACAGCATATTAAAAAGCAGAGACATTACTTGGCCAACCAAGGTCTGTCTAGTCAGGGCTATGGTTTTTCCAGTGGTCATGTGTGGTTGTGAGAGTTGGACGATAAAGAAAGCTGAGCACAGAAGAATTGATGCTTTTGAATTGTGGTGTTGGCAAAGACTCTTGAGAGTCCCTTGGAATGCAAGAAGATCCAACCAGTACACCCTAAAGGAAATCAGTCCTGAGTGTTCATTGGAAGGACTGATGCTGAAGCTGAAGCTCCAATACTTCGGCCACCTGATGCAAAGAACTTGTAGGAAGGCTGACCCCCTTCCAGGGACCGAAACTGGGCTCTTGTCCAACACTTGGAAATGAATTGTCCGTGGAGACACATATGCTGACAAAGCAAGAGATTTTATTGGGAAAAGGCACCCAGGTGGAGAGCAGTAGGGTAAGGAAACCCAGGAGACCTGCTCTGCCACGTGGCTCACAAGTTTTATGGTGATGGGATTAGTTTCAGGGCAGTCTTTGACCAATCATTCTAATTCAGAGTCTTTCCTGGTGGCGCACGCATCACTCAGCCAAGATGGATGCTAGCGAGAGGGATTCTGGGAAGGTGACAGACATGTAATGTCTCCTTTAGACGTTTCCCGAACTCTTCCAGTTCAGTTCAGTTCAGTTCAGTCGCTCAGTCGTGTCTGTTTGCGACCCCATGAATCACAGCACGCCAGACCTCCCTGTTCATCACCGTCTTCCAGAGTTCACTCAGACTTATGTCCATCAAGCCCGTGATGCCATCCAGCCATCTTACCCTAGGTCGTCCCCTTCTCCTCCTGCCCCCAACCCTCCCAGCATCAGAGTCTTTTCCAGTGAGTCAGCTCTTGGCATGCGGTGGCCAAAATACTGGAGTTTCAGCTTTAGCATCATTCCTTCCAGAGATATCCCAGGGTTGATCTCCTTCAGGATGGACTGGTTGGATCTCCTTGCAGTCCAAGGGACTCTCAAGAGTCTTCTCCAACACCACACTTCAAAAGCATTAATTCTTCAGCGCTCAGCTTTCTTCACAGTCCAACTCTCACATCCTTACATGACCACAGGAAAAACCATAGCCTTGACTAGAGGGATCTTAGTTGGCAAAGTAATGACTCTGCTTTTGAATATGCTATCTAGGTTGGTCATAACTTTTCTTCCAAGGAGTAAGCGTCTTTTAATTTCATGGCTGCAGTCACCATCTGCAGTGATTCTGGAGCCCCCCAAAATAAAGTCTGAGACTGTTTCCACTGTTTCCCCACGTATTTCCCAAACTCTTCCAGTTGGTGGTGGCTTATTAATTCTGTATTCTTCATCAGGATCTCCTGTCATAAAACAACTCATACAAATAGTTACTATGGTGCCTGGCCAGGGTGGGTGGTTTCAATCAGTGTGCTTCCCCTAGAAAACTGACTCACTGGAAAAGACCCTGATGCTGGGAAAGATTGAAGGCAGGAGGAGAAGGGGACAACAGAGGATGAGATGGTTGGATGGCATCACGGACTCAATGGACATGAGTTTGAGTAAACTCTGGAAGTTGGTGATGGACAGGGAAGCCCTGGCATGCTGTGTTCCATTCGGACACGACTTGAGCGACTGAACTGAGCTGAACTTCCCCTCTTGGGGTGGTTCTTCAGCTCCAGGCCGCCTCCACCACAGGTGTCCCTAGACATCTCAGAATCATCAGCCGCACCAAGCAGTTGATATGAGAGCCCAGTGTGGCCTGGAAATCACATTTATTCGTAAAGCAGTTCGTTCCCAAAGAGCTGTCACAAGCATCTCATTTGGTCCTCCACAGCCCAAACGGAACCCACGTCTCCGGTTCCTTTCCATTGCTTCAGCTGGGACGTTAAGCTTCCTCGGGTTAAGTTAGGCTTTTGGTCCTATCTTCGGGGGTAGCCCGAGCTGTTTTACTCAGGCAGACCTGGGTCCCCCGACAGTTTGCCGCCGCGCCCGCCCACCGCCCGCCTGGAACCTCGGCTGCCCCCACGGGAATTCCTGCGAGCAGCCGACACGAGGATAACCGCGGAGCCAAAAAGCCTTCCCAGCTTTCCGGCCCTCAGGAGCCCCTTCCGGCGACTCCCTAGGCTGCCGCCGCGTCTCAGTGGTTCTTCCGGTTTCTCTACTCGCGCTATTCCCGCCTCTTCCCCTCCGCCGCCGGGATTTAACGAACTCTCGCGAGACCTAGGCCTCTTCCTAGGCCTGCTCGAGTCGGCAGCGGCAAGAGTCTTTGGCCGCCTCTGCAAGGTACGTGGTCCGCCGGCGCCATGCCGGCCCGCCGGCTTCGGGGGGCACACGTCTGGGCCCCCCGGGTGGGGATGCGGCCGATTGTCCGGCCCGGGGCCCCCGATGGCTTGTGCGGGGGGAGGATGGGGCCGGCCGCTCGCCCTGAGTGCCCTGTGCTTCCAGGTCCCGGCCATGTTCAGCTCCAGCGCCAAGATCGTCAAGCCCAACGGCGAGAAGCCGGACGAGTTCGAGTCGGGCATCTCCCAGGTGAGGGGGCGGGCGAGCCTGAGCCCCGGCGGGGGTCGGGGTGAGTGAGGCTGCGCGCGCTGAGCGTGGGCTGCGCCCGCTGCCGCCCCGCAGGCCCTGCTGGAGCTGGAGATGAACTCGGACCTCAAGGCGCAGCTGCGGGAGCTGAACATCACGGCCGCCAAGGCAAGGGGGTCCCCCCGGGTGGGCTTCGGGTTCCCCCAGGACGGGGCGGGGCGCGGGCACGTGCGCGCGCCGCCGGGAGGGCCGGGCCCCCTCCTCGCCTGACTGCCTCTGTGCCTCCCCTCCCGCTCGACTCTAGGAAATCGAAGTTGGCGGTGGCCGGAAGGCTATTATCATCTTCGTCCCCGTCCCGCAGCTGAAGTCTTTCCAGAAGATCCAGGTGCGCCTGGTGCGCGAGCTGGAGAAGAAGTTCAGCGGGAAGCACGTCGTCTTCATCGCCCAGGTGCGCACGCGGGGCGCGTCGTGTTGGGTCGCTGGAGTGAGGCTTGTGTTGGCAGAGTCACTGGTCGGTGCTTGCACCAGGTTAAAGAGAGAGGGGTACTGCTGCTGGGTGGCCGCCTGCTGCGAAGACCTGACGCACTGGAAAAGACCCCGACGCTGGGAAAGATTGAAGGCAGGAGGGGAAGGGGAGAACAGAGGATGGGATGGTTGGGTAGCATCACCAACTCGAAGGACATGAGTTTGAGTAAGCTCTGGGAGATGGTGATGGAGAGGGAAGCCTGGCGTGCTGCAGTCCATGGGGTCGCAAAGAATCAGACACAGCTGAGCGGCGTAACTGAACTGCTGCTGTTTGTGTTGAAGCGGCCCCGAGGCCTTCCTTGGCAGCAGTGCCATAAAGGTACTGGGTTGTGCAGAAGTGATGAAGGTAAGATGTGAAGTTGGCGCTTGCTCCGCCTGGTGGGATTTCTCAGCAAACTCACACCACCCTGGGGAATTAGATGTAGATGCTGGGAGGAAAAGGCACGCAGAGGAATGGTTGGTAGGGTAAGGAGAAAATGGCTAAGGGGCTGTGTTTTTGTTTTCTAAGTTAGATTGGGCCTTCCTGCAAACAGAAATCTCTAGGACCTTGGCTTGGCTGATGAGGAAGTCAAGGAGTAGTATTCTGACTTAGTACCTGTAAGTGGGTAGTGGGTTGGGTGAAATGTGAACAGGCATGTAATATTTGGGGGATCAGTCACATTTTTCCAGTTACATTTTATTATAAGCTGTGAGTTTTGAAAGAATAAGTGAGGTCAGGAAGTACGTCAGAGATTCTTACTCACTCACTTATTGGGTCTAGGTTGTTTGATTTTCTGGAGCTTTGAATTTATTCAGCCATTAAGTCCTTTGGTTTGTAAAGCAGTTTTGATAGTGCTTAGTTTTCTGACAACTTAAGTCTTTTTAAAAGTTTGTTGAATGATAATTTTTACCTTACAGAGGAGAATTCTGCCTAAGCCAACTCGAAAAAGCCGTACGAAAAATAAGCAGAAACGTCCCAGGAGGTAGGTTTTATCAGCATTGAAAATGTGTGTACCACTCTTAATAACCATTGTTGATGGGCATGGGTTATTTGTAGTAAGAGTTATGTATGAGTGTTTTAAAATTAAGTGTGGATGATGTAAAAGCCATTCACGTGGGGATTTTTATCAAGTAACTTGGTTTCTGTAATTGTGCATGAAACGTTTTAAGGTTGATTCTGGAGCTAAGAATTACATATACTCACGTAGGTGGTACAGTAGGTTGCTGCGCTCACAAAAGGTGAGACTTTCATCCAGGTCTTTGAGTAAAGGGTAGGAGCAGTGAGGAGGAGTCAGCTGAGCGTGGTGGGGTGAGGCAACCCGGTGTGGGGGTGGGCAGTGCAGTGTGTTCTCACTGTTCACTTCTGCTGTGGATTTCAGGTTGAAAAGCTAGACTCGTCTGTTGCTCATGGCACACGTTGAAAGTGTTGCTGGTGATGCATGTTTTGTGAGCTTGATTGACTTGCAGTATCTGCTGTAGACTAGATCCTGGAGGTTGGCTCCTTGGTCTGAGCTTTCTGGTGTTTTGTTGGAGTTGCTGATTCCACACACTTGGTGTCTTGGGTCCCTGCAGGCCTGCCTTTGGGCAGTTTGAGAAAGGACTTGAGCATCTCTGCTGACGGGGCGGAGTGGGGTTAAAGGATGCCACTCATCCTCCCTCCATTGAGCCAGCGGTGCTGGGTCTGAACTCAGTCTCGTCTCGAACCAGGGAGTGCCTAAAAGCGGGCCTTGAGGGGTCTCTCGTGTTGTGGACAGGTGTTGGCAGTGCCATGTTGTGGAGGATGGAGAGGCTGGAAAGGCGCGTGCCAGGTGTTAGGAAATTGCTCTGTTGGGGCTTTGGGCTCGCTTTCAGAGCAGTTGGAGTAGCATTAGAACGTAGAACTTTTGGGGGGAGCGGGGCTATTCTGGACAGTTTGCAGGAGATAAATACAGGGGATAACCAAGAACGTTTAGTTTGTTAATGCTGATACTTCAGTGGTTTTGTAGCCTGGGTGCTGACAACCTGAATCAGTGCTTGGCTATAAAAGCAGCCCCATTGGCTCTGCACACAGTGGAGGTGCTGACTCCCAGATCTGTAGCCTTGGCTCTCGCTCGTCACAAACCTGCCTCCACTTCTCAGCTGATGACGTCAGCCTGTCCCAGTGACCTGGTCCAGACCCGGGAGTCTTCCCTTCCCCTGCACTGAGCGATCCCACCCATTTCCAGTCTGCTTTCCTGCCTGCGGCTTCGTGTCCTCTGCACTCGTCTTTCTCCTGCACAACTTACATGCAGGGTCTCGGTCACTTTGCTTCTGAAGCAGCTGGCTCTGCTGCCTTGTGATTGTTAAGTTGTGCTGCCACTGCTTTCCCTCAAAGAGATTTTAGATTGGGCTAGATTTGAGTTTGAGACCAGCTAGATAGCATATTCAAAAGCAGAGACATTACTTTGCCAACCAAGGTCCCTCTAGTCAAGGCTATGGTTTTCCCATGTTTTGTTGGAGTTGCTGATTCCACACACTTGGTGTCTTGGGTCCCTGCAGGCCTGCCTTTGGGCAGTTTGAGAAAGGACTTGAGCATCTCTGCTGACGGGGCGGAGTGGGGTTAAAGGATGCCACTCATCCTCCCTCCATTGAGCCAGCGGTGCTGGGTCTGAACTCAGTCTCGTCTCGAACCAGGGAGTGCCTAAAAGCGGGCCTTGAGGGGTCTCTCGTGTTGTGGACAGGTGTTGGCAGTGCCATGTTGTGGAGGATGGAGAGGCTGGAAAGGCGCGTGCCAGGTGTTAGGAAATTGCTCTGTTGGGGCTTTGGGCTCGCTTTCAGAGCAGTTGGAGTAGCATTAGAACGTAGAACTTTTGGGGGGAGCGGGGCTATTCTGGACAGTTTGCAGGAGATAAATACAGGGGATAACCAAGAACGTTTAGTTTGTTAATGCTGATACTTCAGTGGTTTTGTAGCCTGGGTGCTGACAACCTGAATCAGTGCTTGGCTATAAAAGCAGCCCCATTGGCTCTGCACACAGTGGAGGTGCTGACTCCCAGATCTGTAGCCTTGGCTCTCGCTCGTCACAAACCTGCCTCCACTTCTCAGCTGATGACGTCAGCCTGTCCCAGTGACCTGGTCCAGACCCGGGAGTCTTCCCTTCCCCTGCACTGAGCGATCCCACCCATTTCCAGTCTGCTTTCCTGCCTGCGGCTTCGTGTCCTCTGCACTCGTCTTTCTCCTGCACAACTTACATGCAGGGTCTCGGTCACTTTGCTTCTGAAGCAGCTGGCTCTGCTGCCTTGTGATTGTTAAGTTGTGCTGCCACTGCTTTCCCTCAAAGAGATTTTAGATTGGGCTAGATTTGAGTTTGAGACCAGCTAGATAGCATATTCAAAAGCAGAGACATTACTTTGCCAACCAAGGTCCCTCTAGTCAAGGCTATGGTTTTCCCAGTGGTCATGTGTGGATGTGAGAGTTGGACTGTGAAGAAGGCTGAGCGCCGAAGAATTGATGCTTTTGAAGTGTGGTGTTGGAGAATAGTCTTGAGAGTCCCTTGGACTGCAAGGAGATCCAACCAGTTCATTCTGAAGGAGATCAGCCCTAGGATTTCTTTGGAAGGAATGATGCTAAAGCTGAAACTCAAGTACTTTGGCCACCTCATGTGAAGAGTTGACTCATTGGAAAAGACTCTGATGCTGGGAGGGATTGGGGGCAAGAGGAGAAGGACGACAGGATGAGATGGCTGGATGGCATCACCGACTTGATGGACGTGAGTGTGAGTGAACTCCGGGAGTTGGTGATGAACAGGGAGGCCTGGCGTGCTGCGATTCATGGGGTCGCAAAGAGTTGGACATGACTGAGCGAATGAACTGAGCTGAACTGAGATTTCATTCTACTGTGTTTTGAAGGAAGTAATTAACAGGGTTCCTGGTGCTTTTCCTAACCTGTAAGGGTGTGCTTAGCCAGTGGTTAGCAGCCATTCGTCAACTGGGCTGACCTGATTTGTGTGCTTAGAGGTGCTGAAGCTGCTCTTGGCCTTGGAGCAGTGAGGCTTTGCGGTCATTTAGGAGGCCCCTTCTGTGTGTGATGAGCTGCCAGACAGAAACGAGTAGGATGTGGTGTCTAAGCCACTGGGGGGTGAACAAGATCTGGACATGTTACGTAATAAAGGGGAGCCCTGCAAACATTGGGAAGGAGAACCGTCTCTTCATTCTCATTCCTGGTATCCTGTGGCACAAAGCTGATAGGCTAGAAGTTTCGGGTTAATTGAACCTTGTCAGGCAGCCAGATGGGTTGTGAACTTGGAGTCATATCCAGGAGAGGAGCAAGGCTCCCTTGGCAGTCTGTGATGGGATGGGCTGAAATTGGAACCCTCATGGGAGGGGCCACATATTAGAGCTGGGATAGAGCAATGTCCTTTGGGTGGGTTCCATCGCAGAAAGAAGGGCCTTTGGTGCATCTTAGAGGCCAGGGACTCCTCAGAGGGTCTTCGGTAGATAAAGCCTGTGGTGACATCTAATCATTCGACAACCCTGGAGAAGATCATTTTAGAAGGGGTAAGAGGTTACTACAGAGAATCATGTGAGTGATAACCTAAAGGTGTCCAACAAAGTCATCACTGATCTCCTTTTCTGGAGACTTTTCACGAGATCGCTGTGACAGCTGGTGTGTGTGGCTCACCACACGCTGGCTTTTGAATGAGGTGGTAGCGTGTGTGTCTCCCTCTCCTTGTGTGGCAGCAGCTCTGCTGTGATAGATGAGACGAAAGGTCGTAACTGAAAGCCATGTTGCTGTGGCTTCAGGAACCTGGAGCATTCCACTCAGGGTTTGACTTGCGGGAGTTGCCCTGGGGTTTCCCAGGAGGCCAGACCTTGCTGGGTTTCTCACCTTTGTTGCTGTGTTCTTAAAGCCGCACTCTGACCGCTGTGCACGACGCCATCCTGGAGGACTTGGTTTTCCCAAGTGAGATTGTGGGCAAGAGGATCCGCGTGAAGCTGGACGGCAGCCGACTCATAAAGGTCCATCTAGACAAAGCCCAGCAGAACAACGTGGAGCACAAGGTAGGGGCCGGCCTCCCGGGGAGGGAGGGGCCAGACACATGCCCGGGGAGGGTCAGCCCAGCCCAGCCCAGCCCAGCCCAGCCTGCCCCAGCGGCTCTGTGCCAACTGCCTTGGGGGCTGTAGATCAGGTTAAATTGGGAGATGTTTTAAACACTGGAATTGTTTTAAATTGTTAGGAGAAATGGACGAGAAGTAATTCCATGGTGTGTTAGGCTGAACTTAAGGCTGGGTGGTGGTCGAGATAGACTCTGGGAGAACTCTTGTTTTGCTTCATTCCCGGTAAACCGTCAGCCCAGGGTCTCTGAGTGACCCAGGGGAGCCAGCACGCATTACAGGGGGCGGAGTCCTTTCCCCACACCAGACTCGAGCTTGCCCCGCTTGGGACTGCAGAGGGCACGTCCCCTGTGTTTGTTGTGACGATTTATCTCTTCTCTTGTAGGTTGAAACGTTTTCTGGTGTCTATAAGAAGCTCACGGGCAAGGATGTTAATTTTGAATTCCCAGAGTTTCAGTTGTAAACAAAAGACTAAATAAAGTATTATTCTCAGTGCTCTGGTTTGGGCGTGGTTTTCAGACTTGCAGAGCTGCGGATGCAGAGCTGTCTGCACCGGCTGGGGGTCTTGGACTGAGGGCGCCCGCCGTCAGGCCCCACGTTGGTTCCACAGCACAGTGGCTCGCTTGCACGTGCGTTCATGTCTTTCAGACTCGAGCCCCTCGTAGGTGTGAAGAGTGCGAGTGTCGCTCGCGTGCTCTCAGTAGGCCCTCGGCGGGCGTCTGCGCCACATGGTGGAGTCCACTTCGGAGCCGCAGGGTTTGTCTTGGGGACGGTGACTGGCCGAGGACCCCACTGCCCCAGCCCCCTGACTGGCTCTCGGCCTTCACAGGCCTCGATTCCGGGGTACTGAGCTCCCTCGTGGCCTCGGGACCTTCTGGTGTGGCGTGCTGTGGCGCCTCTCTGCACCATGGGGCCCTGTGCGCTCCACGCTTGCATCCTTGTCCGTGCTGGCTGGGCTCCTGTGTCGCAAGCCAGCGGGCCATGTGGACGGGACGGGTGGCTTGGTGTCCCTCTGCCATCAGGAGCTCTGGAGGGGTGAGGTTAACGTCCTTGTGGACAGTGTCCCGAGATACGGCTGCACAGAGGTCACCTCTGGGGAAGATTCCCAGCTGGAGACACATGGGCTTGCTGGGGCTCATGTCCAGATGTCTGTTATATCTGAGAAATGTAAATAACAACTGGGACGGGGCCCTGATTCCTGTCCGACCCCTTGGACGTGGCCTGGCTTGCTGGCGGTTAGTTTGGGGGTGGTGGGGAGTGGGGTGAAGAAGGCCGGAGGCCCCGGAGGAGAAGCACCGGTGATGTAAGGCAGGTATAAACGCGATTTGTGATCTAAAAATGGCTCTCATTTACAGTCTACTTCAAGCAGGCAAGTTAATATCACAGAAATGCACATCAAAACCGCAGGCCTCACACCCGTCAGAATGCTGGTCATAGAGGTAACAGGATGGAGGTAACAATCTTAACACCGGTGGAATTGTGTATTGGTGCAGCCACTAAAAAGTACACAGGATCCTCCGAAATAGGAGTTACCGTGTGATCACACAATTCCATTTCTGAGTATTTATGCAAAAGTAAAACAAGAGAGGGATGTCTGTCCTCCTGCAGCGTTATCCAGTATAGTCAGGCTACACAGAGATGTACAGTCAAGTACCCCTTGTGAGGAGGCGTGTCCATCGACGACAGCGTGCTTTTCCCTGGGGGTCATAAGCTAAGTGAGATGATCCAATGAAAAGACACCGATTGTGACTTTCGTGCAGGTCTAAGGAAGCCAAACTAGAAAGGGGCGGTGGTCGCCAGGGTGGTTCTGGCAGGCGGGGCTGGGAGAGAGGTCCCGGGGACACGCGTGTAGCTAGTAAGTCCTAGAGGGCTGGCAGCGCAGCACAGTGAACACAGACAGCAATGCGTTAAAGCCGCCAAGATTCCCGAGAGCTAGATCTTACTCCCACCACACAGAGAAGTGACGGGCTTCCCCGGCGGTCCAGTGGCTGAAGACTCCACTCTCCCAATGCAGGCGCCCTGGGTTTGATCCCTGGACAGGGTACCAAGATCCTGAGGGCCTCGGCTAAGACCTGTCAGGCAAAAAATTTTAAATAAACATTTAAGACAGCAGCAACAACTCTGATGTGATGAAGTGCTAACTAACTGATGCCACCCCTGTAGGCGACCGTATACCATGTTCAGACACATCAGATTAATGTACTGTGCACCTTGGTCTTGAATGTTGGGTGTCAGATATGTTCCAATTAAAACTACAGTTTTTATTTTAAAAATGCATGCTCTTGGTCAAGATAAGGAAATTCCCCATCTGTTCCCATTTTTATGAGACTTTCTCTCGCTGAAGTGTGTTGGACTTTGTCAGGTGCTTTCTGCTTCAGCTGGTGTGGCGTGTGCCTTTTCTGTGTTAGTTCATTAGTATGGTGGGCCACTTTAGTCCGTCTTTCACTTGAGCCGATTTTTGAATAGTGCCCCGATGGCTCAGATGGTAAAGCGTCTGTCTACAATGCAGGAGCCCTGGGTGGCAATCCACTCCAATACTCTTGCCTGGAAAATCCCACGGGCAGAGGAGCCTGGTAGGCTACAGTCCATGGGGTCGCAAAGAGTCGGACACGACTGAGCGACTTCACTTCACTTCACTTCACTTTGCATCCCCAAAATACCCCACAGTCATAGCTTATAAATCTTTTCACATATTGCTCAATTCTGTTTGCTAATACTTTGTTAAAGATTGATTTCATCTCCATTTTTTTTTCTTGCGCCCATATCTTTTGCGAGTTATTAGTCTATACTTTTCTTTTTGGGAGTGCCTTTGTCTGGTTTTGGTATCAGGATAATACTAACTTCATAAAATTAATTGGTGAGTGTTTCTTTTCCACTTCTGTTTCCTGGAAGAACTGTATGGAATTAGTTTTTCTTTAAACATTTGGCTGAATTCTCCTATGAAACCATCTGGCCTAGAGAGATTTCCTTTTGGGGAAACTTAAAATCCCAAGTGCAGTGCCCTTGCTTGCTCCGGGACTGTGGAATTCTCTCCTCCGTGGCAAGTCCGCTGTGGTAGCTTGTTGTCCAGGAAGTGGCCTGTTTGCATTCGAGTCGTCGGGTTGACTTACACTGTCAGGCGATTTGAATAAACAGTCCGTTCTTCCTCATGCACTCGGGGATGTGTGTGGCATCTGTCCATCCCTACTTCTATAATTTGTGATAACTTCTTTTTGTCAGTCTTAATAAATGTTCATCTTTGAACCTAGCTTTTTATGATCCTAATTTGTCAGCTGTCTTCTTAAATGACACCCCCACCCCCCAAACCCCACTTCCAGCCACACGGAAGCCGGGTCCATCCAGTCATGGGTCTGGCTTGTGTTGCCTTAAGTGGGATTCCAGTGAGTGGAGGGCTTTTGCGGTCTTGTCATGGGTTAGGGCTTCCCAGGTGTCAGTGGTGGTAAAGAACTCCGCCTGCCAGGGCAGGGGACATAAAAGATGAGGGTTCCATCTCTGGGTCGGGAAGACCCCCTGGAGGAGGGCGCGGCAGCCCACTCCAGCATTCTTGCCTGGGGAATCCCCATGGACAGAGGGGCCTGGCGGGCCGCAGTTCACAGAGCTGCAGAGTCAGACGACAGAAGCGACTGGCACACACACGCACAGATGAGGCCTCGGCGAGCCGCCCGTGAGTGCTTCATGGTTTTGGAGTGAAACCCACGTGGGAAAAAGACACAGTCTGTCAGCCTGGATTCATCGCTGGCTGCGTGACACCAGCTGACAGCTGCCACTTTCTCTCTGAAGCATCCCCACAGTGCGCGTGCTTATTTATTCAAAAGGAAGAAAGAGGAACGGGAAAGATGAAGAAAGCGGGGACTGATGTGGAAGTTTGGGGGGAACAGTGAGGGGCCCTGAGACCCCGACGTCTCACACGTCCCCGAGTTCCCACACTCCCTCCTCCGCCTGAGGCTTTGCAAACAGGAAGCCGGTTTGCAGATAAGGCTGCAGCCCCGGCCCGAGTCGAGTCGCTGGCCGGCCGTCAGCCAGGCCACTCGCCCGACGTGCAGGGCCGAGCGCAGACCCAGCCCGGGGCCCCGGGTCCCCGTGGCCGCAGTCAGGACGCCCCCTCTGCCTGGTGTGTGCCTCAGGTAGGGACTCTGCCAGCGCCTCTGCAGCCCGGCGGGACGTGAGAGATGCTGGGGCCACGAGGCGTGGCTGCTGGGGGGCACCAGGGGTACTGGGTGCGGGGCGGGGCGGGGCAGTCTGCTCCAGGTCGGCCTGTCGCAGGGACCAAGGCCGGGTTCATGGTGGAGACTGCCTGGAGCCGACCAAGGAGAAGCACTTAGAGTACCAGTTATTAGGAGACCGAGGCAAGCCCTGCCAAGCTGACTCAAGGCGGGGAGAAGCAGCTTTTCCAGGGTCCCAGGCGGGTGCGTGCCCCGCAGGAGGGGCGCCCAGGGGAACTGCTCCTCTGCCTTCAGCTCCGTTCAGTCGCCCAGGCGTGTCCGACTCTTTGTGGCCCCATGAACCGCCGCATGCCAGGCCTCCCTGTCCGTCACCACCTCCCGGAGTTCACCCAGACTCAGGTCTGCCCAGCAGCTCCGGGTGGGACTCAGTGAGTCCCGAGGGGCTGCAGAAGGCAACCGTCGGGGCAAATCGGGTCCCCTTGTGTCGGTCCTTTTACGATCGGGGAGGCTCGTCCCGCGCCCAGCACCGGGCTGTGCAGGGTCGCAGGGGCATCCCCCCGGCCGCCTGCCTGCGGGCTGAAGCTGGGCCGCGGTCCTGAAGCTGAAAGCGGACGTCTGGGAGCCGCCGAGTGTGTGTAACTGGGTTTTCAGTTTGATGGGAAACGTGTTGCCCGGGGTGTGAGCAGAGCAGCACCTCAAACTTTCACAACTCCCCAATTTTATTTACGGTTTTGAACAACCTATATGCCAAATAAGAGAACATATAGATAACTCTTGTAAAGTTGGGGAGGGAAAAAGTTGAGGGTCTTGGTAAGAAGACAGGAAAGGTGTGCCTTTGGGGTGACGCTGGCCATGCTGTGGTCTCAGGGGAGGCCTAGTGTCACCGCAGGAACAACACAGCAAGTGGGGTGGGGTGTCTGCCCCTGAGACCCGCGGCGCTCCCGAGGAACGCGCTGCTCTGCAGGCCCTCGAGATGCCCGTAAGGCGCTGGGCCCACTGTGGGCGTTTAATGAAAACAGACAATTGCATGTTTGGCGTGCAGGAAGCCACATTTTTTTCATTGCCTGTTTCATTCTTACCAGGTATTTCTACTAAAAGTTCCAAATTGAATTTCCTTTCCCCTCTGCAAAGCTGCCTCCTTCACTGAGGGGAGGGTCCCAGTCTCGCGGGCTCTGGCCTCCCGGGTCCTGGCTGGGAGACAAGGGTGTTGTTGTTGAAGAGGCGCCAGGAGGAACTGCAGCTTCCTGGTTTATAAAACAAAATTCCTCTTCTAAGAGGGCAGGAAGGAGCCTGAAGGCTGGGGAACAGGCTCCCACCAGGGTCTGCCCACCCCAGCTTCTGCTGGCAGGACCTGCTGGGTGGGTGGGCACAGACACACGAGTGGGCAGAGGGCCAGGGGGTGAGGGAAGGGCTGAGGGGGCTGTCTGCCACTCAGGGTCCTCCTCCTGCTGCTCCCCTTTCTCGAGACCAAGTCGGAGCAGTTGGTGGTGGTTAGTCGCTCAGTCGTGTCCGGCTCTTTGCGACCCCGTGGACTGCAGCACGCCAGGCCTCAATGTCCCTCACCAACTCCCAGAGTTTACAAATTCATGTCCATTGAGTCAGTGATGCCATCCAACCATCTCATCCTGTTGTCCCCTTCTCCTCCCACCTTCAATCTTTCCCAGGATCAGGATCTTTTCCAATGAGTCATTTCTTAGCATCAGGTGGCCAAAGTATTGGAGTCTCACCTTCAGCATCAGTCCTTCCAATGAATATTCAGGACTGATTTCCTTTAGGATGGACTGGTTGGATCTCCTTGCAGTCCAAGGGACTCTCAAGAGTCTTCTCCAACACCACAGTTCAAAATCATGGATTCTTTAGCACTCAGCCTTTTTTTAATGGTCCAACTCTCACATACATGACTACTGGAAAAACCATAGCTTTGATTATATGGACTTTTGTTGGTAAAGTAATGTCTCTGCTTTTTAATACGCTATTTAGGTTGCTCAGAGCTTTTCTACCAAGGAGCAAGTGTGTTTTAAGCGTCAGAGAAATAGGTCTTGCTAAACACCCTGGTGGTCTCCTGACGCAGTTGTTTCTAGCTGGAGAGGATATTCTCATGTACACTTTGGATTAAAACAAACTGAACATGGCCTGCGTCCCACAAACAACAATAAGCCGGTGTCCATCGATCTGAGCACAAGCAATCTGCCGCTAGGTTCCCTCCCTCCCCGCCCCAGCCCTCCTGTTGAGATGCCTTCTTGTTGATGTCAGGAGATGTCAGATAAGCCGCAGATGCCTGCAGCAGCATCATGTACATGTTTCCTGGAGCACAAATGTTGACTAAGGGCTCTCCTGGAGGCTCAGCAGTAGCGTCCACCTGCAATGCAGGAAACAAGGGTTCGATCCCTGGGTCAGGAGGATCCCCTTGAGGAGGAAAAGGCAACCCACTCCAGTATGCTTGCCTGGAGAATCCCATGGACGGAGGAGCCTGGAGGGCTACAATCCATGGGGTCACACAGAGCCAGACACGACTGAGCGACTCAACAAGCAAAACAAACAGTTGAGAAGCAGGTGAGACCACGCGGTGTGAACAGGACCCACGGCTGGGAGCCGGGCGCACCCGCCCTGCGCTGTCCGGGATCCGCTGAGCCGGCTTCAGGGCAGGGGCGCGGGCGGGCTCACAGGTGCGGGGACGTGCCCCTCTGCAGGAGAGGGGGCTGGGGCAGGCGCCAGAGACTGGGGTCAGGGCACCGCCGTGTGGAGGGGCAGCTCTCCAGCATTCGGTTTTTGACGCTGAACGTGCCTTTGTGTGTATTGAACCTTAGTTACAAAAAACCAGAAGGCAAGGGTGGGAGGATAAAAAAAAAGACAAAAACAGAAGGCGAGAATCTGGAGTAACACCTCCCAGGATGGTCATCGTTGCCACCGCTGGGCAAAGGGGACATCTGGGTGGAGGTTTAAGTTGGCACCCGAGTGAGAAAGAGACAGAGGCAAAGAGAGAGAGAGAGGGAGAGAGAGAGGGACGCCCCAGAACGAGGGGCGCGGCCCCAGGCACGCGGCCCCAGGCACGCGGCCTGCGCACTGTCACTTGCTGTCGGGCTTTCGGAATTCCCGTCACCGTTTATTCCTCCCCTTCCCTCCAGGAGTCAGCGTCCTGCCAGCCTCACCATGAAGCGGGCTCTGCCTCTGATGGGCCTGGCCTTCCTGTGTGTGCTCCAGGCTGGGGCCGCTCAGCAGACGGTGGACGATGCCTGCTCCGTGCAGATCCTCGTTCCTGGCCTCAAAGGTACGGTCCCCAGGCCTCCCTGGCAGCGCCGCCCACGTGGCCACCGGTGGGCAGGCGGGTAACCTAGGAAACACCACCAGGAGGGGGTTCTAAAGAATGTTCTACATAGAGACCAACTGTTGTAGGAAGAGTCAGCAATTTTAAACAGTCCCTTCCGAATCCCAATAGAAATATATAAATACATAGAAGTTGGAAGGAAAGCTGGAAGAAGACCCACTGCCCTATCAGCAGCCGAGCTTCTGAGCGCAGAGCCCAGGAGGGCGCGGCCTGCCTGTCTACAGCTCTGCCTCGTCCACAGATTAAATGCACAACGGGGGCAGCATCTGGAGTCAGGTGTCTGGGTTTACAAGTGCATCTCGAGGGCACTTCTGAGAAGACGCTGTTTCCATCTGCTTCGGGACCATTTCTGCCTCATCCAGATGAGGTGTCTCTGACCTGCATGCTTCACAGGCCCCGCAGGGCTTTCTCCCCCGTCAGCAGCTGCCCCAGGGACCGGTCGCTTCCTTCAGCAGTGGTCTCTTGCCACCTAGCACCGCGCTGCGGCCAGTGATGAGCCCCTGAATGGCCAGGCGAAAGCCGGTCGCAGAGAGCTGACCGGCTGCCCCTCCCGCCCCTCCCACACGCACAGGCTGGGCGGGTGCGGTGAGCAAACGCAACGTGAGTTCCTCCGCACAGTGGGTGTGCCGGTGAATCTGCCGGGACCCTGCTCGCCAAGGCTCACCTGCCAGCAGGCAGTCGGACGGGCTCCAAGCGGCGGCGTGGGATGTCTGGGGCCGTGGGCGACAGGCTGTCACTCAGCGTGCGGTCTGGATCCCGGATCTCAGGGGCAGTCTCATCTCACACGTGTAGTTTCATGCTAGTCTGTCAACATCAAATAGGCAATTCCAGTGGAGAAACTTCCTAGTATGTTTACGAAAGCCCTTGGAAATCTGGGCAGCTGGTTCTTTCTTAGATATCCAGCTTTGCTGAGGGATAACTGGCAAACAGAAGCTGCAGCAGCTATTCGGGGCGAGCTTTGTGATGATGGATTCTGCAGGCTCCTTGTGAACCGGCCGCAGAGTCACACTGATGGACCTGCCCGCATCTCGCCTGGTTACTCTCTGCAGTGTGTTCTGACTCAGAACCGCAGGGCCGCGTGAGAGCCTTCTGGGCTGAGAAGGTGCTGACTGGAGGCAAGGAGGGATTCAGTGTTCTGCGCTTTACAGGGGCGGAGGTGGGGGCAGCGGGGGAAGGGTGGAGGGGAGACGCTCAGGTCCACGCGCATGCATGCCCCCTGCAGAGTGAGGCTCCACATCACGGCAGGGCCCACCCCCCAGACGTGGGCCCCTGTAGCGGGGGAGAGGGGGAGCAGGCTCAGCTGGCCCTCACCACCTGGATCCCCGGCCCACAGCTCCATCTCTGACCTCGCAGGTGCTCTGGGACACTCCCCGGCTGCAGAGAGCAGGAGGCCCCAGGAGCAGAGAGAGGCCCTTCTGACCCCAGGCCCTTCCATGAGGCTCAGGGTCATGGAGGGGCTGGGACTTCTCCAGCGCTTGGTGTGAAGGGCATCAGTGTCACACCCAGCTTCAGGGCACAGGGGATGCCCTGCTGCCCCCTGCCCTCTCCAAGTGGCTTCCCAACCACTGGGTGCTCCAGCTACACAGGGAGCCAGGGAAGGGATGAGGGCTCTGCCGGCCACACCTGCCCAGAATGTGCCCACAAGAGCCTGTGAAAGGTCTGATGACTGCACGCGTGTCAGGAATGGCCTTGGCCAGTGGGGATGGAAGTAAAAACACAATACGGGTCCTGCTTTTAAGGTGAAAAAGGAGGTGCGTGGCCTCCGCTTCTCCATTAGACAAACGCCGGGCCAGGCTCAGCCCGCGAGGACAAGCCGGTGCCCGTCTCCTTAGAGAAGGAGCCTGGAGGCACGGGGGTCTTAAACGCTGCCCCTCTGCTGTCCCATGCGGACGCCTCCTCCACTGAGTCACAGGGGCTTCAGGTCCTTCTTGCACGACTCCAGGCAGCCTTCCTCTGACTGGCACTGTGCTCAAGGTGAGGCCTTTTTGCAGACCCCAAAACAGCAGGCTCTTTTTGCACTGAGAGAGAGAAAGAGCCCTTTCCATTATGGCTGGACAATGGGGTTGCAGGGAGGAGAACACTAGTGTGCATTAGCGAGCCTGCCACTCAGAGATTTTAAAAGGGCATCGTTATTCTGAAGGTTTTATCCAATTGATCGGTTCAGTTCAGTTCAGTTGGTCAGTCGTGTCCGACTCTTTGCGACCTCATGGACTGCAGCACGCCAGGCCTCCCTGTCCATCACCAACTCCCGGAGTTTACCCAAACTCATCTCCATTGAATCAGTGATGCCATCCAACCACCTCATCCTCTGTCATCCCCTTCTCCTCCTGCCTTCAATCTTTCCCAGCATCAGGGTTTTTTCCAATGAGTCAGCTCTTCACATCAGGTGGCCAAACTACTGGAGTTTCAGCTTCAACATCAGTCCTTCCAGTGAACACCCAGGACTGATCTCCTTTAGGATGGACTGGTTGGATCTCCTTGCAGTCCAAGGGACTCTCAAGAGTCTTCTGCAACACCACAGTTCAAAAGCATCAATTCTTCGGCACTCAGCTTTCTTTATAGTCCAACTCTCACATCCAGACATGACCACTGGAAAAAAACTGATTGGAGGAAGGCTGATAAAACCAGTTAGGTGACTCACACACAGGCACTTGGGAATTTTGCTCTTTGAAATGTTGCTCCGGGCCGGTACCCTCTTCTCCTGCGGTCTCCCGGCCCCTTCCTTCCGTTGCTAGGGCACCTCTGCCTGAGCTTGGCCTGGGGAGGTCTGCCCGCAGACTCGGCATTTGCAGCGGGTGTGGTAAGAGCCGAGCCGCTGTGATCCTCCCTTCTGTGATCCTCCCTTGGCGGCTGTGGACTCAGCACGGCGATGCGCGTCCCGACAGGTGTGCCTTTCCGCTCCAGCGGAGAGTCTCCCTGAGTGCGGTCTAGGCGGGGGAGCTCGCGCACGGTCGGCGAGGTGCGCAGGTGCGGGGCGAGCCATACGCAAGGACACGTGGTCTTCCCTTGCGTGAGGCCGGAGGACATACGCACACGGCCGCGGGAAATGAGCAAGACAGCGGAGCGTCAGCCTCTGCTGGTCGAGACACTACGGATACCCGTCTTTCAGAACCTGATGTAGCAAATCGGCACCAGATCAGCGCCGGACAGAAACCCGGCTGTGGGGAAAGGCTCCTGCGCTCCCGGGCGTGTGCGCGGGAGGGGTCAGGAAGACAGTCTCCAGCGAGCACCCCCAGCCCCGCAGGAGCGCAGGCTCTATGCCCTCAGACAGCAGAAACCATGAATTCAAGCCCTGCCGAACACCAACAGGGCTTGGCAACCTCCTGTGTTCCTGGAAGCGCGTCTAGGGCACGTCTGCAAGGAGGAGGTCAAGGTCAAGGTCACAGGACACGTAGCCAGGAGCTTTCCTGTCGCTGAGTCTTGGGGTCTGGGCTGCCTCCCAGGGTGGGTGGGGGGAGGGGTGAGTCTCCAGCGACCCCCAGCATGCCGTGTGCACACAAGTCATCCCCTCTTTCATCATAGATGAGGGAGCCAGGCAAGACAGTCTACATGGCCTGTGGACTCCAGGTTCTGGATGCCCCACGGCAGGACCTCGAGGAAGGCTGGGGCCTCCATCAGCCCTGGGGGAGGCCTGAAGGGCCTGGAGCCAGAGAGTCACGGGTCAAAGACACAGAGCCTCAGGAGAAGGGCAAGGAGGGGGTTTCTGCCTAGACTCGGGAGGAGAGAAACCCCTCGGGGGAAGGAGGTGGGAAGGGGGTTCAGGATGGGGGGGAACACTTGTGTACCCGTGGCTGAGTCACATCGATGTATGGCAGAGATCACCACGATACTGTAAAGTAATTACCCTACAGTTAAATTAATTAGAAAAAAAGAAAGCCGTCCCATGGATCCCGCTCCTCAGGAAGCCTTAACTGTGTCGGGCGACGTCTTATTCCTGTTCCTGTCTCAGCAAGGAGAGTCTGGGGACACAAGGTGACGTTCGGGGCTCTTCAGGCTCTTGCTGACCTTGGATCCTTAGTCCCAACCCCTGCTTATCCTCGGAGAAGAGCCTGTGACGTGGGTGGACGCAGGGCAGGAGGAGGCGTGACGGGATGCAGTCCTGACGGCTTTCTCTCCCGGAGGATGGGCTTGGCCGCCTGTCCTCTCCCCAGGGCTTGGTGGCGCCGGGAGGCGTGGCCTGTCTCTGGCCTGTCTTCATCCATGAAGTGGACATGGTTCCCACATCACATGGGGCGGCGTGGGGCAGGGGGCGAGGTGGTGGTGCTATGGAGATGAGTGAAGCAGGGTGTGAGCTCTCGGAGTCCATCTTAACCGAGGAAAGAAAGCCTGGTGGGTTTGCTTGTGCTACTTTTCCAGGATTGTTGAGGCCCTCGTGAGGTCCGGGCTCCCCAGGTGCTCTCAGAAACGCAGACACACTCTCCTCACTGCCCTCCTGTGATGCAGAGGGTGCCCTGTGGGCGCTTCCCTCCCGCAGCCTGGCAGGGCATCTGGTCCCAGCGCCAGCTGCTCCGGGCTACCTGCCTGCCAGCCCAGACCCCCCGGCTTGCCACTCCTCACCCACCCAGGTGGTCCTCTCCCCCCACTCCCGCCTGGGTGAATCCGCCTATTTCAGCAGGCTTCCGTGAGAAATTAAATTACGGCCTTTTGTTGAAAACCTGCTTCATTTTATTCTCGTAGCCCATGTCGCTACTGGGGATTCTGCATCTGTCTAATTCCGACTCACGTGCACGCAGGTTTTAAAAATTCCTTTTGCTTCTGTTGCTTGCAGAATTTTCTCTTTACTCTGGAGATCGCGTGTGTCACTCTAGCACGTCTGAGTTGTTTCCCCCATTTTTTTCTGCTGCTGCTCCGTGGGCGCTCGCATCACACCCTTCATGACTTTTCCCAGAGCTGGCAGCTATGAAGGCTCAAACCTCTGTTCCCCTTTTCTGGAATTCTTGTGTGGTGGGTGTGGGGATTTGTGGGTTTTTTCTTCAACTCTCGACTCGGTAACTTCAAAACCGAAACAAACCTTTTCAGCCCTTCATCCAGGTCCTTCTGTGTAATCTTTCGTTTCATAAACTAGCCTTGTTGTTGGCTATTCTGTTGTTCAGCCTGTGTGTGTGTGTTAAGCCGTTTCAGTCGTGTCCGACTCTTTGCGACCCCTATGGACTGTCGCCCTCCAGGCTCCTCTGTCCCTGGGATTCTCTAGGCAAGAATACTGGGGTAGGTGGCCATGCCCTCCTCCAGGGCATCTTCTCGGCCCAGGGATGGAGCCTGCGTGTTCTGCACTGGCAGGCGGGTTCTCTACTAGCGTTACCTGGGAAGCCCTGTCTGTAGAGTAACTGGTTTCGGAAGTTCCTCTGATGCAGAGGATCCCTACTTGGTCCTTCTTCACTGCCATCTGCTCCCATTCCCTCTCATCTTTGCGGGGATCCTCGGGTCTCATTTCAGAGCAGGTTCCGGCTGCCCCCTGAGCCCTGCCTCCTGGGCTGTTCCTTCTCTATCACGATGCCGGTGGCCCTGCAGGGTCTGCCAGTTCCTGGCGGTAACAGATGAGTCTGTTAGCTGGTGCTTCATGCCAAACTCTCAGCGCTTCTCCCAGTACCATTGCTGCAACGGCTTCCTTCCTTTGTAAAGAGAGAAAGAAAGTGAAGTTGCTCAGTCATGTCTGACTCTTTGCCTCTTTGCGACCCAATGGACTGTAGCCTACCAGGCTCCTCCGTCCATGGGATTTTCCAGGCAAGAGGACTGGAGTGGGGTGCCATTCCTTTTTAAAAGATAAGAAAAAATCCCGAGAAACTACCCTGAGATTCAAGGGCCCGTGTGTGTGCTGCACGTGTGGGTCGCCCTGAGTAGTGGACCCTGGAGCCGCCGCGGCGCTGACACGACCCCTGCCTTCTGGTCTCCTTGGCATCCACTTTGCTCGTCTCCTCCCACTTCGGGCCAGATGATCGGTTTGGGGAAAGTCACTGGGGAGTTGGTAATCTCAGAGGAGCCAGCCACCCAGTGAGGGTACACGGGGGGTGTTCACGCAGGGCAGAGGTGCACTCGGACTTGTGCACACCGGGGAAGGTGTGTCAGCCACAGCCACTCCTGGGAGCCAGGGCAGCGGGCGGCTACGTGAGGCATGATGACTGCAGTGAGCACAGGCTCCCCGTCTCCAGAGAAGGGAGACCCACCTTGCTGGGGGCGAGGGGGTGAAGCACAGCCTCCTGGGGGGTCCGATGATGAGATGAAGCCCCTCCAGGTGGAAGCAGCATGTGAGAAAAACCTGGGCTCTGTGCACAGGCTTATGAGACTCCTAGGCTCTGTGTGCAGGCTTATGAGACTGAGAGACGGGACATTATTTTTAGGGACATTTGGCTGTCGGTGGTTTTGAATCTCCAACCAAGGGAGGTGTCCTAACAGGCTCTGTGTTTTAGGAAGGTTGTTCTGGAGCGGAGACCGGGGCGGGCAGGGGGAGGCCTGGATGTTCTGACAGCACTCACCCTTCGCTCCCGCCACACCCTGACCTGCTCCGGCAGGGTTCTCTACAACATGTCCCCTGTTCCGAGCTGCGTGAGGGCAGGCTCGTGGTCCACGTGCCCCCAGAGCTGCAGACACATGGCTGAGCATGGGGCCCCCAGAGGGAGAGCAGGGGAGCTGGCTGGCCTGGGCACAGTCGGTGGGTACTCACTGGCTCAGTTGCGTCCCAGTCTTTGGCTCAGATGGTAAAGAGTCTGCCTGCAGTGCGGGAGACCCAGGTTTGATCCCTGGATCGGGAAGATTCCCTGAAGAAGGAAGTGGCAACCCACTCCAGTATTCTTGCCTGGAGAATCCCATGGATGGAGGAGCCTGGTCAGCTACAGTCCGTGGAGTTGCAAAGAGTCAGACACGACTGAGCGACTTCTCTGTCTCTTTGCGACCCCATGGACTGTAGCTGGCTAGCCTTGGCGAGGGGGATGGAAAACCAGAAGTGACTCAGGGCCTGGGGGTTGGTGTCTGGGCAAGTTGATGTCTGAATGGCAGGAGAGTCCATAGAAGAGACTCACTTCTGGGGGAAACCCTGGGGTCGATTTGGGACGTGCCAAGTATGTGGTACCCGGGAGACTCAACAGACAGCCCGTTTCCCCGTTTCAGTTTTGAACAAAATAAATGAAACAGAGCCCAGTGAAAGGACTGTGCGCCAGCCCTGAGGGTTGTCTGGAGAGGGGCCGGTGCATCGCTGCTGGGAGAGGGTGGGCGAGGACGCAGAATCCTGAGAGCAGACCGGGCTGGGATACCAGCTGGGAGGGGGTTGGGAAGCTGGCTGAAGCCCCTGGGGGCTGGGCAGGAGGGAGGTCGGGGCCCCGCTGGAGGCACAGACGTGGAGCAGCTTTCTCTGGTTGCCCCCTCCACACAGAGGCTGGGGCCCAGCGCTTGACGCGAGGTCCTAACAGCCTGTGGCTTCTTCCGCAGGGGATGCTGGTGAGAAGGGGGACAAAGGCGCCCCAGGACGGCCCGGAAGAGTCGGCCCCACGGGAGAGAAAGGTACCTGCCACCCCTGGGCCCGGGGGCCGCTGCTGGGGGAGAAGAGGGTGGAGGGTGTAAGTGAGCAGGTGCCCAGAGCGCTCTGTAAACAGTGCTCCCGGTCCTGCCTGCCTGGCGCCAAGAAACAAAGTGCCTCCTAGGAGGCGCACCGCGTGGGACGGCTCAGGGCGTGGAGCTCAGCTCTGGCTGGCCCTCACGTGCCCAGTGATCGTTACACGCAGGCACAGTCATGAGGGTGTGCAGACAGAGATGGAAGCGGTCACATCGGTGTGCAGGGGAGAGGGCACAGATTTGGGTGGGCCATGGTGGGGGCACTCTGTGGCCTCCCGTTTATGGCTGATGGACGCTAGTCATTTTTGGGGGGTTCTGAAACCCGAGAACGGAAGTCACTTTGAACCTGTTCCCTTGTTAGTAAAATGGTGTCATGTAGCCTGCCTCCTGGGCTGGTGCTGAGGTTCACAGGGAAGCAGCTACACGGTGCAGGGCGATGTCAGCCAGTGTCTCCTTTAGGGTTCACTTACTGCTGCTGCTTTAAAATTTGCAAAGTCCTCAAAAGCGGTGTGCCGAATGCTCGGTCAGCGCTGGGACACTGGCCTGGGAGACCACGCCCTGAGGTGCTCTGGCCCGTCCCCAGCCGAGCTCTCAACACTGGCGTCAGGAGCAGGTGCAGCTGCACGGGAAAGGCCGTTGCGTCTGTCAACCCACGCCCTGTCTGCTCACTCTTCGAGGTGTGATTTGCCTAGCATCTCCCTTTGGGATGCGCCTCGTGACTTTGGCCTGTGAAACCCTGGTCCCACCAAGACCTAGAGCATCTCTGTCACCACCACCCCTCCGTCAAGCCCAGGAGCTGGTTTTTATTCTCCCTTTACTTGGAACAAATTAATTCAAAAATAAACCAACTATGCTCCTGGCTCAAAGTTCAAAACATATATTCCTTCCCAGGGACTAGCCTCCTTCCTCCCCACCAGCCACCGTCCCCTCTGAGCAACTGTCAGGGTCCTCTGTCTTCGCAGAGCTATCTTGGAATGGCCTGGCGAGCTCTGCTCGTCCATGCCTCTGGAGGAACAGCTGCAAAATGTATGTATTGTTGTGCGTTTTTTTCTTTCCGCTGTCCATGTACTTGGAGATCCGTCCCCAGGAGGACACGCGGGTTTGCTCGCTCCCTCCTGACGACCCGTTGTCCGAGCTTTAGCTGACTGGTCTCCTATTACTGCAGGTCTGCAGTTTCTTAGGGCCTTGCTGCGGTGAGTCATCTTCAAATGTCATTCTTAATGTGCACGAGTGGAGCTTGAAGATAAATTCCAGGCATGTAATTGTAGATCGAAATGCTTGTGGTGTCTTTGAAATCTGAGTGGATATGGCCGTTCTAAAAGGTCAAATCTGTTCACTCTGTCTTTCTTATTGAAGCAAAAGGAGGCCATCCACCATCACCCTCACTGCCTCCGAGAGCCGCCAGCCTGACAGCAGGGAGAGGCCACACCAGTGTGCTTTTTAAAAAGGCATATTTACTTCTCTGGCCATGGCAGGCCTTGGCTGGGACGTGCGGGAGCTCGCGTCGCAGCACGCGGACTCTCTAGTTTTGGCCCGCAGACTTCGTTGCTCCGAAGCATGTGAGATCCTAGTTTTCCGACCAGGAACTTTTTGTTAGTTGCTGAGAAAGTGTGAGGGATTCCCTGCAGATGTCCAGAATGTCCCACGGGCATCCAGCCTCCCTGGTTTTGTACCGTTTTCCCCGTGGGACCCCTTCCTTCCCTTCTCTGCTGGCTCCTGACTGGAGTCTTCCCATCCCATCAAGGACCCGGCCCTTGGAAGGCCCTCAGTCAGTTGTCTGGGAAACATCTGGAAGGAATGCATCTGAAATGTGTGGGTGGCTTGTCTGAGGGCCTGGGTGACTGTGCGGAGACCCGCCTCTCTCCAGGTTCTGGC
>SJYG01000600.1:413975-448486 GCA_006410535.1 Litocranius walleri | reverse complement strand
GGGCCGCGGGAGGGCCGAGCCGCTGGTGGATGCGCCGAGTCGCGGGCAGGTGGGCGGAGCCGGCAGCCCTTCCAGATCTGGAGCGGATGCTGGAGCCAGGTGTGTCTCCACGTGCAACTCGCCCAGGACGCTGTGACAGCCAAGTGACATTCCGAGAAGGCCCCTTACCCCATGGAGCTCCTCAGGGCACGAAGATTAGGGTCCTCTCGAGAGTCCGGGAGGAGGCACCTAAACTGAAGCGTGGTGGGCCACGCATGTGTGACCAAACATCGCCCAAGGGCTCCAGCTCCACCACGCTTCTCAAAAGTCTCGTCTTCTCTCCCCCGCCCCCGACGGTCACGAGCCCCACTCTCGCCCACCCCGTGTCACTTCTGCACCCCACTGATTCCTTCCCACGGTGACCAGAGCGAGACTGAGAAAATCGGACCTGACCCGGGCGCCTCTGTTGCTGCCTTCCCACCCCTCCTCGCCTTCAGGGTCAGGCCTCGCTCGCAGCTCGGACGGCCTGCGTGTCTGCTGCATCACGTCGGTGCTTTGGGGAGGGGGCTCGTCTCCTAACATGCTGGCCGTGGTCTCCGTCCGCAGGCATCCCGTGCGAGTGCAGCCAGCTGAGGAAGGCCATCGGGGAGATGGACAACCAGGTCACTCAGCTCACGGCCGAGCTGAAGTTCATAAAGAACGGTACGTGCTTCCGGGCAGCTTCCTGCTCCCGGGCCTCCCCCAGCCCTGCCCTGGGAACTGCTGGCTGCGGGGGTGGTTTCCGTGGGCCCCGCCGGGACTCCGTGTCTGCCCCCGCTGCACGGTGCGCTGAATCGGTGCTCCGTTCGGGGACCGCCGGCGCTCACCCTGCAGCCCTGTCGTCGCAGCCGTTGCCGGGGTGCGCGAGACAGAGCAGAAGCTGTACCTGCTGGTGAAGGAGGAGAAGCGTTACCTGGACGCGCAGCTGGCCTGCCAGGGCCGGGGCGGCACGCTGAGCATGCCCAAGGACGAGGCCGCCAACGCGCTGCTGGCCGCCTACATCACGCAGGCCGGCCTGGCCCGCGTCTTCATCGGCATCAACGACCTGGAGAGGGAAGGTGCGTTTGTCTACGCGGACCGCTCGCCCATGCAGACCTTCAGCAAGTGGCGCCGCGGGGAGCCCAACAACGCCTACGACGAGGAGGACTGCGTGGAGCTGGTGGCCTCAGGGGGCTGGAACGACGTGGCCTGCCACCTCACCATGCACTTCCTCTGCGAGTTCGACAAGGAGCACATGTAGGGGGCCCTGCCCCGCGGCCCCTGCTTCTCCAGGGTCTGAAAGGAAAAACTATGTTTCTGGGTATTGTTCCTAAGAACTTAAAGTTTTACAACTTGTAGCCAAAATGTTTGTTATGTAATTATTACTCAGAATTGCTTTTGGCTTTGTCCAGAGTATAAAATTACTTCTTTAATTATTACAACAGTTAAGTACAAACAATGGTAGAGAGGTCATAAAGGACTACATATGGAAAAGCATCCTCTTACCTTTGATCGATGCTTCTGTAAATTATATTAAAATACAAGTTCCTTTTATTAATCAAGTAGAGACAGCTTTGCTTTGCTGCAAACCCAGATTTCAAGAACAAGAAAAATAAATGCTCTGAATCTGGTTGAATGTGCGGTGTCGTTTTGTCCTCCACGTCCTCGCGAGCGGTGTTCCTTGTCTCTTCCTGTATGACTGTCACCCCCAAACAGCAACTTGTGACAAGTCATCAGTGTCCCTCCAGGTACTGTGGGGCAGGACTTCACACCAGGCATGGCCAGGCTCTGCCTCACCGGCCACGCTTGACCATGAGGCCACATGGGTGGCTGGACGAGGCCTGGGTTCCTCGCTGGGTGCCTCTGCCCTGGGCAGCCCCCGAGGACCGCTGGTGCCTCTGAGCAGTGCAGCCTGAGCCCGTCAGGGAAGCGACGCCCCATTGCAGTCTGCATCCCTGCCTCAGGAGCCAGTGGCCAGGCCCAGCCTACACTCAGGAGGGGACTCCTGGGGGCCGGGCTGCTGGGGACCATTCTAGAAGCTCCCTGCCGCAGTCACCCATGGTTCTTCCTCCTGTACGTCAGAAACCTCAGCAAAAAGAACCCAAGCATCTTCATTTTTCTAAGGAAACAAATAACAAGCATCTTCATTTTTCCAAGGAAGTCATGTAAATATGCACGTACAAAGGAAAGCAGCTGGGGCTGGGGGCCAGAAGGGGGCTGTGGGGAGACAGTCTCAGGGCCTCCACGAGTCTGTTTTGGGAGCGAGGCCCTGGCTACCCAACTGTCTGCAGGATGCTTGTATACTGACTGCCTCAGAGGAAGGGACGGTCTCCCTAGAGCGGCTAGGGTGAAGGGAGAGCCGGGTGGTGCCCAGCGCAGGCGGGTGGCTGGTCCTCTTTGAGCACCCTGTGGATGTGTAGGTACCACAGCAGCCCTGCTCGGGGTTTCTGCGGGCGCCCCCACGGCATCCGGGCCTGCAGGCATCCCCGCCCGCAGCCCACAGCCCTGAGCTGGCCTGGGTGCCTGCCCTTCACAGGACATGCAGATCCAGCCCAGGGGCCTGTGCCAGGGAGCTGACTGCGCGGGGAAGGTGCAGAGCAGGGCCTCGGGAGGGGTCCTGCCTGGGCCTCCTGAAGCCTGAGCCTCTGCTGCTTGAGGGTCGGGACCTCTGCCTGTGAGACTGCCCTTAGTCACCAACCTGGTTCTAGGGTGGGCCAAGGGTGCCCCCACCCAGCCAGAGCCGGGCTCCTCTCCTGGGGTAAGTGCACCTCCCCGGTCTGGGTCCTTCTCTCATCGTGAGTTGGAGTGGGGCACCTCTGTGATCTCAGGTGGTCTCGACGCTCAGGTGAAACCAGAGGGAGCCATGCCCTCCCCCTCCTCCGCCACGCCCTCCTGGGAGGCCTCGTGCCAACAGGCCGAGCAGGAAGCTGGCGGCTCGGTCTGTGGTCCAGCGGGCCACACGCCTCTGCAGGGCGGTGATGACTAAAGCCGCATTTGCTCGGCCGCGACAGCCGGAGGGAAGCCGGGATTGAAACGCTAATTCAATCCCGGACTTGGCAAGGGAGGGCGCGGCGTCCGATCTGCGGAGGAGGAGCGGCGGTCTGGCTGTGGGCTGGCCGGGCTTCTCAGGCTGCACCGAGGCGGGACCGCGACCCTGTGCGCGGGTCTCCGAGCGTCCAGCGCAGCGTGGGGGACACGGATGAGCGCTGGACGCGGCCTAGGGGCGCTGCCCGGCGGGTGGCAGGTGCGTGCGTCCACACTGCCACCCAGCGGACGCCGGAGACGGACGAAGGCGGAACAAAGGGATGATGAGCGCCTGGGAGGGGAGGAGAGGGGCCCAGACCCAGCCGCAGGGGGCCGTCAGGAAAGAGCGGAGCTCGTCCGGTGTCCCCTCCAGGAGCGAGTGTGACCCCAGGTGGCTGCTCGGACTGCAGGGGGGCAGACGGCTCTAGCCAGGGGCTGTCATTCCTGCCCTGGTCCCCACACCCCGCAGCCCTGGGCCCTGAGGGTCTGGCTGCAGCTAGACTGGCAGGAAGGTGTTTCCTCGCAGACGGAGTCCTGTGGCTGTCCACCCTCTTGTCCCTAGGGCAGCCTCTGTCTGGACATACCTGCCTCTTGATGGTGGTGACAAAGGCGCCCACATCTGCCCACGGCTGTCTCTGGTGCCGGGTCTAGACGGAGCTCACATGCTCCTTTCGGGGCAGGTGTTGGGGGAGGGCCTGGGGGGGTCACCAGGTGTAGCCCAGTTTAATCCAACAGGTCAGACCCGAAGGCAGGGCTGTTTCTTCTCTTAGAGCAGGAAAATTGGAGTCTGGCTGATGTGCAAGGAAGGGAGAAGCCCACACATCCTGCAGAACGCGGGCCTGCAGGGCTGGCGGCCTCTGCCAGCTCCGAGCACCCTGCCGTGGCCGCTGTCTGTCTCCGGCTGGACTCAGAGAAGCAGAGGACAGTGAGGCCCTCCTGTGCTGGGGACCCACTGCCCAAGGCCTGGACACTGAGGCTGCCGCCTCCGGACAGGCCGTGGGCGACCGGAGACATCAGGACAGAGGCACACCCATTAATCTAAGTTAAAACCGTCTGCTGCGTGCGGGAGCACAGGATGGGTTTTGCTGTTAAGAGTTCCACTTGGAAGGGGAGACGCGCGCCCCCTGGAACCAGAGGGTCTGGTGGGCGCTGGCCAGGTTCCTGGAGGGGGACGGGGACAGCCTTTCCATCAGGGCGGGGTGGGGTGCAGGGGGAGCAGGGGGGGCCAAGGCCTGGGAGGAGAGCCCCGGAAGGGAAGCGGGAGGGGCTCCGGGGTGGGAAACGCCTCCAGGCGGCAGGGCTGCTGTGCTCCCGCACACTGGGTGTTCTGAGCCCCTGCTCGGTTTAGCCGCTCGTGAGGTAGGCTCCCAGGATGACCTTGGCAGCCTTGGGCCTCGGTTTCTGCATCTGTGAGCCGGGATAACACTGGCAGGATGCTGTGATGACGAGTGCAGTCGGCTGTGCCCCTCATGTGTCAGGCATGCCTGACCACGGGTGTCAGGCATGACTATGCATGTCAGGTGTGACCAAGGGAATCAGGCATGACCATGCATGTCAGGCATGACCACATGTGTCAGGCAAGACCACACATGTCAGACACAACCATGTATGTCAGGCGTGACCACATGTGTCAGGCAAGACCACACATGTCAGACACAACCATATATGTCAGGCATGACCACGTGTGTCAGGCAAGACCACGCGCATCAGGTGTGACCAAGGGAGTCAGGCATGGCTATGTGTGTCAGGCATGACCACATGTGTCAGGCATGACCATATGTGTCAGGCATGAACATGCATGTCAGGTGTGACCATGGGAGTCAGGCATGACCATGCGTGTCAGACACAACCATGTGCATCAGGCGTGACCATGTGTCACGCATGACCATGAGTGTCAAGTGTGATCATGGGTGTCAGGCATGATCATGCATGTCATGTATGAACACGGGTGTCTGGCTGTGCTCAGCTGTCCCCATCTCATGGGGAGCCCTTTCCCGGACCCCAGGCTCCCAGGCCCAGGACAGGTGTCTTTCCTGCACCACGAGGCGCAGGTATGTTTTCTCCTGGTCCACGGGCCCCTTTAGCCCCCGGAAGCTCCATGCGCGTCTGCACTTTGAGGCAGAGGGTCTTTCCTGCACTCACCCCCAGGCTGTCGTCCGCTGGGCGCCCACGCTCGGTGTGCTGGACACATGCTCTCATGGGAGCCTCCTAGAGATGGACCCCAGGGGACCCGAGGGCTGGCTGCGGGGTTCAGGCCCACGTTGTTCAGTAGGTGTTGGGGGGCCCCTTGGCTTCTGCGGGGAGGGGCTGCTCAGCTCAGAGCTCCGTCTCCCGCAGCCCTTGTGACGTCACACAGGCGCAGCCCGTCCCTGGGAACTGAATTCTCTCCTGCTGGCACCTGAGTGCCAAGAGGCCCGGGCTGGCTTGTGGAACAGAAGCAGCCCGCCCCTGAGCACGGAGCCTCAGACCCCTTCCTGGTGAGCTCAGAGGCCCGGTGATAAGCAACATGTTTTTAAGTTGTTATTGTGGAAGGAACAGGGCGGCAGAGAGGAGCTTACTAGCACAGTGAGTGTTTGACCCCCGTGCGAGGGGAGGGTGGGACGGGTCCGGCAGACGCTCAGTGTCGGGGCGGCTAAACCTCAGGAACAGTGTTTGCAGAGCCAGGAACAGCCCGAGTGTGCTGAGCGGCTCTGGGCTCTGGTCCTGCTCTGCTGGGGCTCAAATCATTTGACTTTGGTCTTTACAGAACTACAGAAACATTGACAGCTCTCAGATGAAACTTTATTCCAAAGGAGAGCCGCACCTCCGAGAAAAACTTGAACAAATCCCCAGCTGTGTTCACCAGGGTCTCAGGGCCAACCTCGGGCACTCTGTGTCACTGCCCACACTCACTCTAGTTCTGTCCACGCTTCAGTAAACTTCTTCTATTTTCTTCTGTTTTGCTATAAACCTTATGCTTCTGGCAAGAGGCTTTTTTTTTTTTTAATTAGGACTTATCAACAGTGATGACAGAAGCCACTTGTTTTTGAATTGTCAGCACAGCCTGGCTGGCTCCTCGAACAAAGACCTTCCACACACGTTTCCTAGATTCACCCCACAGCACCTTCCCATTTTAGGGCAAATCCCAAAAGAAAATAGCTCTTGACTGCACGAAGTTTAAAGATTGGCTTTTTCCATCGGGAGGGAATAATGGCCTCCTTGCCCTGGAATAACCCATACAATGCTCCTGATTTCTGTTGACTGAGTTGCAGTTTGCCTCAAAAGCTTTAGCATATGAATTAAGCATCGCAGCCTGACCTCAGTCACAGCCCCTTTTAGAGGAGGTCTTGCTTTTTGCCTAGAATTATTTAGAAGCTAATTTTAAATGAAGAGGTAAGGGAATTCTATATTTAGTAGTTAGATGTAGAGGCAGACGCAGCAGGTGGTCTGAACGGGTGGGAATGAGAGAAGTCAGGTTTGGGGGCTCCTCCATCAGTAGAAACAGTGGGGGACCATGAGCTGAGTTTGGGGCACCCACAGCACCCGAGTCTCAGAGCAGTGGACACCCCCCCCACACAAGGGGCGAGAACCCGCTTCCCTGAGAGGTCTCGGGCGGTTAGGGTAACCCCACCCGGGCCACCCAGACTCCCCTCTGTCTCGGAGGGTCGGTAACCTTTCTCACAGTTGCAAACTCCCTCCTGCCATGTGAGGTGACGTGGACACAGGTTTTTTTCGGGACGAAGGAGCAGACGTTGGGGGGGCCTTCTGCCCACTGAGGGTGGATGGGCTGTGCTGACACTCGGGCCTGCCATGTGTTCGTTACTGAGACCAGCCACGGGCACTGGTGTCTCTGTCTCCCCCATCACCAGATTCTTTTCTGGCAGTGGACTGGACTCCCCTCTGGTGGTGGGAGGTGTGTTCACGGTCCCCTTTACTGGATCCCCTCCGGTGGTGGGAGGTGTGTGTTCACGGTCCCCTTTACTGGATCCCCTCCAGTGGTGGGAGGTGTGTGCTCACTGGTCACCATCGCTGGACTCAGACCCAGTGCATGAGGGAGTCTCCCGCGGGCACCGTCCCCAGGCCCTGTGTGTGCATCTCCAGAGACGAGGTGCACCCTGCCCGTTTCTGTGGGATCTCAGCCCACTTCACGTTTGCTCCGTCAATGCCCACCCATAGCCCCCTGACATGAAGACCTTTCTGTATCCCCCGTGCTCAGCCCCGCCCACTTCCTCCCACCCACTCTTCTCCCAGCTCAGTCTTTGAAGGCAGGAGGATCAGTTCAGTGTCTCGTCCTCAGCGCCCAGCCATGCCCAGCTGGCTGTCAGAAGAAGTTCTGGGAATGGATGGCTGATGCGACCGACAGACTGATGGCTGTGTGCTTGAGGCCCGTGGGCAGGCAGGGGCCAGGGTCTGGGCAGCCGAGGAGGCCACGCGCTGGCCTTGCAGAACTGGAATTGTACAGAAGCAGCCAGTTGTGGCTCCATGTTGGAGCTGTTTCCTTGCCTTGCTTTTCATTGTTTTTGTTATTATAATCATACAGAACGGCCTGCCTCAGAGAACCCTGCCTCTCTGCCTGACTGTTAAACCAAAGTGCCTTCGTCCAGAGCCTTTTCCACCTGTGGCTGGCAGGAAGGAAGAAATGAACACACCCCCTGGCTGAGGCTTGCCATTCTAGGAGATGTGTGCGAGACTAATGGCCTTTTTACTTTGCTTCCTCATCTCCCCCCCATCTCTGATCTGTAAAAGAACCTGGCACCCAGACCCTGCTGAGATTTTTGGTGCTAGCCTGCCATCTTCTCGGTCAGTTGGCTTTCCAAAGAAAGTCGTTTTCCCAGCCTCATGCAGCCAGCAGAGCAAGCTGGGACTTGGTAACAGAATGAGGCTGGTGGGTGGGTTCTGTGCTCTGTTACCCAGATGCCGCTGAGGATCTCATGCGGGGCGGGGCTTGGTGGTGGTGGGGTCCTCAGCCCCCAGGAGGCGTGACCAGGTGGCTGTGCACCAGGAGAGCAAAGAATGGGAGAGAGCGGGCCCGAGCCTGGGGTGCAGGCGTCTGTGCAGGGACGTCCAGTGGCTGCGGCGGGCAGCTGCCCTCGCCTTGCCGGCGACCTCCCAGTGGCCTCACGTCTGACAAGCCCTGAGCAAGGAGCACTGGCTTTGGAGGCTGCAGGGGACGGTCCAAGCTCCCTCCTCAGGCCTAGACCAAGCGGGGCTGAATGTGCATGGTGTCCACGGGGAACGTGGGGACAGACAGGGCCTCCTTGTAAGAAGCTTATGGGCATGAGAGCCTGTGTCATGGTCTGAGTGCCGTGCCTGGCACCCTAGTAGGTCTTCAACTCTGAGACACCTAGTAGGTCTCTAACTTCAGGGGTGCCTAGTAGGTCTCCAACTATAGGGGCACCTACTGGATCTCCAACTGCAGGAAGCCCACAGGCAGCTCTGAAGTGTTAGCTCTGGCTTTCCTGCATTGGTGGGAGGTTGTTAAAGACTTCGAGGCTTACTGAAAATCGATATTACACCCAAGGTCATTTGTGAAAAAGCATAAAAATAACGAGTGTCCTCCTATAACATGTGGCAATGTGCTTTGCGTCCACACACCTCCACCTTGACTAGAACTTTCTACAGCGACGGAAATCTCTCTTCAGATGACATCTGGCTTCTGAGCACTGAGCTTTAGATAGATTTCATTCGCTTCAAATTCAAATGGTTCACACAGCCGTGGACGTTTCGTCTAAACACAGGATCATAGGAGAAGCCTGAGAGTCTGAAGAGAAGGCAGGGGGCTGGATTTCACAACCCCCAACTCTGCCCCTGCTAGTTCTAATAAACTGAGATGGGAGTTTCATTTTCCTCCGAGATTTCTCTCTGTCCTGGCTCCTCTGCAGCATTTCACAAAGATCTGTGTGTTTTTTTTTTTTTTATGTCAGTGCAACACATTTTAAACACACTTGAGTAGCGAAGTCTTACCTGTTAATGGAGTTTGCCAAGAGAATGATAAAGCCTTAAGTCACTAGGTCTTGGAGTGGCTGTAAGATCACCACGTGACACCTCAGTTCTAGCGAAGCGTGCAGGATCAGGAAACGTGGCCTCCAGCGAAGGCTAAGGAAGATGCCACGGAGAATTTCTGCCCCAAGCCAAGGTTACTCCACCGATTAAAACAGATGTTTCCAAATGCCAGAGTTCATGGGGAAAAGCAGAAGTCAGCCTCGGAAACTTCCAGCTATTTTTGAAGTGCCCTTTGATGAATATATATATACGTATTGTAATGAACTTGAGGAAAGTGTGCTCACCCCGTTTGAGAAACAGGCCACGTTAAAAGATCTGTCTTGGTGGCCCCGGACGCCGCCTGTGTCTCGCAGGCGGACGAGGGTCGGCTTCGGCGGCTTTACCATCAGCTCTAGAGGGTGCTGCCCAACGTGCACCCAAGAAGGGCTTTTTGTGCATGTATTTTTTAAAAGTAAACATTCGTTCCCAAAAGGGAACATTCTTTTTTTTTTAATTTTTATGTTATCTTAGAGCATAGTTGGTGAACAATGTGTTAGGGAGTGTTCTTTTTTTAAAAACAGCTGCTGCGCTGCAGTGTCTATTATCTAAATGGAGTGCCAGTTTTCAGGGGTGGGGCTGGAAGAACCTGAAGCAGTGACACCAATATCTAGAAAAAAAAGTGTAAATTTTTTTCCCCTTGATCTCTTTCTCCCTTGAATTTGCAGCCTCTGGCCGATGCCTGTCATACCAACTGCTTGTGTAGTCTGAGGCACATCAAAGCAAAAGATAAAAGACAGCTAAGATGAAAAAGAATGCTCTCTGGGAGGCAGGGAGGCAGAGCGATGCCTGCTCCCTGTGCGTCGGGCCTGTGTTGCCATGACGCCAGGATCCTCCCATCCAGTGGGGTACCCGGCAGGGAACCCTGCATCCCTGACTCAGGCAAACATGCGGGTGCTCTGTCCTGGGGCGGCTCGAGCTCACTGCAACCGACTGAGAAAGCCAAGCCTGTCTGAAACAATGGGTGACTCACGAGCTCCATAACTAGCTGAGGAAAGGAAATACCCCCAGTCTTTGTTGAGTGTGCGTGATGGGCCTGGCCCTGTGGGTTTTGTTCAAGACGCGGGACCTGGACTGAACTGTTGTTGTGGTGAGGGTGGTCAGGGGGGCACCTGAGCGACCCACCGAGTCTGGGATGGGCCCGCTCCCGGCCTGGCCTTGCCCCGTCCCTCTGAGCCCCCAGCACCCTGAGCGGCCAGCGGAGCTGAGCAGAGCCAAGTGTGTGAGCTCTGACGGCTGCTCCGGGGCACGGCAGGGACGCTCGGGAAGAAGCGTTTGATCAGCAGCCGTGAGGGCGCGTCTGCTGGGTGGGCTAGTGTTGCCTGTCCTTTGGCGTTAGAGGTTAGAGGCTGCGTGTGTGTGGGGGGGCGGGGGGGGACATGGGTGGGCTGCCCGCTATTATCTTCCCCAGCCCGTAACTGTCCTGAACGGATGGAAAGTTCTCTGTCCCGGGCGACCCGGGAGCCCCGCCCGGCTGCTGGGCGCTCAGGATGCGGCCAGCAGGAGGAACCGTACTGTAATTACGTTCTATCCACCTTTACTCACTTGCAATTCTTTAGAAGTTTGTTCTGTTCACTTTTAATTCTTTAAAATTCGCTGTAATTCTTGTAATTCAATTGTAATTCTTTAAAATTACATTTTATTCACCTGTGATTCTTTAAAATTTGCTGAAGAGCCACCCGTGGCCAGGGCTTCCAGGCTGCCCCGTGCAGGCCTGGACCAGCGGGGCTCTCCAGCCCCCGGGCCCTGGATCCCAGCTGCCCACGTGCTCCCTGTCGCCCCATCTCCTTGGTGCCCAGCTCGGCTGTCCCTCCTAAAGGGGGCCCCAGGGGGACACCTCTCGTCTCTGCATCTCCTGCTATGTCTGCCCTCCACTGTGACCCCTGGAGAGCAGGAGTCAGGGGTCAGGGGTCAGTCCCACGGTGGCCACGGGCCTGGCCACCCCGGGAGCTTCAGCCACAGCCAGTGTATGAGCCTAACGCTAATGGTGAGCCTCCCTTCTGAGACTTTGACGCGGGCTAAGAGCTCTCAAATATCCATCATGTCAGGACATGTCTGGGTTGGAAACAGGATTTCCTCCCCAGCTGTGTGGTTTGGACAGTTCGCTCGGCCTCTCAAAGAGGCATTTTGTTTGTAAGATGTGAATACCAAACTCACAGGGTTGCTCTGAAGATTAAAATGAGATAAAGCAAGCGAACTGTGTAGGACACGACTGTAGACTCAAACAGACGTCAGGGAATAGACGTCCTGTTTTCTTCTGCAGCTGTTCACCCTTGGGAAGGTTTTAGTCCATTTGAGGAATCAGTATTTTAACACACAAATCAAGAAAGCATTATTCACTCATTCATTTATTCAGCAAGTATCTGTCAAGCATCTTGGATGTGGCAGGCAATGTTCTAAGCCCTGCAGATACACCAGTGGGCCAAAAAAAAAAAAAAAAATAGTGTCCTCATTTGTTGTTCAGTTGCTCAGTTGGGTCTGACTCTTTACAATCCCATGGACTGTAGCACACCAGGATTTCCTGTCTTTACCATCTCCCAGAGTTCACTCAAATCAATGTCCATGGAGTCGGGGATGCCATCCAGCCATCTCATCCTCTGTCGCCCCCTTCTACTCCTGCCCTCAGTCTTCCCCAGCATCAGGGTCTTGTCTAATGAGTTGGCTCATGAGTGTCCTCATGGAGCATAGCACATCTAATCGGGAAGGAAGATAATAAACCCACGAGCAGGCGGATCCCACAGAGGTCTGCGTGCTGTGGAGACAGAGACAGACACGGCGGGGGTGGTGCAGCGCTGGGGTGGGGGTGTGGGTGGAGATGCCACCGCACTGCGGGAGCCGTTTGCACCCAGAAGGTGGCAGTCCCGCCGGGCCTTGAGCAGAGGTAGCGGGTGAGCTGCACAGGTGCCCGGGAAGAACTTCCTGGCAGAGGGAACAGACGTCTCCAAGCCCCAGAGGCAGGACGCCCTCTGGGCCCGCCGCCACGGGGCCTAGCGCCCGGCTGCTCGAGATGTGTGTGCTCCTCTTGTGTATATTTTATTGGGGTATGGTTGGCAGAATGCTATAGGTGCATAGCAAGGGATTCAGTTATACATGTGCACATGCATGCCAGCTCATTTTCCATTATTACAAGATACTGACTGGAGTCTCCTGCGCTACACTCTAAACCTTTGTTGCTTTATATCTTTTTTATTAGAAATCTATCATTCTAGTCATACTAAGTCAAACACGTGGAATCAAAACACGTTTTGTTTTTTAAAGTGAGATTGTTTTCTAATGCCTCAAAGCAGCCTTTCTGTAAAGGCTATTTCCCAAATAATTTTATCTGGGTTTCCTTATTTTGGGCCAGGCTGAGTCTTCTTTGCTGCTTGGGCTTTTCTCTAGCTGTGGGGAGCGGGATCTCACTGCAGTGACTTCTCTTGAGGATCACGCCCGGGAGGGAGTGTGGTCTCGGTATTTGCGGCTCCTGGGTCCTAGAGCGCAGGCGCAGTAGTTTTGGTGCTTGGGCTTAGTTGCCCCGTGGCGTGTGGGATCTTCTTGGACCAGGGGTTGAACCTGTGTTTCCTGTATTTGCAGCGAATTCTTTACTGCTCAGTCACCAGGGAAGCCCAGTGTGTATTTTTTTGAATGTGCCTCAAAACTGTTCAAGGCAAATTGTTCTTTTCTTCATTGAAGCATTTTTTCCTCCTTGAATAATGAAATTTTGCATTTTGTGGCTGCAGAGTTTGTGTATTTTCTTCTTAGATGGTTCACACAGGGGCCGTGCTCTAGTAACCTCCCACTGCAGTTTTGTGCAAAGTTGCTGGGGAGGGACCCTGAGCCAGTGGGTACCCCCACAACCAGTGGGGGGCACGTGTATTGTTTGAATGGCTCAAGCCTCAGTTTAGGGGCCTGATGAGGGCCTTGCTCCCCGAGACTCAGCACCCAGAGGCTGACCCAGCTCGCCTTTCTCCTTGCAGGAAGCATGGCTGACTCACCCAGGGAAAGGAAAATGGCCAGGCCTCCAGACTTCGCGCAGCTGATTGACTTGGCGTCTGAGTTTGTAGGAGGAAAGGTAAGCAGGGTGTCTCAGGGCGGGAACAGGTGCACTTAACGCACCCAGGCTGAGGCTCTAGCTGGCCACCACAGGGATCTGAATTGAAACAGCAGGAATCAGGAGAAGGCTGGCCTCCCCGAGGAAGCCCGTTACTGCGAAAGTCTCCCAGGGAACGTTCCTTAAACTTGTGACTGTTATGCCCAGGGCAGCACTGCCTGAGGCTGGGAGCACACACTCTGCCCCTGGGAAAAGAACTCCCCACCCGCAGTGTTTTCTAATGGGGCAGATGAGTTGCCCTCAGACTTCAGTATGAGAATCATGAGGACCTAACATGAGGCTCCAGGTAAGCTACAGACCTATCCTCAAGAGCTTAGGCTCTGCCGGGAGACATGCAGACCAGGGCTGGCATCAAGGCAGGACAGGGCGCTGCGGGGCCACATCTGCCACGCAGGGTGGGGAAGCAGGGGGAGGGCCATGCGGGGAAGCGATGCTCAAAGGAGCCCTCATCAGGGGAGGAGCCGGCAAGGTGGGGGGTGATGGGAGGGTCAGACAGAGGACGAGGGGAAGGGGGCTGATGTGGGGTGTGAGGGCAGGAGCCTGGAGGGGTAGTGAGGCCCCTCATGCCTGGAAGGTCTCTGCCCCGGAGGAAGCTTGCAGGCCCTGAGCAGGGGAGGGACGCCCAGGTGAGCTCACCGAGCTGTGTCCTCGGGAGGCAGATGTCAACAGACAAAACCGTGCACAGCCTGAAAGCATAGCACAAAGCTTTAGTCAGAGACAAAACAGGGCATCAGCCCGGGACACGCCTCTCACATGGCTCCACGGACGGCTCCGAAGAGGTGAGGGGGAGCCAGGATATGTAGGGGGTTTGCAACAAAGACCATGTAACCACAGCATCAAAAGATTTCTATTCATAAAAGAAAACCAGATATCTTTAGTCAAGGAATTTAGCCTTTTCTGTGTATGGGCTTCCCAGGTGGTGCCCATGGTTAAGAACCCCCCTGCCAATGCAAGAGACGTAAGAGACGTGGGTTCGATCCCTGGGTCGGGAAGGTCCCCTGGGGGATAAAATGGCAACCCACTCCAGTATTCCTGCCTGGAGAATCCTATGGACAGAGGGGCCTGGTGGGCTACAGTCCATGCGGTCACGAGAGTTGGAGACGACTGGGCAAATCTGGGCTCACTGACACCTTCCTCTTTTATTATTAAATTAATTTATTTTAATTGGAGGCTAATGACACCGTCCTTTGATGTGCGCCTCACTCCTGAGCCTATGCTTTCCGGTCACACAGAGACGGCACCCACAATTGGCCAACCAGACAACCAGCAACTCCCAGACAGCTAGGCCCGCCCCTGCCTTTCAGGTTCTGGCTGGGCTCAGAGGTCAGGACATTCTTTCCCAGACCACAGGGGTCCCCGGGCCCCAGGGCTGGTGGAGGGGCCAGCAGCCAGCCTGCACCTCACTCTCGAGGGTGTCCTGCTTTGGGAGTCCAGTGGTGAGGACTCAGCACTTTCATTGCCATGTACAGGGTTCAATCCCTGCTTGACAGGGCAACTAAAACCCCCCCGAGCCATGAGGTGTGGCCAAACAAACATTCTGCTTTGGTTAACAAACCACAGAGGCAAAGGAGAAGCCTCAGCAAGATGGTATGATGCCAAAATCATGTTTAGAAGCAAACCCCTCACCATCCAGAGACGCTTGGAGGGCACAAAGAAACCTTGTGTGCACCAGGACCCAGGGACCCACAGAGACGGAGCCAGAACTGTGTGTGAGCCTCTCCTGAGGAGTACGGGTCAGCAGTGGGCTGCCACAGGGGCAGGGGCTCGGGGTGCAGCAGACCTGGGTGTGGCATGAGCCCTCTTGGAGCAGGTCGCCATTAACCCGCCATAGAGCCACCAGAACTTACACAGGCCTGGGGCTATAGACTCTAGGAGGGCACAAACAAACCTTATGCACACCAGGACCCAGGAGAAAGGAGCAGTGAGCCACAAGAGGCTGACCCAGACTCGCCCGTGTCCAGGAGTCTCTGGTAGAGGCGTGGGCTGGCACCGGCCTGCGGCAGGGTCGGGGGCACAGAGTGCAACAGTGTGTGCCTGGGACCTTTTGAACGAGGGGCCATTATCTTCATCACCTAGTTTGGTCTCAGGTCAAACAACAGGGAGGGAACACAGCCCCACCCATCAACAGAAAATTGGATTAAAGATTTACTGAGCATGGCCCCACCCATCAGAACAAGACCCACGTTTCCCCTCAGTCAGTCTCTCCCATCAGGAAGCTTCCATAAGCCTCTTATCCTTCTCCATCAGAGGGCAGACAGACTGAAAACCACAATCACAGAAAACTAATCAAACGGATGACATGGACCCCAGCCTTGTCTAACTCAGCAAAACCATGAGCCATGCTGTGTGGGGCCACTCAAGATGGATGGGTCATGGTGGAAGTTCTGACAAAGCACGGTCCACTGGAGAAGGGAACGGCAAACCACTTTATATTCTGGCCTTGAGAGCCCCATGAAGAGCATGAAAGGCACAAAGTTACAGGACACTGAACGAGGAGCTCCCCAGGTCAGTAGGTGCCCAAGATGCTACTGGAGATCAGTGGAGAACTAACTCCAGAAAGAATGAAGAGACGGAGCCAAAGCCTAAACAACACCCAGCTGTGGATGAGACTGGTGATGGAAGTAAAGTCAGATGTAAGAAAAATATTTCACAGGAACCTGGAATGTCAGGTCCATGAATCAAGGCAAAGTGGAAGTGGTCAAACAAGAGATGGCAAGAGTGAACATCAACATTCTAGGAATCAGCGAACTAAGACGAACTGGAATGGGTGAATTTAACTCAGATGACCATTATATCTACTACTGCGGGCAGGAATCCCTTAGAAGAAATGGAGTAGCCATCATGGTCAACAAAAGAGTCCGAAATGCAGTACTTGGGTGCAATCTCAAAAACGACAGAATGATCTCTGTTCGTTTCCAAGGCAAACTATTCAATATCATGGTAATCCAAGCCTATGCCCCAACCAGTAACTCTGAAGAAGCTGAAGTTGAACGGTTCTATGAAGACCTACAAGACCTTCTAGAACTAACATCCCCAAAAGATGTCCTTTTCATTATAGGGGGTTGGAATGCAAAAGTAGGAAGTCAAGAGATACCTGGGGTAACAGGCAAATTTGGCCTTGGAATACAGAATGAAACAAGTCAAAGGCTAGCAGAGTTCTGCCAAGAGAACACACTGGTCACAGCAGACACCCTCTTCCAACAACACAAGAGAAGACTCTACACATGGACATCACCAGATGGTCAACACCGAAATCAGATTGATTATATTCTTTGTAGGCAAAGATGGAGAAATTCTATACAGTCAGCAAAAACAAGACGGGGAGCTGACTGTGGCTCAGATCATGAACTCCTTATTGCCAAATTCAGACTTAAAGAAAGTAGGGAAAACCACTAGACCATTCAGGTATGACCTAAATCAAATCCCTTACAATTATACAGTGAAAGTGACAAATAGATTCAAGGGATTAGATCTGACAGAGAGAGTCCCTGAAGAACTACGGACAGAGGTTCATGACATTGTACAAGAGGCAGTGATCAAGACCATCCCCATGGAAAAGAAATGCAAAAAGATAAAATGGCTGTCTAAGGAGGCCTTACAAATAGCTGAGAAAAGAAGAGAAGTGAAAAGCAAAGGAGAAAAGGAAAGATATAAGCATCTGAATGCAGAGTTCCAAAGAATAGCAAGGAGAGATAAGAAAGCCTTCCTCAGTGGTGAATGCAAAGAAATAGAGGAAAACAACAGAATGGGAAAGACTAGAGATCTCTTCAAGAAAATTAGAGATACCAAGGGAACATTTCATGCAAAGATGGGCTCGATAAAGGACAGAAATGGTATGGACCTAACAGAGGCAGAAGATATTAAGAAGAGGTGGCAAGAATACACAGAAGAACTGTACAAAAAATATTTTCATGACCCAGATAACCACGATGGTGTGATCACTCACCTAGAGCCAGACATCCTGGAATGTGAAGTCTAGTGGGTCTTAGAAAGCATCACTATGAACAAAGCTAGTGGAGGTGATGGAATTCCAGTAGAGCTATTTCAAATCCTGAAAGATGATGCTGTGAAAGTGCTGCACTCAATATGCTAGCATATTTGGAAAACTCAGCAGTGGCCAGAACTGGAAAAGGTCAGTTTTCATTCCAATCCCAAAGAAAGGCAATGCCAAAGAATGTTCAAACTACCACACAATTGCAGTAGTCTCACAAACTAGCTGAGTAATGCTCAAAATTCTCCAACCTAGGCTTCAACAGTATATGAACCCAGAACTTCCAGATGTTCAAGCTAGATTTAGAAAAGGCAGAAGAACCAGAGATCAAATTGCCAACATCCAATGGATCATCAAAAAACCAGGAGAGTTCCAGAAAAACGTCTCCTTCTGCTTTATTGACTATGCCAAAGCCTTTGACTGTGTACATCACAACAGACTCTGGAAAATTCTTTATGAGATGAGATTAGCAGACCACCTGATCTGCCTCCTGAGAAATCTGTATGCAGGTCAAGAGGCAATAGTTAGAACTGGACATGGAACAACAGAGTGGTTCCAAATTGGGAAAGGAGTACTTCAAGACTGGATAATGTCATCCTGCTTATTTAACTTATATGCAAAGGACATCATGTAAAATGCTGGGCTGGGTGAAGCACAAGCTGGAAACAAGATTACTGTGAAAAATATCAATAACCTCAGATATGCAGATAACACCACCTTTATGGCAGAAAGTCAAGAACCAAAGAGCCTCTTGATGAAAGGAAAATAGGAGAGTGAAAAAGTTGGCTTAAAACGCAACATTCAGAAAACTAAGATCATGGCATCTGGTCCCATCACTTTATGGCAAATAGATGGGGAAACAATGGAAACAGTGAGAGACTTTATTTTCTTGGGCTCCAAAATCTCTGCAGATGGTGTGACTGCTGCCATGAACTTAAAAGACACATGCTCACTTGAAGAAAAGCTTTGACCAACCTAGACAGCATATTAAAAAGCAGAGACATTGCTTTGCCAACAAAGGTATGTCTAGTCAAAGCTATGGTTTTTCCAGTAGTCATGTATGGATGTGAGAGTTGGACTATAAAGAAAGCTGAACACTGAAGAATTGATGCTTTTGAACTGTGGTGTTGGAGAAGACTCTTGAGAGTCCCTTGGACTGCAAGGAGATCCAACCAGTCCATTCTAAAGGAAATCAGTCCTAAATAGCCATTGGAAGGACTGATGCTGAAGCTGAAACTCCAATATTTTGGCCACCTGATGGGAAGGACTGACTCATATGAAGAGATCTTGATGCTGGGAAAGATTGAGGGCAAGAGGAGAAGGGGACAACAGGGGATGAGATGGTTGGATGGCATCACCAACTCAGTGGACATGAGTTTGAGTAAACTCCGGGAGTTGGTGATGGACAGGGAGGCCAGGCGTGCTGCAGTCCACGGGGTCGCAAAGCGTCGGACATGACTGAGTGACTGAACTGAAGAAACCACAGACCAACCCCCGACAGGGTGTCCTAGGATGGGTTGGCTAAGCCGCAGAGGTGACCCTGGTGATATTTTTTCCTCCCTGCTCTGGGACAAGGGTCACAAAACCCAGGGTCCTCCATTCTTGAAAAAAAGTTGGTTTATTTTCTTTAAAGAAGTTAGCACTTTTGTATCCAGATGGTAAAGGGGATTAAGAAAGAAAGGGTGAGAAGGCAAGATTAAGGGGGAGGCAGGCAATGAAATCTAAGCATTTAAAAAGCATTGTGTCTTAACTGCATATTGTATTTCTCCCCCTCAGCAATTTCACATTCTCTTTTTACTGCATCTCATAATGTTTCACCAGGGAATGAAATAAAATGATTTTAAATTTATGGTTATTTTATCTTTATTTCTTTCTTTGTCTAGATTTTATTTGCAACAGATGACTTTTTTGCTCCTGCCGAAAATCTTCTAAAGGTACTGTAAATTGGTCTCTGCTAAGTGCTGGGGTGGGGTGAGCCCTGCAGTCCTGCTAATTAAAACCTCCCTGAGTGTTTAGGCTGGGAGTCACGTGACGTGACCCAGAGAATTAGCGTACTGGAACAGTAGAAATGTGTGGAAATTAGCCTCCACTCCTGTTCAGACGGCAGAGACAGCTGTGGAGCCGACACAGGGTTCTGGGACCACTTTGCTCTGTGGGGGAGTTGCTGATGTCCTCTGTATCTCTCTCTGCCCCACTCTGTGTTCATAACTTGTGATGGGAAGAAAAGTGTTGCAGAGCTTGAATGTTTTGGAAAACGTTTTTCCTACTTAGTTATAAAAATGTCGTTCAGTCACACAGTTATGTCTTTTTGTGACGCCGTGGACTGTAGCACCCCTGGCTTCCCCGTCCTTCACTGTCTCCCAGGGTTTGCTCAAAGGGTCGGTGATGCCATCCAACCTTCTCGTCCTCTATCGTCCCCTTCCCCTCCTGACTCAATTTTTGCCCAGCATCAGGGTCTTAGAAATTCTAATGAGTTAGTTCTTTGTATCAGGTGGCCAAAGTATTGAAGCTTCAGCTTCAGCATCAGGCCTTACAATGAATATTCAGGGTTGATTTCCTTTAGGATTGACTGGTTGGATCTTCTTGCACCCCAAGGGACTCTCAGAGTCTTCTCCAACACCACAGTTCAAAAGCATCAATTCTTTGGTGCTCAGCCTTCTTTATGGTCTAACTCACATCTGTACATGACTCCTGGGAAAACCATAGCTTTGACTATATGGACCTTCGTTGGCATATGTTTATTAAAAACAGAAAATACTGACAAATGTAGGAAAGAACGGGGACTCTGGGGAATCCCGCCACCTTGTCCCTGCAATGGGACCAGCGAGAGTTATTGCGAGAGGGGTGATGGCCTTGGTGCCTGTAGAGCTGGCGCCCGGCCGCCTGTGACTGCTGTGGGATGGGGGTCTCCCTTTCACTGGTGGGCCTGAGCAGCTCAGAGCACAGGGGTGGGGGCAGGGGTGACTGTGCAGGGCAACCCGCAGCATCGACCCTACGCTTCCTGAGACTCGGCCGGCTTCTGGTTGCCCAGTTTTTTCGGGGCTGCACTGGGAGTCCAGCTACCCTTCCTTGCTTTGCTCAACAGCCTTTCAGGAGGCGCCCAGGTTGCGGCTGCACCAGTGGTGGGGCCCCTGGAAGGAGCCATGTGTGGTCTTACCTTTTGCTGCCAGTGGCAATTTCCGTGGATAAAGGCCCACAGAGAAGCAGGGCTTCTTTCTCGGAAGCCGATATGAAGCTATGCAGGCATCGTCCTCCATCTTCCCTACAGTCCTTGTTCTCTGCACCACCCATCTGTCCCTTTGGGGCAGAAGTTTATTTGCTCGGAGCCCAGGCTCTCGCGTGAAGGTTAATGATCCGCTCCTCTTTGTTTTAGAGGGACAACCCAAGTTTTAAAGAACACGAGTACACTGAGTTTGGGAAATGGATGGACGGATGGCAGACCAGAAGGAAAAGGATTCCAGGTAAGACGATGATGACGCTGTTCACTCACTCCTGTGACATTTGAGATCAGGGGCTGTTGGAAAGCAGTGCACGTTGGGGGTTGATTTTCACACGGGCCCTTGGACTACTCGGTCACCTCAGATGTCCCTTCTGAATGGCAGGCTCTGCCAATTCAGGAGGGGTCGCAAGAGCCCTGGTCATTGGTGCAAGCAGGAGGGGGCAGGCATTTGTGAGGAAAGGAGACCCTGGAAAAGGAGGGCTGCACGTGAAGGAGACTGAGCCGGTGCACGCCTCGGCCGGTGCTCGCGCAGCATTTGCTGTCAGCACCCCTCTCGGGAGTAGGTGTTCTGGTCCCATCTGATTGCCATGGAAACAGCCGCATCCACTCATCCGATTGCCATGGAAACAGCCGCATCCACTTAGCTCAGGTCACGGCATGGTAAGAGAAGCCGGGAACCCAGCCGAGATCCATCCTATCTTCTATGTCACCTGAAGAGGCTACTTCTGCTCACTGCTACTCATCAGTCAACATGCAGCCTTTAAATTTAAAGAAACGTCTGTAAAAGAAAACCAGCCAGCATTAGGCTAACCACTGACTTTCTTACTACCGTCTCGAGTGTACAGGAATAGCTGGCATTTCTCATTTTCTGTATTTCTGTGGTGCTCCAGGCCTATGGCTGTGCTCGTGCTGTGCCTGGCCGCTCAGCCGTGTCTGGCTCTCTGGGACCCTGTGAACTGCAGCCCGCCAGGCTCCTCTGTCCATGGGATTCTCCAGGCAAGAATGCCGGAGTGGACTGCCATGCCCTCCTCCCGGGTCTCCCGCATTGCAGGCAGATTCCTTACTGTCTGAGCCACCAGGGAAGCCCAGGCCTTATTCAGTTCAGTTCAGTCGCTCAGTCGTGTCTGACCCATAGTCTTGACTAGATGGACCTTTGTTGGTAAAGTATTGGGCCTTATTAGATTCTAATAAAACTGGACATTTTAAGGTTTAAGATCTGAATCTGACTGCTGGAAACCAAGAATCACACAGTGTCATACTGGGAGTTCTTATACGTCACCCGACGCAGGGTGGGGTAGTCCTGGCTGGGCCTCTGAAGGCAAAGCTTAGGCTGTTTCCAGGAGACCCAGCTCTGTACTGAGCCCCAGCCTAGCTGGGCTGGTGGTCCCTATACCAGAGTTACAGCTAAACTTTTTAGAAGCTGAGCTCATCCCTGATTTGCAGTTAAAAGAAATGAAGATCAGAGATGCCCATCTGCCAATGCTGCCCACAGGAAGTGGCCAGTTTGGAGTCAGACATGTGGCCCCTCTGGACCCAGGGCTTACGCACACTCTGGTCAGATTAGAAGTGAGGGTCCGTGTGGCAAGGGGCAGCCCCGTGTGGCCACGTCATCAGAGACCTTGCTCTGAGAAGGAGCCTGCACCGTTTTTCTCGGACGCGAGAAGGGCGTTTCCGGAGCTTCAGTTCCACTGTCTCAGTCGTGCGGCTCAGTGGCGGGATTCAGCCCGCCAGGGTTCCTGTTGTTTACGTCCCCAGGTCACAACTGGTCCGTGGTCCAGCTGGGCATCCAGGGTGTTATCCGGGGCTTCGACGTGGACACGTCCTACTTCACGGGAGATCACGCCCCTCGAGTGTTGATCCAAGCAGCAAACTTCGAAGAAGGTGCCTGGGGGACCTCAGTGGGAGCTTTTGGGGGCCCCTGATGGCTCACCTCCCGCCCAGACAGTCTCGTCCAGAGGCCTCCTCACTGCCACAGGGGCCGACGACATTCCCCCTCAAGGCTCCGTGATTTTTGAGGTTTAGCTTAACAGTGATCTTCAGCTCAACTTAGATTTCGCTATTCTCCCACTGCAGCACCCCTGGGAGGCGCAGGGTTTGGGGAGCAGGCTGCCTGGGTGGCCAGGGCGGTCTGGTGCCTGGTCCGGGCCAGCTGTGGGGCCGCCACCGCTCATTCTGCTGCCCCGCAGCCCCCCGGGTCTGCGTAAGGACGCAGCAGCTCTGGGCTTTCCAGGAAGTTTCCCTTCCGAATCCTGGAATGGAACTAGTGTCTTCCAAAGTTGGTCCCAGAGGTAGCTTTCTAGAAACATGCACCCTCAGGGGCATGTCTGTACATTACTTGGGAAACAGGAGTCACGTCAGTTAGCGGTCTTATCCTGGAGGCATGCTGTGCCCAGCTTGTAGGAGGCTCCAGGGGCATGACAGTCTCCCCTCCAGAAGGACAATGGTGGGACCTGGAAAGTCAGCTGATGGTGGGAGACAATGACCAGCCAAAGAGAAAGATGCTTTCAGGAGGCGCACTGATCCTCCACGCAGGCTCCTGCTGGTGAATCGCCCCCGGATCCGTTCTGAGGATGCCACTGAGGCAAGCAGTGTTTGTGGACTAACAATATTCCAGAACTTTATCAATCCAACCTTTTGAAAACCCAAGTCGTGTGATGAGTTTGTGTATCTGGCTAAACTTGGAGATGATATTTACCCTCTGATGAGCAGACAAACCCCCGGATATGTGCACCTCTTTTGAAGCCACCCTAAGTGTTTTAAATGTGGAGGAACTTTAACGTGTGTATCTATTACACGGGTCATCTGACACTTTGACTTAGGAAACGATACCTTTAGGCAAAATGAAAATGACCCTATAGCATTAAGAGAGTATGTATTTTGAATGGGAATGGTAACCCTCACAGTCACTCTAACTTTTAGATAAGCAGCCAGAAATCCCACAACGAGAAGTCAGGACAGGAGCCGCAGCCACCCCGGAGGAGTTTGAAGCCATTTCAGAGGTACGTCTCCCAGGGGAGCGGGGGCTTGTCACGGGCTGTTGGGAGCAGCTCTGCCTGCCTGCCGCCTGCACTCAGCCTGGCAGAGCTCACACGTTGTGCTTGCCCCGTGCGACCCTGCAGAGGTTTCTGGGTGGGTCTGTGCACCCCTGACTCCAGTGCATGCGAGGTCCAGGGTGCTGCTTTCCACAGGGCAGTCTGCTCACAGAGACGCGGAGTCTCTAAGCCATCTAGACGCGGATGGACCTAAGCTGTATTAGGTTAGATATTCAGATGCCCTGTGAGATAAATACAGAGTCAGTTCACATACTTTTGATAGCAACTGAACAAAATAACGTTATGGTGGATGAATGTAATCCAATTAACAATTTGGTTTGTGTTTGGGGACATTTTTGTTTTTTGAAGTTTGTCTGCTGATCTTCATTGCGTTTTACAAAAGTGTGGATCCATAACACACTAGGGGAATACAGAACGGCAGCAGCAAGCGGGCCCTTCCAGGGAAGCGCTGATCTGGAGGAGAGCGCCGGGAGGCTCAGGCCACCGCGTTTAACCCCAGGCCTTCGGCAAGAGCCTGGGTTTTATTTAAGTGTTCACATCACATTCCAGCTGCTGCCTTTTTATGAATCCTCAAAGTGAAGACATCCGGAGGCTCGTTTTTAACCCTTGCCCATCCCCGGCCACCACCAACCGGTGGCTGTTATGACAGGGGTAACATAGAAGCTGGCCTTTACTCTGTTTATTAAACCTGGGACTTGATGTTTATTAGTGTTTTTATTTAAGTGTTCCGTTAGGCATCCATCATTCATTTTGTTCCACAGTGGTTGCCCGGAAAGCCCCATGTAGGTATTAGGATGAGAGGATTTATTGCTCCCTAGAGCCATCACTCGGAGAAGGCAATGGCACCCCACTCCAGCACTCTTGCCTGGAAAATGCCATGGGTGGAGGAGCCTGGTGGGCTGCAGTCTGTGGGGTTGCTAAGAGTCGGGCACGACTGAGCGACTTCACTTTGACTTTTCACTTTCATGCATTGGAGAAGGAAATGGCTCCGCACTCCAGTGTTCTTGCCTGGAGAATCCCAGGGACAGGGGAGCCTGGTGGGCTGCCGTCTGTGGGGTCGCACAGAGTTGGACACGACTGAAGCGACTCAGCAGCAGCGGCAGCAGCAGGGCCATCACTGGTGTTTTTGTATTTTTTGCTAGCTGAAGTCCAACGACTGGAGTTGCTTGGTTCCCATGACAGAACTTACACCGGGAAATCCTGCTTCCAGCCACAACTACTTTCCGGTCACTTCCCAGCAGAGGTGGAGTTACATACAACTCAACATTTTCCCGGGTAAATATGATGGACCGTCTCCAGTCTGGTGCTTTCTTCACTGAGTGCTGTGTGTGTGTGAAGTCGCTCAGTCATGTCCGACTCTTTGCGACCCCATGGACTGTAGCCCACCAGGCTCCTCGGTCCATGGGATTCTCCAGGCAAGAATACTGGAGCGGGTTGCCGTTTCCTTCTCCAGGGAATCTTCCCGACCCAGGGATCGAACCCAGGTCTCCTGCATTGCAGGCAGACGCTTGAGTGCTGGCATGTTTTAAAAACACAAAGCAAAGTCACCCTTTCTTCCTCGGTCACTGATCTCTCTAGCATTTTAGGATTTTAATCTTCCCTTTCTGTGCACTAGGAAGTTCTTGCTTTAGCCCTGCCATCCGTAGGTAGTTAGGAAAAGCTATCAAGTAAGCTAGGTTGTGATGGACCTAAGCTGTACTAGGTTAGATATTGCCTAACAATGTCTATTTCACAGACATATTAGCAGTTAAGTGCTGTGTACAAATCGCCCTTATTTTGCTTGACTGAGCAGCTTTATTGCAATTAATAAGTGTCACATGCATTTCGCCCATGTGGAGTATACAGTCCTATGGTTCATAGTCCATATAAATTTACAGTGTAAAGTCTACGTAAACATACAGTATGGCTTCCCAGCTGGCTCAGAGGTAAAGGATCTGCCTGCAGTGTAGGAGATGCAGGTTCAGTCCCTAGTTCAGGAAGATCCCCGGAAGAAGGAAATGGCTACCCACTCCAGTCTGCTTGCCTGGAAAACTCCCTAGACAGAGGAGCCTGGTGGGCTACCGTCCATGGGGTCGCAAAGTCAGACGCGACTGAGCGGCAGTGTGAACTATATATATGGTGTATGTGCGCCCATCACCACGGTCGGCTTGAGAGCATGCTTGTCTCCTTGAAAAGAAGCCTGATACCCGTTAGCTGTCAGCATTCGTCTCCCCCAGCCCTAAGCAGCCACTAGTCCACTTTCTGTCTTAATTCGCTGGGCTGCTCCAGACACTTCATTAGAGGCTCTTTTGTGACTGGTTAGCGTGTATCCAAGGCTCACCCGTGTTGTCGTGCAACAGTGCTCCATTCCTTTGGGGAGTTAAATAATCTTCCATTGTATGGACAGACCTCATAGTCCATGCGTCAGCTGATAGACATTTGGGCTATTTCCACCTATTGAAAGCTTATGAATAATGCTGGTATAAACACCCCTGTACAAATTTTTGTACAAACATATGGTTTTCATTTGGGTGTACAACTAGGAATTGAAATTGCTGAGTCATATAACTATGTTTTTAATTTTATGAGAAATTATCAGATTTCTTTCCAAAATGGCAGCACCATGTTACAGCCCTACCAGTGATGTATGAAGGGTCCAGTTCTTCCACATCCTCCTAACACTTGCCATTTTCTGAGTTTTTGATCACAACCACCCGAGAGGAAATGAAGTGGTATCTCGCTGTGGTTTTGTTGCATTTCCCTCACGACCAATTATCATTTTTTAAAAGCTTTCTATTTTCTATATTGGAGTGTAGTTAACAGTGTCATGTTAGTTTCTGATTTTCTGATGTTCAATTGCTCAGTAACTCAGTTGTGTCCAACTCTTTGCGACCCCCATGGACTGCAGCACGCCAGGCTTCTCTGTCCATCACCAACTCCCAGAGTTTACTCAAACTCATGTCCATTGAGTCAGTGATGCCATCCAACCATCTCATCCTCTGTCATCCCCTTCTTCTCCTGCCCTGAATCTTTCCCAGCATCAGGGTCTTTTCCAGTGAGTCAGCCCTTCGCATCAGGTGGCCAAAGTACTGGAGTTTCAGCTTCAGCTTCAGTTCTTCCAGTGAATATTCAGGGCTGATTTCCTTTAGGATGAACTGGTTGGATCTCCTTGCAGTCCAAGGAACTCTCAAGAGTCTTCTCCAGCACCACAGTTTGAAAGCATCAGTTCTGTGGCGCTCAGTCTTCTTTATGGCCCAGCTCACATCTGCATGACACTGGAAAAACTGTGTGTGTGCGTGCCCAGTTGTGTTTGACTCTTTGCGACTCCATGGACTGTAGCCCGCCAGGCTCCTCTGTCCATGGACTTTTTCCAGGCAAGAATACTGGAGTGGGTTGCTATTTCTTCCCCCAGGGGATCTTCCCGAGCCAGGGACTGAACCCACATCCCTTGTGTCTCCTGCACTGACAGGTGGATTCTTCACCACTAGCACTACCTGGCAAGCCCCAGCTTCAACTTATGGACCTTCATCAGGAAAGTGATGTCTCTGCTTTTTAAATCTCTGTCTAGGTTTGTCATAGCTTTCCTTCCGAGGAGCAAGGAAGTGTTAGTTACTCAGTCATGACTCTTTGCAGCTCCAGGGACTGTAACCTGCCAGAATCTTCTGTTTGTGGAATTCTCCAGGCAAGATACTAGAGTGGGTTGCCATTCCCTTCTCTAGGCAATCTTCCTGACCCAGGGGTCGAAGCCGAGTCTCCTGCACTGCAGACAGGCTCTTTGCCACCTGAGCCGCCAGGCTGAGGTCACTGTCTGCAGTGATTTGGAGCCCCCCAAAGAAAATCTGTCTCTGCTTCCACTTTTTCCCCTTCTGTTTGCCATGAAGCGATGGGACTGGATGCCATGATCTTCCACAAGCTCCTTCGCCACGTCAAGGCTGTGATCCATGAAGGGGACTATTCCTTGAGAATTTGATTAAAAGTGAGGCCGGATATTATTTCTGTAAAGAAGAATCTTATTTTTTTTTAAATGTAAAGTCAGCTTTACATGAACAGACATTAAAACTATGTACCATGAAGGCAGTTTATAATGTTCAATGAACCAGTTTAGTGTTGTGAATCACTCTTGTTAGTATATTTTCTTGGGTTTTATACCAACATTCCAGGAGATGGTGAAGGAGGGAAGCCTGGTGTGCTGCAGGCCATGGGGTCGCGGCGTTGGACATGACTGAGGGGCTGAACAACAGCAAATACCAACATAGCCTCTTTCATCCACTGTGAATTCCGAGGCTTCCACTGCTCCACTGGAATTCTTTCAGATCACTCAACCTCACCAAATATTTCATGTAAAAATATAGGGCTTATTTCATTAGAATATTCTGATTAATGATTTTGAGCTTCTGTGTAAAAACACTTGGGTTCCACCCTCTGGGACGTGATGCTCAAATAAAAAGCATTCATTTTATTACACTTACATAGTGTGAGCGGATCTTGGTAGTTATTTTTTGCTCTGCAGACCTACTCTTGAGCTGCTCTGGTTCTCAGCAGCTACTTGAATTTGTGCATGTTATCTTCAGTATTCTCAACCGCACTGCAAAGCAACGTGTGTAAAAATAAAAACTTAAGATCTTGTGTAGGTTGGTGTGGCATTTAGCAATGTTGATTTCAGGCACCAAGTATTCTATCTGTGGCGAATTTCCCAACTGATTTTTGGCTTTCCTGGAGTTATTAATTCACCAACAACACAAATGTGTGAGTATTTACTATGTGCCACACAGAAGCAAGCAAGACAGGTAGGTATTCTGGTCTTCAAAGATTCTTAGATTCTGCTTTTGGGAGACTTATTATCAGGGACTTAAGAAGAAGGTAATTCTAGACTGTGATTAGTGCAGTGGAGTAAATAAGTGTGTGTGTGGGGTGAGGTTGATAACCTTAACCTGGGGACTCAGACTGTGGCTGAGGTATGGGGCTGGGGGGCAGGAAGGAGATGGCTCTAGAGAGGCAAAGAAGGCCTTCCTGAGGCCACGTGGCTAAGCTGAGACCTGAGCACAAGGAGCAGTCTTCGGGCAGCAGGAAAGTTGTCTGAGGACAAGGGTGGCGGGTGCAAAGGCCCTGGGGCATCGGGCTCCGTGTATCTGAGAACCACAGCAGGCAGATGTGCAGAGTTCTATGTTTTAAGATCCACAAATGGCAACTGTTCCCAAGTGATAGTAATAATAAGGCACTTTTCCTTTTCAGATGGTGGAATTGCACGTCTTAGTGTATATGGTACTGGACAAAAAGACTGGACTGTGGGTTACCCCAAAGAACCATTAGACCTGGTGACCATCGCTTATGGGGGTGCCTGTGTAGGGTTCAGCAATGCACATTTTGGGCACCCGAACAATATCATAGGTGAGACGATGCTGAGGAGCTTGGGACACGTGGGCACCACACTGAGCACCCCGGTATGGTATGAATTACTTAAGAGGAAGGGGCCGTCTCAAGCCATACGGGTAGATGAGATCCTTCATACAGGATCGAAAGCCTTTAAGGCAGGAAGTAAATCAGTAGCAATCTCCCTTCCTGATTTTGGCGTAAGCAGTTGCTTGGGTGTGAATTTGGTGACACATTCACCTTAATGGAAACCACGGGTGTTGCGCTGCTCGGGCGCACGGGGTCTGCACTGATCACACCAGTGCATGTTTATTCTAAACATTCTCGTGTTTACAGTGAAACATGATGGTCCTGTGACATCCCGTTAAACACTGCTTTTGGCAGGAGTTGGCACGGCAAAGTCGATGGCAGACGGCTGGGAAACAGCACGGAGGCTGGACAGGCCCCCGATACTGGAGGTGAGAGGCGAAAACGCTGCGTCCCAACGCTTCCCAGAAAGCAAAGGTTGTTTTCTTCATTTGATGTCAAGGAGACTGATATTTTAGAAACCTCTTAGGCATTTTTGTAAATACTTGTTGCTTCTACATGTTTTCTAAATCTTCCACTGTTTCAGTATAATGTCGGACCCAGACTACACATAAAGACCTAGGAGTCTTGCTAATTAATGCTGGCTGTTCTAACACATCATTGGAATTATCCCTTTTGTAATATGAAAAAGCTAGAGCATCTAGATTTAATCAAAACCCAGGAGTAAATTTGTTGATCTGGAGAAAAAAACACAGCATTTCATCATCTTTGATTTTTGTGTATCCCTGGGTGAGACCACTTCTGTGAATGTGTGATGGCTCAGCTGTTTAATTTGACCAGTAACTAACTCAAGATAAGGAAGTGAAAAAGGAAAGAAAACACCTTTCAGTGTGTAAATCATGTCACAAACTTAATTGTAAACTCCCCTTTCATGGGTTAGTTTTTGTATCACCCAATGCTTCCAAATATAAACAAACTCTCCTCACTAGAAACTTGTGTTTGGAGGCAGGTCATATATTGGTATAGATTTGGTCAAAAACATATCTACTTTGAAAAGTCAAACCAACCACAGGAGCTCTGGGTTGGGTTAGATGAATACCCTCTGGTGCACAGCATCCTACTTGAATCCACGTGCCTGTATGCTAAGTCACGTCCACCTTTTTGCGATCCTGTGGACTGCAGCCCGCCAGGCTCCTCTCTCCATGGGATTTCCCAGGCAAGCACACTGGAGCGGGGTGCACTGCTCTCCCCTCCAGGGGATCTTCCTGACCCAGGGACTGAACTCGAGTTTCTCTCGTCTCCTGCATTGGCGGGTGGGTTCTTTACCACTAGCACCAGCTGGGAAGCCCACCTGAGTTTATAACTGACACACACGATCATATCAGAAATTCATCAAAAGTTACCCAGCGCCCCGTCAACCCCTGAGTCGGCATTAGGCGGTTACAGAATGACAGCAGAGAGACGCTTTATTATGCAGGAAGCAACTTACACCAGACCATGGGAAGGAAGTTTTCTTATAGTGAAAAGTGAAGCTCAGTCACTCAGTCATGTCTGACTCTGTGATCCCATAACTGTAGCCCACCAGACTCCTCTGTCCATGGAATCATCCAGGCAAGAATACTGGAGCGGGTTGCCACGCTCTCCTCCAGGGGATCTTCCCGACCCAGGAACTGAACCCCGGTCTCCTGCACTGCAGGCAGATTCTTTACCACCGGGGATGCCCTACTCTTTAACAGTAGGAAATGACACATGTGTGCCAACATTGTTGCTTGCTGGCTTTCAGGATTGGTGTCTTGAATGACCGCAAGCTGACTTACGCTGTTTCTTCCTTTTTTTGAATTCCAGAATGATGAGAACGGTATACTCCTGGTTCCAGGCTGTGAGTGGGCAGTTTTCCAACTGGCGCATCCCGGAGTAATAACTCAAATCGAAATCGACACAAAGTATTTCAAAGGTAAACGTAATGCCACTAGGAAACCGCTTATAATTGGTGTGCTGGTCATAACGGCGGCAGGCTCCATGCCGCAACTAAGACCCGATGCAGCCAAATAAATGAATGAAAACTATGAAAAAGAGTAAAGACAGCAGTCTCCAGCAGGGGAGGGGCGCAGGGCAGCGGGCTGTGGACCTGGCTTTCCATTCCCAGTTGTGCAGCTTCAAGCGTGTTAACTCTTTGCACTCTGCTTCTCTCTTTATGAAGCATTAGATGCACTCGGCCAGAAAAGTCGTGAGGTTCCATGAGGCACTAAGGCTCTTCACCGTGAGGAGCCCTGAACTCCATGTGGAAGAAGCCTAGGAAACACTTCCTGGTTAGGTCGTCCAAGGAACGGGGTGGGAGTATCTTCTCAGGGGAGGGACGCAGGCAGCTTGGTGACTCTTTCTTCTCTGGGCAGTGATCTACACACATTTTAAAAATCATGGCCTTCCTTTAGTAAAATAATATTTGGGAAAGCACCCTCAATATTCCACATTTACTTTCTTATGAAACAGATACATGTTCCATTATATGAAGTTCAAAAGAGGTCACTAAGCTGTTCTAATCATTGAGTGAAGTTTTGCCAAGCACTGTGGTGGGCGTCTGATGGCTCTTTGGCGTCTTTGGATAAATACAGCAGTTTGTATTCACACACTGGATGCTTGATTGTTAAATGTCTTGCGAATCATTATGACCTCACGCAGCTATTAACTCTTTCATCAGGGTCAGTTCATATTTAAGGTGAAGTTCATCCTCAGTGGGCAGATGTAAGCGGTTTCAAGAGGTCTTGGTAATTTAAACTCCTGTTGGGAAGACCATGGTTTAGATCTCATTAGCGGCCACTGTTTCCACTTTTCAACACGACTAACCCAGGGCGGCTCCTGAAGGCCAGGAGGAATGTCAGTCCTGCTATTTTCTTGCTGTTTCTGGATGTTCACAAATCATCTCTAGTGGTATATTTAATCCATAGTTCTCTGTGTGAGAGTTTAAAGTCACTTGTTTATTTTTGCAAGGGATAGTTTAGCCGAAACCAGGGTGAAGTGAAGTCGCTCGGTCGTGTCCAACTCTTTGTGACCCCCTGGACTGTAGCCTACCAGGCTCCTCCCTCCGTGGGATTCTATAGGCAAGAGCACTGGAAAGGGTTGCCATTTCCTTTTCCAGGGGATTTTTCTGACCCAGGGATCGAACCTGGGTCTCCTGATTCCAGGCAAACGCTTTAACCTCTGAGCCACTAGGGCCAGGATAATAAGCAGCAAATCCGTGTAGCCAGGGACCCCAGAGAGCAACGTGGCATGGACGTGCTGGTACGGCCTTGGGTATCTCTGTCAGCCAAGGATGGTGCTCACGGGGATAAGGAACCAGCCAGCATCCAGTCATAACATCAAACATGCACGGCCTAATGCATACATCCACACACACACGTGTACACACACACGCACACAAAGACACACGTGCACACATGCACGCACACATATGCACATGTGCACGTATATTAAAGAAACAGAAACAGTCATCGGGACGTCCTCTCTCTGCACCCCAGAAGCATGCTCGCCTCACTCATGCTCACTCTTTGCTGGGTCTTTCGATCTGATTAAAAAGGTCAATAGTCCAACTCTTTGCTGGGGTAGTCCATAAACCAAACTGCGCTGAGTGCAGAGTGGAGACGGTGGCCTTCGTCTTGTTCCAACAGGTAATTCTCCTGAGACCTGTAAGGTGGATGGCTGCATCCTGACGGCTCAGGAGGAGGAGGACATGGTCAGGCAGAAGTGGGACCTTCCAGGCCTTAAGTGGAAGCCACTGCTTCCAGTCACAAAGGTAGCGTGGTGTCCGATCCCTTGGGGTCGCACAGGCAGCCCTCCAGCGGGCTACTTCGGTCAAGGCTGGATTTCAAAGGGTTACAGTTCCACCCCAAAACTTCTGCTCAGTTTAACAGTGCAATGAATGAGATTTTAAAAACTGTCTCTGCTCCTTTATATAATAAAATGACGGGCTCTCTCGTCTCAGGTCTTTGCATATCTAACTCTCAAATTTTCTTTTAGACCACCTTGTTCAAGCGTGCATACATGGAGAAACGTTTCCGCGATGTACTAACTCTCTAGGCAGGGGGCTAGCATATTTAGGGCCAGCGGGGTGTGGCCAGCCGTGGGATGGACGCTGAGGTGACCCAGAGCGTTTCCCGGGATCACGCAGGAGGGACGTGGTCATTTTCGGGTCAGAGATGGGAGCGAGCGCTGCTCCTCTAGTGAAGGGCGGCCATTCCCACCGCCCCCTGTCTGCTTTCTTTTTCTCATCAGTTTGTCCACTTATTTAACTATCAGAAAGAAACATCACTGGGACCTGAGTATTCATGCCGGTCTCCTTGGGGCATCCTGTCCCCTAAAGCAGATTGCTAGGGCGAGCCAAATTATCATGGAATAACTTTTCACCTTTTAAGGCCGAGTCCAAGCAGATGGGTGGCCTTGGGAGAGTCAGCCCCCTGGTCATTAGAGGGACCTTTGCCTCCCCTTTGTTTACAGCTGAAGCCTGATGAGATGCACGTGCTGGACAGCCTGACCCCCGAGCTGCAGGACGTCATCACCCATGCCAAGCTCACCATCACCCCGGATGGGGGCGTGAGTCGCCTCCGACTCAAGGGCTTCCCCAGCTCCATCTGCCTCCTGCAGCCCCGCGAGAAGCCGATGATGAGGTTCTTGGTGAAGGCGGGCTTCAGGACGAGCCTCTAGCCCACACGAAACCTGGACAGTGCCTCAGACTCTTCTTCTGAAGTATTTTCAACCCCTGAAACAAGTTTCTAGCAATTAGAGTTTTGAAGGTCAATATAATTCCTGATGGTTTAATAAAGTGGTCACTCTCCCACACTGGTGTCTGCATCCAGTGTCACTTAATGTCATTAATGGAGTGCTTGGCAGTTGGACCCCTGGGTTGGGAGGATCCCCTGGAGGAGGGCTTGGCGACCCACTCCAGGATGCTTGCTTAGGAAGCCCCATGGACAGAGGAGCCTGGCGGACTCCATCATGGGGCCACAGTGTCGGGTACCACTCGCTTGTGGAACACTTGGTAGTTCAAAGCCTGGCTGTGGCTGTGCAATAGCAGGATTTCTTTATTACTTTTTTTAGACAGTTGTACAAGATACTGACATTTTTATGACCTCAGTATTCTGTGCCTTCGGAGGTACCTTAGCACTTTATGCACAGTCTCCTGTCCTGAAAAGTTTGTTGAAGCCACCAAAGCCGCTGGAAAAAGACACCCTAGAGGCAGTCTCTGTCTGGGTGAAGAGGCCAGGCCTGCCTCTGCCTGGAGCAGGAAGTGACCTTCCCAAGGTCGCCCAGGCGCTTGACTTGCTCCTGCTGCACACAAGGTGCATTCTGAAGGTTACACCTTGAGGCCCCGCCTGCCAGCTACGCCTGCTCGCCTAGGCTCCCGCGTGCTCTGGATGGCTCCTGGCACATCCTCCTTGACCAGCTTTAATTGTCGGGATGGTCCTGTCCGCGGACCTCTCTGCCGAGCGGGAGGTGGAGGAGAGGGCGAGGGTCCCAGTGGGGCCCAGGGCGCCCTTGGCCTCCCGCCCCCGACCGTGGCGGGGGCCTCCCTCCGTGGCCCCGAGCTCTGCGGGGCTCACCTGCCGGGGCTCGGATGCGCGTCGCCTGGCCTGGCCCTGCCCCCGACCCTCCCGTCCGGCTTGGCCGCCCCCCCCTGGGCAGCGGGGCAGGTGGGCGGCGGTCACAATCGCTGGCGCGTCAGCGCGGGCGGTGCGACCGTGGACCCGG